>CM046442.1:32507318-32720985 GCA_025506515.1 Flaveria trinervia
CTTGTTTTCATCGAGAGTCATTAGCAAATCTAGGAAATCATACTAGTACCACAAGATGCACACAGTGATGTTGACTTTCAAGAGTTGCAGCCACGATGATTGTTAGTATATTTGTCCTCTTAAATCCATACATAGACTTTTGACACAGATTGGTGATGATTTAAGGTTTAATTATTTCAACAAGCATTTGTGGATCCCACGCTTATATGGTAATCAACATTCCTCAAGAGATTTTTTGAGCGGTGTATGAGTAGTATTCAAGAAGAAACTATTCTAGAGCTTTCAAAGAGATGCTAAGCCTCAGGTCAGTGCCATCGCACATTAGAGAGACGAAAACACCAATGAATTCTAGAATATTTAGGTTGTGCTTATCCTCAGGTCAGTGCCACCGCATAGCAGAGAGGTACACAACCTATCTTCTAGTTTGAGCAATTTTATTCTTTTTGCACAGATCACACCAACAACATAGGTTATTAGCTTTGCTTTTTGCATTTTTCATCATGTACTTTGCTCCTTTTATGGTCATCCGCACACATTTGTGGCTTTTATTTTGCTCCTCACCCCTTATTGGAACTTTGTTGATTGTGTTGACCAAGGATAAGATAATAACCCACAGCTTGTTGAACAACTTGGTTTGATCTTGAAATCACCAATGAGGTCTACGTATCTATTGTGTTGAATCTACCGACACATCATCTAATGGTCTAGCAACCTCTAGGTCTACTTTCTCCATGTTACCTTAGTAGTAGCTAGTTTTACTATCATTTTTCATTTTATTTTTGCTTAGACTTCTCAGAATTATACTTCAATTTTGCATTTTAAACAATTTTTTTTAAAGTCCCAAACTATTTGTTCCTGTGTACTATCATTGTCCATAGTCATTGAATCATTATCACAGATACGATCCCATTACTCTTAGCTTGCCCGTCCTCCTCCCCCATTTTGTTTGAAGTTAAATACTAACTTAACCTATTTAACTTAACCTATTCTCCCCCTAAAATTATAAAACCGAAAAAGTTTTGCTTTTAGGATTTTAATAGGCGAAGAAATAAAAATAAATTAAAACAAAATAAAATAAAAATGAAAAATTAAAACTAAAATGAAATCTACTTGTCGGACTAAGTACTGTCATCGTCGAAAATCACATAACTTTTCTTTTTAATGTTGTTGACCTCTAACAGATTTAGAAAACGAGGTTTATCAAAGGCTTATGTGTAGAGGTTAGTGCGTTGAAAATCCGTATTAATTTTGACAACATCGATTAAATTCTTTTCAAAGCAATCACATATAAAGTGATATTAATGCCGATTTGTTTGGTCTTAGGATGTTGGACCGGATTTTTAGTTACGGCTATAGCAGCAGAATTATCAACAAATATGGGAGTGTTAGAGAATTTCAGACTGTAGTCCCGCACTTGCTGCTGAATCCAGATGATTTGAGAACAGCAGCTTGCAGCAACAACGTATTCCGTTTCACAAGTTGACAAAGCAACTGATGTTTGCTTCTTACACTACCACATGACTAATCGTCTCCCAAAGAATTGACATCCTGCTGAAGTTGACTTGTAGTTCATTTTGAAGCCACCATAATCTGAGTCACTATACGCTGTAAGCTCAAAGTTATCGTCATGAGGATACCACAATCCAAGTGTTGGAGTACCCTTTAGATAACGAAATATCGTTTTGACACCTATGAGATAGGTGACTTTCGGTTTTGCCTGATATCTGGAGCAAGAGGGAGAAGGGAACTTGTTAGGACCGTTTTGGTACGGAGTACTAACTGATTTACGTGTATACCAAATCAAATAGTGCAGAATCCTATTTGATTGGCGATCCAATCAGTGAGAACGCAAGTATAATCAATCAAAGAATGAATGTAAATGTTAAGAATGATAGTAGAATGATTAACTGTGATCTATGAACTTGGAACATGTTAACCTAGGTCTCTGGACGACTAGGGTATGAGTTAGTGCATAGGGATTCGAATTGTCCTGTTTTTCCACGAATTAAGTGGTATTTATAGGTTAGGGTTTTTCATTCGTGCGACTGAACCATTTGCATGGTTCAGTCGTGCCATTGAGGCATGCGGTTGATCCATCCGCCCGACTGAAGATTCAGTCGTGCAACTGTGTCAATCTCATGTTACAATTATGCGACTGATCCAGTCTCCTGGTTCAGTCGTGCGACTGGTTCATTACTTTGAAGTATTCATGCGTATGGTCCATTCGCATGAGAACTTCACACGATTAAGTTTAAGCATGTTTCTCAATCATTATTGACTAAAAACTATGTAAACAACCACAAACCTATATAGTTAGTTCAATATGCGTTATCACACAATAATAAATGAAATATTAAACATTATAAGCATCAACCACATATTATATTTCATTTAACCCATTCATTACATATGTGTAGGACATGAAACACATTTACATTAAGCTCATAAACTAGATACACATGAATCTACAATGCGCCCAACTGGAAATAACTGCCTAAGTGTCCCATGCGCCCAAAACCTCATGCACCAGAATAGTAGTCATGCGCCTAGAATTGGCCCAGAATAACTAAGTGTTGCTCATGCGCCCCAATAGTACCAATGCGCCTGAAAGTTTCCCATGCGCCTGTGTTCCCTATGCGCCTGGAAGACCATGTGCCTGCATAATGCTCATGCGCCTAAAGACTTAGAAATATTTTCTGATTTTGGGGAAAATTGTAAAAGTAGGCTTTGACTTGGGATGTTCCGGGGGTAAAGTAAAATAAAGTATTATGTAACATAAAGTGAAAGATAATGAAAAGAGGAACATAATGATAGAATGCATGCATTAATGAAAGAGAAAGTAAAGAAAGGCTTGCAAGAAAAATGTACGGAGGTGCACGACTCTAAAATGTCGTGAGCTCACCTATGTGTGGTTTAGCTAACCTTTAAGGATACACGCAGGGGTTTTGTCTTTATGACTGACCAGTGATATAGTACATGGTTTATAGTGGTTACTCACCCTGGTGCTGGTGCTAGGCTTTGTGCGTTATGAAAGTCATTTATGATTTTTGGCCCAGTACCCACTTTGTGCATACGTTTGGAGTGTAGTATACAGTTGGGATCTTTGTCGCTTGCCTCGGTGCTGGTGCCAGGATATGTGCGTTATGGAAGTCATTTATGATCTTTGGCACAGTACCCACTTTGTGCATACATTTGGGGTATACTTGATGACACTGATGCAGAAAGACATAAAGAGGTAAAGAAAGAAAGTGATGAATATTAAAGAAGATAATAATGTTATTATCTATGTGTATGTACGATGTGTGATCATGTACGAAAGTATAGTATGATTCGAAAGAAAGTAAAGAACAGTTTTGAATGAAAGTAAAGTATGTTTTATTAAAACTAGAACTCACTCAGCAACGCTGACTTTTATGCGTTTCCAGTTGGCAGGTAATGGTTGCTGAGGATGGCACGAGGCGGCTACTTGGCACTTTTTGGATGGCATCCATTTTTATAACGCTTTTGTGATGTAATGCAACAAGTATTTTGTAATTTGATAATGATGTATTATTTTGCAAAAGCTATTATTATGAAATGTAAAAGTCATTTTAATGTTTCCGCTGCAATGTTTTTTTAAATTAATGAAAATATATGTTTTATGTGCGATGATTGACCAGCTGTAAGCATCCCGGGAATGGGGCCTTACACCAAGCATTGATTGTTGACCCTGAAGAAGCCAAGGTAATAGAACATCTTTGCAGTCTTGAAGGTATTGTTGAAGTAAATATGTGTAGGTCCTATACCTTGGAAGTGTGATTCGATCTTGAGTCCTTGAACATTTTAAAAGTTGATTTTAAAATCTGAAAATGATTATAAATTTAAATGAAAAGATTTAGATAAAAAAGTGTCAACTCTTAAGCATGAGCACACAAATGACTAGACTCAAATCAAAGATCTCATTACCAATTTAACTAAATATTATGTTGAATTTGTGATCAGCAAAGCCAAGGTAAGAAAGTGTGTTCTTGAACATGAAACCTTCAAGAACATGATATCTTTATCATTGAATGCAAATATTTTTATCAAAAAAGGCAGGGATTGGGTTCAAGTGAGATAGCTCCTCCATACACATTTTGTATCTCCAAGGTTGAAAATGTCAAGATTAGCTTCCCTCATAGACCCCATCCAAGAAGATGATGAAGAAGAGGATATAGTGAAGGATGGATCTGAAGTGAGTAAAGATATCACTATAAGAAGGATCATTATTCTCTAGAGAGAAGCAATAATCAAGGATGAACAAGTATTCAAGGCAGCCAAAAGAAAATCAAAGAAGCCTAAGAGATCAAGACCACCTTCAACTCCAAACAAAAGCAAGTTTTTAATTCTGCTGGATTTAAAGTGGTGAATACTGAATTGTGGCATCCGTCCTTAAGGTCCGTCAAACAAACATAATTAACCATAGAAAATTTTAATTATTCTTCCTCTTCTTTATGAACTCTGTTTTAAGAAATCATGTTTGCTTTATTACCCTTGCGCCTGCACTTCCTCCGTGAAGTGTGCTAAGCCTAAACCATTTATAAATTTCATCACCATTATAACCAAATATATCATTTAATTATAACCATTATCATTAATAAAACCATTTTAAGAAGCCATCAATTACCATAAAACACACTTTCAACATTAATATAACAATCACGCCTAAAGTCGTTTTCAACCGAAACAAACTTTGGAAACTCAGGGGCTAAAGCAGGGACTAAATTGATATTTTGCAAACCTGGGATGGGTATAAAAACCCCATTCCCAGCCACTTTTCTCAATCTTCTTCACTTCTTCTTCACTTTTTTTCTTCTCTTATTTCTTCACTTTTGCACCAAAATCCCTCCATTTGGTTCGTTTTCTCGACTAGGCTTCGTCTACAACCTAGTCTACTCATCCTTGTAGGTAGACAACCGGTTGTCCATTTTTTGCTCGTTTTACTGCTGTCCATTTCTAGGGTTTCGGGTGTTCGGTTCAACTCGAACACAAGAGGTCGTGTGGGGGATGTGATGACTTTCTGCGTGTGCTTCTTGTTCATGTGTGTTTGTGTGTGATTCTGGAAGTCCTGGTTGTGTAAAACCCGTGCTTGGGGCAGCTGAAGGCTGCTCTGCACTCAGCAGTCACGAACCTGCAGTTCAGGCGACTGGGTCTGTCATGCGACTGAGCGTGCGACTGGGTGAGTCGTGCGACTGAGTCATGCGAGTGTGTCATTCGGGCGATGAATCGTGCGACTAAGGATGTGATGCGACTGATTTGTGCGATCGATGAATGTGTGTGCGATAGAGTCAATGCGGATGAATGGTGTGCGATTGAGTCAATGCGGATGAGTGTGTGTGCGATTGAGTCAATGCGGATGAATGTGTGTGCGATTGAGTCAATACGGATGAATGAATGCATGCGACTGTGCGTGTCACACGACTGAAGGCCAATTGTACGAATGAAGGTTCAGTCGTAAGAATGAAGCTATTCGTACGAATGAAGGTTGATTCGTGCATATGGAGGTTAAGTCGTGCGATTGGGTGTTGTGTGGTACGACTGAATGCCAGTCGTACGAATGAAGGTCCAATTGTGCCAATGAAGCTGATTTGTATGATTGAAGATGATTCGTACGAATGGAGTGTTAAGTCGAGCGTCTGGTCCTGTTGTGTGATTGATGATGCTCTGTGTGTGCATTCCCTTCTTGAACGTCTGATAATGATAAAGGTAACATCAGTAAAAGTGTCAAGCTTGACCACAAAGATTAAAGTCAACGCTATCAACATGCACATATTATTTCAATTGAAATCAACCTCACATTTACAATTATCGACACCCATTTGGAACTACAAATACTAACAAGTGCTATCTTTATAACAATGAGATCTTTATACGGATGTCATAAGCAATGACGATTACTCTTAGTACTTGGATCTACATAAGATCTGGTTCGTTTGTCGTTTGTGTGTGCTACCCACGACGGAACCAATACAACCCGAAACGATGATGAAACATTACTATATGCCTTATACACGTCAATAATGCTTAACAATATGTCAATAGGTGTTGACTGTTCATTGCATTCAACTGTTGGGAATCTTGATCATTCATCCATTACCACTTAACATGTGAGTTCGTGGCCCTTTTTATGCTTATACTACTTTACATCATTTACAAACTTGGGGGAAAAGTATGCTCACCCATTTTCATGTTGTACAACATACATACAATTTACATACTGGAACTCAACGTGCTACTGTTTTGTGGGTACTTATCTGATAACTGCTTGAGTCTGCTTTGGTTCTTTCTACACCATTTAATTCTAGTGTGAGAACCGACGGATAGGTATTGGTAGTACTATTTGGGTTGACACCCCCACCCTCGTGTTGGTATACTAGTTAGTACCAACAGAAGCCAGGAAAGGGCCTTTGGTGAATATATTCCGACAAGATTCTTTGTGTACGTCCTTAGGTTTGGTTGTAAAGCTCTTGTCATGTGATTATGCTTACTTATAGCTGTATGCACGGTATTCTGCAACAACTTTATACAGCATCAATTACTATTTACATTTAACCTGCGAGCTCACCAACAATTTTGTTGACCATTTTGAGCATCTCTTTTCAGTGATCATGCTAGCTGAGGTTCTAGGTGTGCTGCCTTAGTGGAGACCCTAGGATGCATTTTCGAGCTAAACTTGTCATTTTGAAAACAATTGTTGTATCTGTTTCAAACAACATTATACTTTGTAACTTGTTCCCGGTTGTGGAATTGCATACAATGTGTTATCTATGTTTATGTGAATCTTATACCATGTTTATGCTTATGGCTAGTTGTTTCGTGATTACTGACTAAACACGACACAAGTCCCCTGTTGTCGGGTGTCGTCATGACACGCTGTCATCATTATTGTCATTGCATCTCTATCGTTTACCATGTGTTATGAAGATTCCGTCTGTTCCCCGTGTTTCGCTCTTAGCGGGAGTGTGACAGACTGGTATCAGAGCCATTGGTTATAGAGAATTAGGCAATACACTTGAGCTAGACTATAACCTAGGAACCTTCATGTAGATTTGCATGCCAGGGTTGTGTGCATTTTATATCTTATACGTGTTTCATTACTTGTTTGTTTATCTATCTGTTTCGTGATCATTTCACCATGTGAGGGAGCTTGTGCTCACTCTTTACGGGATGCTTCTATTGGATCTTCCGTTTCCCTCTACGCACCGAGTGTTTTATCAATCCGCGGTATTGAACCCGAAGAGATCTTCATAGATCATGCTATTGCGGTTGACCTTAGACACTGGGATTTACCCTTAGGAGGTTATGTCTGAGACCTCGAGAGAGGAGGAAATAGGCAACCTCTGCTGACTAAACTGATTACATGCATGGATATGTCATTAATATGATGGACTAGTGTTGGACATTACCTATACATGGCGTGAGAATTACACGATTTGTATGCGATATGTGACAACCATAAGTATGGTATTAACCGGAAAATTAGATCTTAATGTGACATGGATAATGTGCCCTGCAATGGTTAAAACTTATGCGTTTACTACTTTTATGATTAGAACATGCCGCCCGAAGAGTTACCCGCAACAACAGTGGCGGAAGTGAAAACCCGAGGGGCAGAGGCAGAGGCAAAGGTAGAGCATCGAGAACAAGTGATGGGCCTACCAATGTCAATCAGGGAATAGGAAACTCTGACATGGCAACCTTAATCGCTCACAGCTGGCGCATTGATTCCAACTATCGTGGCCCAAGTGAGCGATGCTCTTCAGAATCACCACCCCACGGGGATGTGGCAATGATAACGAGGATAATGGGAAGCCGATGGAAAGCAATCAAGAGACCGGAATGGTGGTACAGCCGGTAATGAAACTAGAATTGTTAATGAGACTGGGGTTGTGAATGCTACATGGGGATGTTCATACAAGGAATTTGTGGCTTGTAAACCGAGAGAGTTTGATGGAAAAGGTGGAGCCATAGCCCTAACTAGATGGCTTGAAAAGATGAGGCAGTGATTGACATCAGCGAATGCCTCGACAGTCAAAGGATCTAGTATGCCACGTGCTCACTACAGGGCAAGGCACTAACTTGGTGGAAACACCAGATTCAGGCTAGGGGAAGAGAATCGGCGATGCAAATGTCATGGGATGAGCTCAAAGCCCTAATCACCGAGGAGTAATGTCCTCTCAACGAGATGCAAAGACTTGAGCATGAGTTCTGGAATCATGCTATGGTGGGGCTAGGCACGCAGCTTACACCGATCGTTTTCACGAGCTAGCAAGGTGGGTTCGCATTGGTCACCCCAGAATCAAAAAGGATAGAGAGGTATATTGGGGACTTGCGCCTCAAATCCGGGCATTGGTAACCACAGCTCCTCCTCTACTATCCAGAGCGCAATTCTGAAGGCTGGTACTCTAACTGATGAGATGGCGAGAACATGGGTATTAGGCGGGGAGCAGAGAAAAGAAAGATGTTGGGGAAACGAGAGATCAAGAGCCGGGAAATTCGAGAAAAGGACCAAGACAACCAGAAATTTTCTGGCCGTGACCCAGGGCAGGCGAGAGTATGTGTGGTCCGCACCCCAGATGCGATAGGTGCAACTTTCATCATCCCCCAGCTATGTCGTGCCGGGTGTGCGCGAACTGTAGACGCCTAGGGCAATTAGCAAGAGACTGCAGAACAACGCCGAATATGGTCGCATCAATCAACGTGGTTAACCCCGCCGGAATGCCAGGGGCTGTTACGAGTGTGGAAGCCCTGATCATATAGGAACATGTGCCCCAAATTGAATTGGGCACCGGGCTAACAGGGAACAACCAGCATCAGACGATGGCTATAGCTGGAAATTAAGGCCCGACAAACTAAGGGAATGCGGCTCGGGGACGCGCTTTTGTCATTGGAGCCAATGATGCCCGTCAGGACCCAAATGTTGTCACGAGTATGCACTACTCAATAATCACTTGCATCTGTACTATTTGACACTAGAGCAGACAATAGCTTGATATCTTCTGAGTTTGTGCAATTACTTGATTTGAGTCCTAGTATGCTAGAAACTAGCTACTCTGTAGAAATGGCCAATGGTAGGGTTGTTCAGGCCGACGAGATTATTAGAAAGTTCTCGATAATATTGGAGAACCACGCCTTCGATATCGACTTGATACCCTTTGAGTTAGGAAGTTTCGACGCGATTGTGGGAATGGATTGGTTGTCGAAACACGGAGCCGAGATTGTCTATCGGGACAAGGTAGTATGATTCCCTATGTCAGATGGAGGAGTACTCATAATTCAAGGAGAAAGACTAGGGAAAAACTTAAAGCTTATTTCTTGAATGAAAGCACGCTGGAGTTTACGAAAACAGTGCTACGCTTTTCTAGCTCATGTGGTGGAAAAGAAAGAAGAGGAGCAGAAATTGGTAGATATTCCTGTAGTGCGGGATTACCAGATGTATTTCCTGATGACTTGTCTGGTTTGCCTCCTCAACGGCAGGTGGAATTTCGTATAGAGTTGGTTCCTGGAGCTACACCGGTAGCAAAGACACCATATCAGCTGGCACCATCTGAAATGCAAGAGTTATCTAGCTAATTACAGGAACTACTGGAGAAGGGTTTTATTCAGCTGAGTCACTCGCCTTGGGGAGCACCGGTGTTATTTGTCAAGAAGAAGGATGGGTCGTTCCGTATGTGCATCGACTATCGTGAGTTGAACAAATTAACTGTGAAGAATCGGTATCCTCTCCCAAGGATCGACGATCTGTTTGACCAGTTACAAGGAGCTTCATATTTTTCCAAGATCGACCTTCGATCTGGATATCATCAACTGAGGGTTTTCGAGGAGGACGTACCGAAAACAGCGTTTAGAACTCGTTATGGGCACTATGAGTTCTTGGTCATGCCATTTGGGCTGACTAACGCACCGGCTGTGTTTATGGACCTAATGAATCGGGTGTGTAAACCTTACTTGGATAAGTTTGTGATCGTATTCATAGACAATATACTTATCTACTCCGATCAAAAGAGGATCATGAAGAACACCTTCGGGCAATACTGGAACTGTTAAGGGAAGAGAAACTTTTCTCCAAGTTCTCGAAGTGTGAATTCTGGCTGTGAGAGGTGAAGTTTTTGGGTCATGTGGTTAACAAGGACGGGATTCATGTAGATCCGGCAAGATCGAAGCGGTGAAGAAATGGGATACGCCCCAGACACCTTCAGATATACAGAAATCTTAGGATTGGCTGGATACTATCGTCGTTTCATCGCGAACTTTTCAAAGATCGCTCAACCGTTGACATTGTTGACTCAGAAGGACAAGAAGTTTGATTGGGGACATGCACCAGAACAAGTGTTCCAAATGCTGAAAGATAAGCTATCTAATGCACCGATATTGTCCCTACCAGACGGGACTGATGATTTTGTGGTATACTGTGATGCTTCGCATCAAGGGTTGGGATGTGTACTAATGCAGAAAGATAAGGTGATTGCCTATGCTTCGTGACAACTTAAGGTGCACGAAAAGAACTACACAACTCATGATCTTGAGTTGGGCGCTGTAGTATTTGCACTCAAGATATGGAGGCATTACCTGTATGGAACCAAATGCATCATTTACACAGATCATAAAAGCCTTCAACATATTCTGGATCAGAAGGAACCCAATATGCGACAACGACGCTGGGTAAAGCTCCTTAGTGACTACGATTGTGAAATCCTATATCATTCGGGGAAGCTAACGTGGTGGCTGATGCTTTAAGCCGCAAAGAACGCGTGAAACCACTACGTGCTCGAGCTCTGGGATTGACCATTCAAATGAATTTAAAAGCTCAGATCCAAATTGCACAGAGCGAGGCGTTGAAAGAAGAAAACCATGGGGGAGAAGAATTCCGAGGGTTGGATAAACAACTGATGTGCAAGGACGATGGGGTACAGTATTTCGTGGACCGTATATGGGTACCCAAGTGGGGAGGTGTACATACCTTGGTCATGGATGAAGCACACAAGACGCGATATTCTATTCATGTTGGTGCAGACAAAATGTACCACGATCTCAAAGATCTGTACTAGTGGCCAGGCATGAAGAAAGACATTGCCACGTACGTCAGCAGATGTGACATGCTTAAAAGTTAAAGCTGAACATCAAAAACCATCGGGACTGTTACAACAACCTGAGATTCCCGAGTGGAAATGGGAGAACATAGCCATGGATTTCATTACCAAACTCCCTCGAGCGAGCAACGGGCATGACTCGATATGGGTTGTAGTGGATCGAATGACGAAATCAGCACATTTCTTGCCAATCCGAGAAGACTACAAAATGGATAAGTTGGAGAGATTGTACATAAAATAGGTCGTGACAAGACACGGAGTGCCGGTGTCAATCATATCTGACCGTGACGGCTGATTCACTTCACGATTTTGGCAGACACTACAGAAAGCGATGGGCACTCGATTAGACATGAGTACCGCTTATCACCCTCAGACAGATGGTCAAAGCGAACGAACTATAAAAACGCTAGAAGACATGCTGAGAGTGTGGTAATCGACTTTGGTGGTAGTTAGGACACTCATTTACCATTGATTGAGTTCTCTTACAATAACAGCTACCATACTAGCATTGGGTGTGCTCCGTTCGAAGCGTTGTACGGAAGGAAGTGTAGATCACCCGTTGTTGGGCCGAGATTGGTGAAAGTCAGTTAACAGGCCCATAGATCATTCAGGAAACAACCGACAAGATCTTCCAAATCAAAGATAGACTAAAAGCCGCTAGAGATCGCCAAAAGAGCTATGCAGACAATCGTCGGAAGCCTCTAGAATTCAACGTTAGGGATCAAGTGTTACTCAAAGTCTCTCCTTGGAAAGGAATTGTTCGGTTTGGAAAGAAAGGGAAGTTAGCCCCAAGATACGTTGGACCATTCGAGATTATCGAAAGAATTGGTCCAGTGGCTTACCGATTAAGGTTACCACAAGAACTCAATGGTGTGCATGATACTTTCCATGTGTCGAACCTCAAGAAGTGTTGGCTGACGAATCACTTCATGTAACAATTGGGGATATCAAAATCAACGAAAAGCTTCATTTTATTAAGGAACCCATTGAGATCATGGATCGTAAGGTCAAACAGTTGAAGCGCAGTAGAATACCAATTGTTCGCGTAAGGTGGAATTCAAAGCGAGGGCCAGAGTTACATGGGAACGGGAATATCAGATGAAACTTAAATATCCACACCTATTCGTGGTTGACACTCTTGGACCTAACTCTAGCTGAATTTCGGGACGAAATTCTCTCAACTGGGGGATACTGTGACATCGGTCACCTTAAGGTCTGTCGAACAACATAATTAACCATAGAATTATTTTAATTATTTTTCCTCTTCTTCATGAACTCCTGTTTTAAAAAATCATGTTTGCTTTATTACCCTTGCGCCTGTACTTCCTCCGTGAACGTGTGCTAAGCCTAAACCATTATAAATTTCATCACCATTATCACCAAATATATCATTTTAATTATAACCATTATCATTAATAAAACCATTTTAAACCATCAATTACCATAAAATACACTTTTAACATTAATATAACAAACACTCCTAAGTCATTTTCAACCGAAACAACTTTGGAAACTCGCGGGCTAAGTGCAGGGACTAAAATTAACATTTTGTAAACCTGGGATGGGTATAAAAACCTCATTCCCAGCCACTTTTCTCCATCTTCTTCACTTCTTCTTCACTTCTTCTTCTTCTTCACCTATCTTCTTCACTATTGCACCAAAATCCTCCATTTGGTCTCGTTTTCTTCGTCTAGGCTTCGTCTACAACCTAGTCTACTCCATCCTCGCAGGTAGACGACCTTGGTTGTCCATTTCTTGCTCGTTTTACTGCTGTCCATTTCTAGGGTTTCGGGTGTTTGGTTCAACTCGAACACAAGAGGTCGTGTGGGTGCGTTTTTGTAAGGACCTGGTATTTGAACGAAATACCTGGAGATTAGCGTGTAAACCAGATCAAATAGTGCGGAATCCTATTTGATTGGCGATCCAATCAGTGAGAACACACGAAGAATCAAACAAGGATTGAAACTAACGTTAGAAATCGATTGGGAATCGATCTAATGTGTTCTATGAACTTGGAGAACGAATTGGGAGGCTTCTGGACAGCTAGGGTAGGTCTGGAATCATAATTAATCAAAAGCTCTTATTTTTCACGAATTGGGTTGTATTTATAGGTTGGTATTATTCAATCGTGCGACTGAACCATTAGTATGGTTCAGCGTGTGATTGAACCATGCGGTTGATTCATCCGCACGACTGAGTGTTCAGTCGTGCGACTGAGCCAATCTTATGTTACAATCATACGACTGATCCAGTCTCCTGGTTCAGTCATGCGACTGAGTCATTCGTATGAAGTTATTCATGCTTATGGTCCATTCGCATGGGCCATTCGCATGAGAACTTCATTAAGTTAAGTTTGAATGTATTAAATAATAAACATTATGTGTAACAATTCTAACAACCACAAACCTAATTAACCAATTTAATATCAACTCATTAATGAAATATTAGTCATTACAAATCACAAACAACCAATATCATTTCATTAATCATATCAAATTACATATCAGAATCAGACAAACAAGATCTATTACATTTCATATCATGATCTAGGGACATACATGTATCAACAAACTCCCCTTGGACCTAGATCTCTCTAATCTCTTGTTTTCTGCATAACCTCCTTGTATTTCTTGTACTTCTCCTCTTTTGTGACTCTAGTGTGAATCTCAAATACGAAGCAGAGTCGTATAACGTTCTGGAACTGGAGGGCTTGTACAATATCTTATGTATCATAGAACAGTGGCCACTTGTATAGCGTATAGATATCACTTTCCGACAAGTTGTAAGCCACATCGGTTCGAATACCCTGATAGTATCCATTTGTCCCTCTTTGCTTAAGACTATGACCGTTTTAGCTGTTCTCCAATCATAGTACCACCACTTAAAATATGGAATGAAATCTTGTGGCATTTCCCTGAGTGGGATTCTTGACATTGTGCGCGGAGGATTCCACTTCAACACTATCTTAGGCTTGCCAGTAATGGCATCAACCTCAGACCTTCTAATATACCTAGTAGGCTATTGGGGTCTGAAGTTAACCCATCTAGTGTGGTACTCCTTCTTTAGGGCAGCCTCAAACCAGCCTGACATCTTCCTCGGGTCAGCATACAAAAGCTTTAGTTTGGCCAGATGGTTGACCTCAAAACCTGGTAGAGCCTTCAGATCATGTAGGAATCTGAAGTACTTATGCCCTGTTCTCTCTTAACTGCATACGCAGTGAGATCTTCAAAGTACGCCCATGCTATGATCCTTCCTGACACCTTGTGATGTTTCTTGACTCTATAGAGTTTGGTGTAGGAATCCTTCTTTGGTGCAGTACGTTGGACTCTAATTTCTTCAAAACATGCAGCCCACTCAGCCTTTCGAATGTCGACATCATCATTTGAGGCTTGGGTTGTGTCTTCTGCTTTCTCTGTTTCTTGCTCCATATAGTTCAACACCTCAATAGTATCGCTGACAAGGGATTCACCCAGAT
Source organism: Flaveria trinervia (assembly GCA_025506515.1). Taxonomy (NCBI): domain Eukaryota; kingdom Viridiplantae; phylum Streptophyta; class Magnoliopsida; order Asterales; family Asteraceae; genus Flaveria; species Flaveria trinervia. Next base: position 32,521,902 of record CM046442.1, read on the forward strand.
TGGGGACCACATTACCCTTATTGTCAGCGTACTGAGGGTACTCCTCGGCAGTGACATCTTCGATCTCTACATCATCAACATCGTTGAGCTCTTCGTCACTTGTCGAATCGCATGTCGGAGCATCTTTTACTATCTCATCTAGATTTAGCTCAAAAGCTCTGCGAGTTGCTCATTTGATAGGTCATGAATTATTTCCCCTTCTTCAGGGGTATAATTCACTGACCTCCTGACAATCCCTTGCAGATCAAGAATCATTGTTAGCTGAGACTTAACCTGCTGAAGGGGAGCAACATCAAACTCATCTCTTGGTAATTTTGATCTGTTTGATTTAAAAATTCCACACATAAATCATTAGTAATTAATCAAACAGAAATGCATTAAAGTAATATAAACATTAAATACATTTTGTTCAATACAGGATTCAAATACAAAAGAAGATAAATACATAAATATCTAGTCTTTACTTTTATCTTGTATCATTGTTTCATCATTTGGAGGAGCAGAGGTAGAAGCTGATTGATCTTGTCTGTTCTTTGTCCTTTTCTCTTGACCTGTAGCAGTGGCCGATGCAGGTGCATCCCCTCCTTCTGCTTCTTCATCATCTTCCTTCTCCTCTGTCCTATCTCTTTCTGTATCTTCATACTCCTCAGTATCACCCTCATCATCCTCATCATTATCTTCATCATCATCATCTCTGTCTCCTTCCCTGATCTTCAATGGCTCCTCCTTAGATCCTTTCAGTTTTAACAGGATAATCTTCCTTGCCTTCTCCAGCTCCTCTATTTTCTTGCTTGATGTGACACTTTGAGCTTGGAGTTGGTCCATCTTGGTGCTCTGAGCAGCCATCTGCTGGGCCTGCTCCTCTATAACTCGAGCCTGCTCTGCAATTTGGTGAGATTGTGCAGCAGTCAGGTCAGTAAGCTGGCGGATCTGAGCTGCCTTTCCTCATCAGCAGCCAGTAAGCGCATCACCATTCTGTTAAGCGCTGACAACTGTTCCTCTACCCGATTGGAGGTAGAGGAGATCTATAAGTATGTGAGGGATGGGCTGAGGGTATTGATTGGTGTGACGTGGTGGTGGAGGTGGCTGTAGTGAAGATAGGTCTGTATAATGGTGGAGGTGATGTGGGAGTAAAGGATATGGTGGTGGAGGGAATCTGTACTGTGGTGGTAGTGTGGTGGTGGCTGTGGTAGATGTGGTGGATGTGGTGGCTGTGGTGGATGTGGTGGCTGTGGTGGATGTGGTGGCTGAGGTAGTGAGGAAGGTCACCCGACGCTTCTTCTTCTTCTGGCCATGGGGTTTAGCCATTCTCTTCCTCCTTGTTCCAGTTGAGGTGGAAGCTCCCCCTACAACCCTGCCTGTGGACCCCGATGCATAGCTTGGGTCAGTATCAGTATCTCCGGAGTCTCTCGGGTGTTCACCAACCACCCTTAACCCATGTTCTGTGGGAACAACTTTCCTTCCCACGTTCGCGTAAGGGGCTCCTCATCCGATTCATCCTCCTCCTTCGCGCCAAGAACAAAATCCTCATGAAATCCCGCTGACTAGGTTACTTCTCCAGCTGTGACGGACACTGGAGGTACAGAATCAGACACAGTGCCTCTGAGTGGAATAGGCATATCGTCTCCAGCATCCCCACTGTCATCATCATCTGAGTCATGAGTGGGTAGAGCTATCTGTTCCACATCAGAGTCACTATCCTCATGACGCCAGTTTCTCTTTGCTGGCACCACGTAGTCATCCCGGGCAAGATGACCAAACAACCTCCTGACAGGAGGTTTCACTTGCTTTCCCCTGTACACTTTCATCCTTCCTAGGGTAGTGTCATCCATTACCTCCAAGACTACCGCATCCTTCTTTTCCTTCGGCAGGGAGGGAAGCTTCTGATCTATGATCATCTGCATAAACCTCGGGTACATACAGAAGGCTTCCTTCCCTTTCCCCTCGATGTTCTCCACCAGATAGGTGAAGATCATCTTGGAGAAGCTGAACGGATGGTTCAGCACCAACGCAACATATGCGTTATGCATCTGGTCAGAAGCTCATCAAAACCACCTTTTCTGGAAGCCATGCACTTGAGCAGCACGTGTGCAAGATATTAAACTGGGGACAAAGGTTACTCTTGTTGAGTACCCCAGAATTGATGTCCCTAGAGTATTTGGCTCTAAGAAAGCATCCTCTGACTGTGAGGGGGTGTAATCGAGTCGGAAAATCAGCGTCATCCCCCAATTGTAGTACGATCCTTAGATCCTCCTCTGAAATAGTAATAGCCTCTCCAAATATGGTACTTCTGATGCAATGAGGCTCAGACGATCTATCAACTGTAGCCCTTCCCAGAAGGCTTGTTGAATGGATCGATACGGAGTGCAAAGAGTAGATATGGCATGTGCAATCCTCGATCTCAGTAGAAATGTGATTATGCCAGAGAAATCAGCAGCGTTTCTGGATGTTAAGTCCAGATGAGCACATATATTGTGCTTTGTGCTCATAATCCATCTACTCGCCATCTGTTACACAAAGATAATAAACATTAGTACCATTGACTAAGAAAGTCATGAAATCCTTAAGCTTGAAGAAAATCTTTCTGTCATGCGATTGAGATTGTGCCACAGAGTTCAGGCGTGCGAATGATCAGTGCAAAAAGGGTTCAGTCGTGCGATTGAACCGTATGGATGGGGTTCAGTCGTGCGATTGAACCGTACGAATGGGACTCAGTCGTGCGACTGATCCCATACGTACCTCTGAGTGTGCGACTGGGCTCCTACGTATATACCCTCATGCGGTTACACCAGCCGTGCGACTGAACTTCATACGCATGGTTCAGTCATGCGTTTAAGCAGTTTGAGCCCTTCAGTCGTGCGACTGAAGTTCATCACGCTGTCCATTCGCATGAAGTACTGACTGTTCAATTCAAAATTACTTTTTCACCATTTTTGAGTTTTAGACATCGTTATCTGGTTCATTTGACTCGCAATTCATTCTTAAACCACCTAACATCATTACTTTCGTTTGTTTGAGTCATTTAGGTAGGTTATTTAGTCACTTAAGTCTCGGTTACTTTGCGAGTCCGAATGTACCGTGTTTTTCATCAAATTAAAGTTATGGGAGTGCATGATACAGTAAATTACCTGTAGAGTCGATGTAGATGGTCAGTAATCAAGAAACAGGGGGTTTTGCGATCAATTGAAATTTTTGCAGAGTTGGGTTAATTCGTGCGATTCAGGGTGATTTTGAAGGTGGTGAGTCTCTGCGACCGACTCCCCTTCTATTTATATTAACCCTAGATTCAATCATGCGACTGAGCTCATACGCACCTTTCAGTCGTGCGAGTGGGACTCAGTCGTGCGATTGGTTCAATCGTCCTTCTTCAGTCGTCCGACTGAATCTCAGTCGTGCGACTGACTCATCATTCTCCCTTAATCATCCGACTGGGCCAATCGTATGGGCCATTGGTTGAATAGTCCATATTCATGGTCCATTCGTACGAATAGCTTCCATTCGTATGATTGGTCCATACGGATGGTCCATTCGTGCGAATAGGTCATATTTATTAACTTTTCTGCCAATTTGAATATTTAACTTTTAAAATCCCTTTAATTGCAGAAATTTATGTTATGAGCAGTTGATCATCTTAGACCTGATTGTTTTGACTTGAAAACCCTTTTATCACCTCAGACGTGACCGATTAACTTTTAACACATATGTGGTCATCTCAGACATGACCTGTTAGTGAGTTGATCCCTTACTGATTTTCCTGATGTAATCCGATAAACAAACAAACTAAAACGACTGACTAAATTAGACAATTAAACTTAAAAATAAAAATTGTTTTTGCTTTTTGTGAGAGATAAGTCCTGAGATGGAAATCTACTGGATTTGGTTCCGGAATAGACAACTTTAACTTAGATCGACCATACCTGGACCAATTCCATTTTGGAATCATATAGGCATTTCAAATCAGTTTGGACTTGTTATCAAAATCTTTTGATGCTCAATTCTTGGTGTTCATCCAGAGTCATTTGCAACTTTAGGAAATCATACTGAAGCTCTTAGATTACACATTGAATCAAACTTTCAAGAATTGCAGTCACAATGATTGTCAATATGTTTGTCCACTTAAATCCATACACAGACTTTGAACCCAAACTGGTGATAGTTTTAGGTTTAATTATTTCAACTAACATTTGTGGATCCCACACTTATATGGTAAGCAACATTCCTCAGGAGCTTTTGAGCGGTCTACGGGTATTATTACAAGGAGAGACTATTCTTAGAGCTTTCAAAGAGAAGCCAGTCCTCAGGTCAGTGCCATCGCATAGCAGAGAGGCGGCAAACAACAATGAATTCTAGAGTATCTAGGTTATGCTTATCCTCAGGTCAGTGCCATCGCACAGCAGAGAGGCACACAACCTATCTCCTTGTTAGAGCAGCTTAATTTTATGTTGCACCAAATGCACCAATAACATAAGTCATTAGCTTGATAACATTTTTATTTAATTTTTATATTGTGCTTTGCTCTATTTATGGTCATCCGCACATATTTGTGGCGTTTACATGCTCATTACCCCTTATTGGAATATAGTTGATTGTGTTAACCAGTGATAAGATGGGAGCCCACAGTCAGTTGAACCACTTAGTTTGATCTTGAGATCACCAGTCAGGTCTAATCATTTATTGTGTTGAATCTACTGACATATCAATTGTGGTCTAGCAACCTCTAGGTCTACTCTCATTGTGTTACCTTAAGAGTTACCAGTTTTTCTATCATCTTCCCTTTTATATTGCTTAGACAACAAACTTCTACTTTGAATTTTCGCACCTTTTCTAAATTAAAATTTCAAGGTCCCTCTTGATTTGTTCCTGTGTACTATCATATCCAAAAGGTTTGAATCGATATTACAGATACGATCTACCTTATATCAGCTTTCACTCCTTCAACCTTTTTTTTAATGTTAACTTGCTGACTTATTCTCCCCCTAAAATGCTAAAATCATAACTGGTTAATTATTTTAGGATTTTAATAACCAGCAAAATAACATGAGTTTAAATTAAACAGACTGAAATAAACCAATAAAATAAAAGGAAAAAATTAACTAACCTACATCGGACTACACATGATCATCATTAGGAATAACATCACTTTTCTTTTTAACGCCGTTGACCTCTAGCAAATATTGAAAACGTGGTTTATCAAAGGCTTTAGTGTAGAGGTCAGCGCGTTGAAAATCAGTATTAATTTTTACCACATCAATTAAGTTTTTTTCAAAACAGTCTCTATGAAATGATATTTAATACCGATATGTTTGGTCTTAGGATGTTGGACCGGATTTTTAGTTACGGCAATTGCAGCAGAGTTATCAACACAAATAGGAGTAGAGGAGAACTTTAAACCGTAATCCCGCATTGCTGTTGAATCCAGACGATTTGTGAACAACAGCAACATATTCGGCTTCACAGGTGGACAATGCAACCGATGTCTGTTTCTACACTGCCAAGTCACTAGTCTTCTCCCAAAGAATTGACACCCTGCGGATGTAGACTTGTAGTTCATCTTGCAGCCTTCGTAATCCGAGTCACTATACACCGTGAGCTCAAAATCATCATCATGAGGATACCACAACCCAAGTGTGGGTGTACCCTTAGATAGCGAAAAATCCTTTTGACCCCGATCAGGTGATTGACCTTAGGTTTAGCCTGATATCTAGAACATAAACATGTAGCATACATGATATCAGGTCTTGAGGCAGTGAGATACATGAGGGATCCAATCATTCCTCGGTACATCGTGGCATCTACAAGATCTCCATTTTCATCAGGTGCTATGTCGTGATTCGTAGCAAGTGGAGTACCAGCAGCAGATGCATTCTCCATGTCAAAGCGATTGAGAATGTCTCCTACGTACTTGGTCTGATGTAGAAAGATCCCATTGGTGTTTGATCCACCTGTAGCCCGAGAAAGAACTTCATCTCCCCCATAGCACTCATCTCAAACTCTTTCTTCATAACTGCTTCAAACTCTTTGCATAACTCTTTGTTTCTTGAACCAAAAATTATGTCATCAACATAGATCTGTACGAGCAGTAGGTCGCCATCTTTCTCTTTAATGAACAGAGTGCAGTCAATTACTCCCCTGCGAAAGCCGTGTTTCACAAGATGAGTAGAGATTTCTCATACCAAGCTCTTGGAGCTTGATGAAGCCCGTATAAAGCCTTGTCGAGCTTGAAGACTCTATCTCGATGATACAGATCTTCAAATCCCTCGGGTTGACTTACATAGACTGTTTCTCTGATTTCCCCGGGAAGGAATGCACTTTCACATCTAATTGATAGACTTTAATCTTCATGTATGATGCATAGGCAAGGAATATAAGAATGGCTCTTCATCCTGCCACGGATGCAAACACCTCATTGAAATCAATTCCCTTGACTTGGCGAAAACCCTGAACCACCAGTCGAGCTTTGTTCCTGATAATGACCCCTTGGTCATCCTTCTTGCATTTCAAGACCCATTTGGTGCCAATTACTTTAGCACCTTTAGGTCTATCAACTAGAGTCCATACACCTAACTTCTTGAACTGAAGAAGTTCTTCTTGCATTGCACTCACTCATGCGTCATCATTTAGTGCTTCACTGACGTATTTTGGCTCAATTGGGAGAGAAAAAACACCGATAAGCACCATCATGAATATATCCCTTCTTCATAACTGAGGCGTAATCAGCTGAGTATAGCTGATTCGGGTTTGTACTCTTGATGTAACATCTCCAATGACATTGTCTAATGGATGATAGATAGTTAGTCGTGATCCTGGAGTAGTAGGAACATCTACCTCAGAGCCAAGATTATGAACATTTGGTTCTGCATCTGAGGTAGTTGGAGTTTGAGGCTCTGAAGTCGAAGGTGCATCACTGGTAGATGCTTGTGGAGTTTCAGGAACTGGAACCTGTTCCTCCTGACTGTTCTGGTTATCTTCTTCAGCTTCATCTTCAGAGGAGGAGTCACTGTCGTCGACCACTTCCCCTGACTGAGTAGATGATTCTCCCTGTGAGCTAGATGTTGGTGTATTCAAGATATCATACATCATTCGTGTAGCTAACTCGTCATCCGAGGGAGAGAGAGGGATGTTGAAGGACTTGAAGAATCCATCATAGTCGAAAAAGTAGGGGTCCTTTGCCAGTAGGTGGTGTGGTATATCGCTGAACGTCAACATTACACCACACTTCTACTAGACCCGTTGAGTTGTTGTAAACTCGCTTGTTCGGTATGTTGTATCCTAGAAAGATGCCTTCATCTGCCTTCTCGCTGAATTTACCCTCTTGTGTCTTCTTCAGAAGTGTGCACGGCGCGCCAAATGGTTCGAGATACTCCAAGTTCGGTTTGCGTCTTTGTAGTAGCTCGTAACATGTCTTTCCGTGGCGCTTGACTATCAGGACTCGATTCAGTGTATAACATGCATTCGCCACTGCCTCATTCCAGAATTGGATAGGCAGTTTCGAGTCTGCCAGCATAGTCCGTGCTGTCTCTATCAAGCTTCTGTTCTTTCTCTCAGCAACGCCATTCATCTGAGGTGTGTAGGCAGAAGTGAATTGATGCACAATTCCCTTTTCCTTGCAGTATGTCTCCATCCACTGGTTCTTGAATTTCGTTCCGTTGTCTGAGCGTACTTGTCTAACTTTCAGCTTGTAGAGAGATTCCAGTGTGTTACCAACTCCTTGAATGACTCAAATGTTTCTGATTTGAATTTCAGAAACATTACCCAAGTGAACCTTGAGTAGTCATCAGTGACCACAAAACAGTACAAGTCGCCTGCAATGCTCTTTGTACTGACTGGACCAAACAGATCCATGTGAAGAAGTTCAAGAGGTAGTTCTATTGAATGAACTTTCTTTTCCGTATGAGACTTCTTTGTCTGTTTGCCTTTCTTGCAAGCTACACAAAAGTCAGGAAGCTGGAAGTTCTTGACATTAACTCCTCTCACCAGATCCTTCTGAATCAAGTGATTCATCTTCCTTTGACTAATGTGTCCCATTCTCCTATGCCAGGAGATGGAATCCTTTTCAGTAGCTTTAGATAGAAAACACTGAACCTCATGATCCATTGTAGAAGCTGTTGACAGATCCAAGACATAAAGATCTTTATATCTTGAAGCAGTCATCAAAACTTGGTCCTCTGGGATCACGTAGTCTTTCTTTAGTACGTAACACTTCTTGTTGTCGAAGATGACTTTAAATCCCTTATCACATATTTGGGAAACAAAAGTAAGTTATTTTGTAGTTGTTGAACGTAGTTCACTTTATCAAACTTAACTTTCTGATTCCCCACTTCTCCCTGTGCTGTGATATAGCCACCCTTGTTTCCAGCAAACGAAACATGCCCTCCTTTTATTTGCTTGACGTTTGATAAAAGAGCCCTGTTTCCTGTCATGTGCCTGGATGCTCCGCTGTCTACTATCCACGTGTTAGTTTCAGCACTGTATCGAACACCCTGCACATACAAAGTAAAGGATTAGTTTGGGTTAGGAACCCAAGCCTTTACTGGCTTGGGTTTCCCAGAGGCATCACACATCATAAATTCTACCCATTGACCCTTAGAGGATGAGGGTAGCTCAGGTTCCTTCTTGTCATTATTATCAGACACTGAGGATGTCTTCTCCTTCCATAATCCAGATTTGTGCAATGCCTGTTTGTGATAAACAGTCGACTGACTTACAGGTTGAATTTTAGGTTCACTAGTTCTTCTAGGTGGAGTCAGAGAATCCTCTTAGAAGACCTAGGCTTTGAAACCTGAAGTTCAATCTTCTTCTAGGTGTCTGATAGAAGTGACAATAGGAAGCAATGTGTCCATATTCACCACAGTTGTAGCACGACCTGCTATCAACTTTATGATTAAACTTTCTTGTGGAGAAGTGTGTGACACTCTAGTAACATAACTCACTCTAGGTTTTGACTCTGGTTCTTTGGTTGTTTTCTCTGGTTTAACAAAGTTAACTGTTTTAACCTGTTTAACATCCTTTTCTTTTGGTTAATAGGTTTTTGACTTGAAGTATGTGAAAGATTAACCTTAGAAGTCCTTTTAGGTTCTGATTTGACTCTGTTTGATCCTGACTTTAAGTTAACCTTTTCAAATTCCTTTTCCAGATTAACACAAGACAATTTATCCTTTGCCTTTGAAGTGGAATCCTTTTTTTGTTTCTAGAGTCATAGATGAACATAAGGAATCTGGATCACTAACAAGAGGAGTAGACACCACATGATCCTTGATGGCATTACTATTTATTGGTCTAGTCTTAGTGTTCATCAAAGTCTCAGGTGGTGGTGGACCACTTTATAACCCAATCCCTCCCCGTTGTTCCTTTCTCTCACTAATGGTTGGACTATGTGTGAAGAACTAGTCCAACTGTGCAGTTTCTGTTTTAATGAATTTACTTCTACTTCTAGAACTGCCTTTTGCTTCTTAGTGTCTTCTAGGGAGTTTAGATAATACCTAATGTCATTAGCTTGGTTAAAGGAACTACTTCGGTTTCCCTAAGCTGTTTAGTCAAAAGGTCTATCTTTTCTTTATAACTTTGCTCATTTTGTTTTAATACCCTATTAGCCTCAGTGCACAGTTGCAAATCTTTTACTAAGTTATCATTATGATCTACTAACCTAGCAAAATTTTCATCTATGCTATTCCTAAAAGTATCACAATCAGAACAAGCATGATTATCAAACATTTGGTCAGTAGTACTTACCTGAGTTGATTCAGAAGAGTTAGCCATCAACGCAGCATCAGATGTCTCTGGTTCTGGTGATTTTGTCTTTTCTGCCTCTGACGTGGTAGTCTCCTCTTTAGGCTGGTAACTGACCTCGGTTGCAGTTGCTTCTTCACTATGTGACATCTCTATCTCACTGCTAGATCTCTTTCATCTAGCGGAATCACTGTCAATATCTTCTACACTTGCAATGTTTGATTCCCCTGGTGAGACAAACCTAAAGCTCCAATCCTGTCCTTCATCATCATGAGCAGTCAAGGCTTTTGGATCCTTGGTGATGAAGTAGAACTGGTAGCTTGCTTGTCTTGACGAGTGAAGGACGAGAACGGATTCCCGTTACCCGTCTTCTTAGGCTTGACACATTCTCTTTTGAAGTGCCCCTTCTCTCCACAGTTGAAGCAGGTCACTTTGCTCTTGTCAAAGCCAAATGTGGTATCCTTAGTAGCTACCAAGTTCTGTCTGTTTGTTTTACAAACTTCTTTGCCCTCCGGACAACACTAGCTAAAGCCCACATTATATCCATCCTCTCAAGCTCCATTTCGTCCACCTGCTCGTAGTCCTCGTCTGCCAAATGGCAGTTTCCAATCTTCCCAGCAACAAGTTCATCATAAGAATGGACCATTGCAGCCAAAAGATCCATGTGTTCTCGAGCTACTTCCACTGTCACATTTCCGAGATTCTCGGTCTTTAGTTTAGTAGCACTTGCTTCGGATCCAATATAGTGGGAACAAGAAAGTCCCGATGTGTCTGATCCTGAAGGAGATGCATGTGAAGGACCCGATGAGCTAGACACAAATACAGTCTGGAGAGGTGCTCCAGATGTCTTAGCTTGAGGCGTGGCATTGTATAAAGCTGGATTTTGATTGTATGAGGACTTTTGAGCTCTGTACTTCATCCTAAGTGACTCTTCTCGCAACTTAAGAATAAAGTCATTAATATCCAGTTTTGCTAGCATTCCATTCTGTCTAAGATTAGACACGAATGAAGCCCACTTTTCAGGCAATCCGTCTGCAAAATTAGTAACTTTCTCTTCCATGGTAGTAGCCACCCCATGTGTATGTAGTTCACTCATCAGATGGTAGAATCTATCTATAACATCATCCAAACTCTCATTTTCCCATCGATGAGAAGTTATCGAATTCCTTCTTTAACTCCTTAGCCTTGATCGCCTTCAACGAAGCATTCCCGTCATACCTCTTTTCTAGCTCATCCCAAAGTTTCTTGGACTGCTTATTTTCTGAGTACTATGGAATATTTCTTTAGGAATAGATTGTGTAATCAATGCAACCTTTTTTCTGCATTGTATTTGACTTTCTGCATCTCATTCCTCCTAACGTTAGCTTAACTCCATCAGCTCCCACCGGTGTACTATATCCAATCTCGATGCTTCCCACAGATTCGGATCCACTCCGTTGAGGTAGATCTCAAAACGTTGCTTCCAGTGGGGAAACTCATCTAACTCAAGAGCTTTGGTGGTTTATTATGATTACCCACCTTACTCTCAAGCAACAGCAGGTTCTGTATCCTAGAGTCCTTTCCAGCAGCAAAGGCTGACATTTGATCTTCCATTGCGAATACTTTAAGTCTAATAAACAAATTGTCACTGGGGCGACTGAAAGGTGCGAATGGTCTAGTCGTGCGTATGAACTCTACGACTGGTTCAATGTGTGGCTAAACTAAGCGATTAGCTCAGTCGTTGCGAATGAATCTGATGCGTATGAACAGTACGCCTGAAAGGTTCAATCGTACGAATGGAGATACGACTATGTCCAATCGTGCGTCTGAGCAATGCGAATGAGGTCCAGTCGTGTGAATGGCTCACTCGTGCGACTCAAGCTGCTGTTTTGCGAAAATTTCTAGGTTAAACGTGTTTTAGCCGTAAAAGTTCGAACTTTCGCAAGGTCTAATTGCCTAAGTCTTAGTAGAACCAAACTTCGAGAGCAGGGAACGTCCAAGATACTTTTTGACACAAAAGATTGCGTTTTTAGTGCAAAAACACAAGCTTTTGTCAATATTGATTGAATCACACTAATCAAGAGCCAAAGCTCTAATACCACTTGTTAGGACCTGGTATTTGAACGAAATACCTGGAGATTAACGTGTAAACCAGATCAAATAGTGCGGAATCCTATTTGATTGGCGATCCAATCAGTGAGAACACGCGAAGAATCAATCAAGATTGAAACTAACGTTAGAAATCGATTGGGAATCGATCTAATGTGTTCTATGAACTTGGAGAACGAATTGGGAGGCTTCTGGACAGCTAGGGTACGTCAGGAATCGTAATTAATCAAAAGCTCTTATTTTTCATGAATTGCGTTGTATTTATAGGTTGGTATTATTCAATCGTGCGACTGAACCATTAGTATGGTTCAGTCGTGCGATTGAACCATGCGGTTGATTCATCCGCATGACTGAGTGTTCAGTCGTGCGACTGAGCCAATCTTATTTACATCATATGACTGATCCAGTCTCCTGTTCAGTTGTGCGACTGAGTCATTCGTATGAAGTTATTCATGCTTATGGTCCATTCGCATGGGCCATTCGCATGAGAACTTCATTAAGTTAAGTTTGAATTATTAATTAATAAACATTATGTGTACAATTCTAACAACCAGAAACCTAATTAACCAATTTAATATCAACTCATTATGAAATTAGTCATTACAAATCACAAACAACCATATCATTTTCATAATCATATCAAATTACATATCAGAATAGACAAACAAGATCTATTACATTTCATATCATGATCTAGGGACATACATGTATTAACAGTTTTGATGACTTTCTACATGTGCTTCTTGTTCGTGTGTGTTTGTTGTGTGATTCTGGAAGTCTTGGTTGTGTAAAACCCGTGCTTGGGACAGTCGAAGGCTGCTTTGCACTTCCGCAGTCGCGAACCTGCAGTTCAGGCGACTGGGTCTGTCATGTGACTGAGCCGTGCGACTGGGTCTGTCATGTGACTGAGCCGTGCGACTAGGTGAGTCGTGCGACTGAGTCATGCGAGTGTGTCATTCGGGCGACTGAATCGTGCGACTAAGGATGTGATGCGACTGAGTGTTGCGATCAAATGAATGTGTGTGCGATTGAGTCAATGTGATGAATGTGTGTGCGATTAAGTCAATGGGATGAGTGTGTGTGCGATTGAGTCAATGCCGATGAATGTGTGTGCGATTGAGTCAATGCCGATGAATGAATGCATGCGATTGTGCGTGTATCGCACGACTGAAGGCCAATCGTACGAATGAAGGTTCAGTCGTACGAATGAAGTTGATTCATACGAATGAAGGTTGATTCGTGCGTATGGAGCTTAAGTCGTGTGATTGGTTGTTGTGTGGTACGACTGAATGCCAGTCGTACGAATGAAGGTCCAATCGTGCCAATAAAGCTGATTTGTACAATTGAAGATTGATTCGTACGAATGGAGTGTTAAGTCGAGCGTCTAGTCCTGTTGTGTGACTGATGATGCTGTGTGTGTGCATTCCCTTCTTGACCGTCTGATGACGATAAGGTAACATCAGTAAAAGTGTCATTGCTTGACCACAAAGATTAAAGTCAATGCTATCAACATGCACATATTATTCAATTGAAATCAACCTAACATTTTACAATTATTGACAACCCATTTGGAACTACAAATCTTAACAATGCTATCTTTTATAACAATGAGATCTTTATACGGATGTCATAAGCACTGACGATTACTCTTAGTACTTGGATCTACATAAGATCTGGTTCATGTGTCCGTTGTGTGTGTGCTACCCACGACCGAACCAATACAACCCGAACCGATGAACATTACTATATGCCTTATACACGTCAATAATGCTTAACAATAACTGTCAATAGGTGTTTGACTGTTCATTGCATTCAACTGTTGGAATCTTGATCATTCATACTTACCACTTAACATTTGAGTTTCGTGGCCCCTTTTTATGCTTATACTACTACTTACAATCATTTATAAACTTGGGGGAAAGTATGCTCACCCATTTTCATGTTGTACAACATACATACAATTTACATACTTGAAATCAACGTGCTACTGTTTTGTGGGTACTTATCTGATACATGCTTGAGTCTGCTTTGTGGTCTTTTTCCTACAACCATTTATTCTAGTCTGAGAACCGACGGATAGGTATTGGTAGTACTATTTGGGTTGACACCCCCACCCCTCGGTTGGTATACTAGTTAGTACCAACAAACCAAGAACGGCCTTTGGTGAATATATTCTGACAAGATTCTTGTGTACGTCATTAGGTTTGGTTGTAAGCTCTTGTCATGTGATTATGCTTACTTATAACTGTATGCACGGTATTCTGCAACAACTTTATACAGCATCAATTACTTATTTACATTTAACCTGCGAGCTCACCAACAATTTTGTTGACCATTTTGAGCATCTCTTTTCAGGTGATCATGCTACTGAGGTTCTAGGTGTGCTGCCTTAGTGAGACCCTAGGATGCATTTTCGAGCTAAACTTGTCATTTTGAACAATTGTTGTATCTGTTTCAAACAACATTATACTTTGTAACTTGTTCCCGGGTTGTGGGAATTGCATACAATGTTGTTATCTATGTTTATGTGATCTTATACCTGTTTATGTTTATGGCTATGTTGTCGTGATTACTGACTAAACACGACACAAGTCCCCCTTGTTGTTGGGTGTCGTCATGACACGCTTGTCATCATTATTGTCATTGCATCTCTATCGCTTACCATGTGTTATGACGATTCCCGTCTCGTTACATCCCCGTGTTTCCGCTCTTAGCAGGGTGTGACATGAATCTCACCCATGGCCTCTAGTACCAAGAGTCCTAGTTCATGTCCAAATCATCGTAGTCAGAAGAAGAAGGGTGATCAAATGTGCACCACTATTGCACAACCTGAACCATCTAGTTCCTCGACAATACTCACCTAAGAAGCCTGTGTATCATCTGTGAAAATGAAGAAGAAAGTGGATAGAGATCAAGCTCAACTTGCTACTCAAAAGAAGAACCTCAAAGTATGAAAACTAAATGCATCATGGGTGGTAGTACTTCTCACTTTGCTAAGGATTATACCACAATCCCAAAGGACTATCCATATTAACAAAAAGAAAATTTCTAAGAAAAAGAAGAGAAGATAACTTCAAAGGAAAATCTCTTCCTTTCAGAAGCTACAAAGTGAAGAAGAAATAATTGAAAACTCACATTTGGGAAAAAATTAGTCTTGGAAGAAAGGAATGCTTCGAATTACTGAAGTCTGCTACAGTGGATGTAAAAACTTCCGAAGGTCCAGGCTCCAAAACTTCCGAAGTTATCAAACTTCTAAAGTATTAAAGGCCAATTCTAGTATTCCAAAAGTGGTGTGAAAGTTAGTAATCAATAACAACAAATGATTCTTAGAGCTTGCATATAGAATCAATTACTGTTGCATTATCTTTAGTTCACTTTCACAAGCCCAAGACAACAAGGCTTGGGTTTCCAAATATACTAACCATCTCTCTCTTACACATGAACAACTAAAGACCAAAGGGAATGTATGGATAAATGATAGTGGCTATTGCAGACAATGATAGGAAATGGCTCTTTGCTTCAAAACATTAAAAAATTGATTGGCGGCCGATTGCTTTTAGAGTAGAACCAGGTGGTTTTATCATTGGAAGGGGCATAGACACAAATGGTAACCTTAGCACTGAAAAGGTAAACTAGTTGAGGAGCATGGGTTAATCTCTTGAGTACTCTCAATTTCATGATCAGAGGCATAACATGTTCTTTATTGAGCATGATTGAATTGTTCTCAAGCCTGGGGTGGTCATTCCTCAGGAGAAACATGACACTTATTAAAGCTGCAAGAACCATGTTATCTGACTCTAAACTACCCATCACTTTCTGGCAGAGGCAGTCAAAACTGCCTACTATATGCAGAACATTGTTTTAGTATTTAAAACATCATGGTAAGACTCTTTTTAAGTTGTGGCATAAAAGGACACCGTTCATTGGTTTTCTCAGATCATTTGGATGTCCTTTGCGCTATCTTGAATACCAACCATTAGATAGCTAAGTTTGCTAAAAATAGATGATGGATAATTTATTGGATAATCTTCTAAAGCTAATGCTTTTATGGTATACAATCTCAGAACTAGAGTAGTTGAGGAGTTAGCCATGTAACCTTCAATGAGCACCCCACCCAGTGTGAATGGTTCTGGTTCTAGTTATGATTGGTTGTTTGATCTTGATTTAGTTACCAACTATTTTAACAAATATATGAAGATTTTTAGGATCTACAGGTAACTTATCAACAAGAGATTCTAATCCAAGATTTGAGTTGCGAAGATCAATTCAGAAAACTACTTCAGCTCAAGTGATAACAAATCCTATAGTTGGTAATCCCGTTTGGCAAACTCTTTAGCTGATATATATGAGTTGCCTATGAATTCTAGCATAGAGGCACAAAACTCAAATGAAGGAGTTTCCAATATGGGAGGAAATTGAGGTCGTGATAGTGATCAAGAATTTTTTGACGTTGATTATAACTCCATATAAGACAACATCAATGATTTCACACACTCATTGGATCAAGTAAATCTTGATAAGTGTCCTGATGTGGTGGGTGATATTCAATCAACATTTCTGAATTTCATGAATTTAGATCTCTCCAACCAACTTACTATGATTCCTCAATTGAGAATCCCCAAGTCACATCCCACCACAAACATCGTTGCAGATGTTTAGATAAAGGTGAGAACAAGTGGAAAAACCCAAGACAAATATGTTTGTCTTCACTCTTGTTTCTTGTTGCATATTGAGCCTAAGAAGATTGATTAGGCTTTGAAGGATGGAAGTTGGGTTGAAGCAATGAAGGAGGAGCTGCTTCAATTCAAAAGGCAAAAGGTTTGAATCCTATGTCATCTTCCTCAAAGGAAGATCACAATAGGAATCAAATGTGTTTTTAGGAACAAAAAAGATAATAGAGGACTTGTGATCAAGAATAAGGCAAGACTAGTTGTTCAAGGGTACAAATAAGATGAAGGGATTGACTACACATACGGTTTTGCTCCTATAGCAAGACTTGAACTTGTAGCAAGAAAGATAATGAAGTACTTGTCAACAAGAATTAATTAAGACTAGTTGTTCAAGGGTATCCACAAGAGAAGTAATTGACTACACATATGTTTTTGCTCCACACTTGAACCTAATAGAATATTCCTTGCTTTTGTTGCATCCAAATATTTCAAGGTCTACTAACTTGATGTCAAGTGTGCCTTCTTATATGGGGTAATTGATGAGGAAGTGTATGTCAAACAACCACCTAGCTTAACAGACCAAGATCATCATGTTTATGTCTGCAAGCTTGACAAAGCTCCCTATGGGCTGCATCAAGCTCCAACGAAGTGGTATGAGACGCTATGATACTACCTTTTCAGGCATGGCTACAAGAGTGATACTATTGATGGAACACTCTTCAATAAAGGAACAACAAATGACTTGATGCTGGTTCAAGTTTATGTAGATGACATCATCTTGGGCTAACTAATCTGAAGCTTTACAAAGACTTTGAGAAGCTGATAAATAATAGATTTGCCATGAGTGCAATGCGAGGACTTAATTTCTCTCTACAAATTCAATTGAAGCATGTTGACAATGACATATTTATAAAGAAGTCAAAGTATGTGCAAGACATATTTATCAAATTTCATCTGGCTAAGTGTAAGGTTTCTAAGACACTGATAGCTAGAAACAACTGCTAGGACCTGATCTTAAAGGGGAGTGTGTTGATGAACATCTCTACATGATTATAATTGCGTCTCTTTTGTACCTCATAGCTAGCAGGCTTGATATTATGTTTGCTACATGTATTTGTGCAAGATATCAAGCCAACCCAAGATATCACACCTAGTTTCAGTCAAGAGGATTCTTAGATATCTCAAAGGTGCTCCCAAACTAGGCCTTTAGTATCTAAAATCTCTGACTTCAATATGTACGTCTACATATGAGGGTGTTAATTCTTGGTGGAAGGATAGTGTCATGGCAATGCAAAAAACAATCCTGTGTGTTTGCATAATTCTAAAGCTGAATACATTGTTGTTGCAAGTTGCTGTGCTCAACTACTTTGGATTAAGAATCAGATGCTAGACTATGGATTCAACTTCTAAAAGACTCCCATCCACATAGACAAGAATAATACTATCTCTATTACACAGAATATTTTGAAGCACCAAAGAAAAAACACATCAGCATTATGTATCATTTGATTAGAGATAATTTGAAAAAGGGTTGATAAAACTATTCAAAGTTAACATAAATAAAAAATATGTTGATCTATTCACAAATGATTTTGATGAGCAGATATTTGAATATCTTGTATTAGCTATTGAGATGATTTACTTTGAGTAAACTTTTCTTAAACTAAACTCAAGATTATTTTTAAATATGTGTGTCTTCCGTTTTCTATATCATCACCTATATAAGTCCGGTTTACTTTGAAATAAAATTTTCAAAGTAATATTTCTTAAAATTTAAAAATTAAGATATATTTTATCTCAAAAGACATCAAGTTGACTTCAGGAGAAAATTATGTCTTAAAATTTAATAATTAATTACTAAGAAATTTACATTCGAAAGAAATTTTGATATATTTTAGAATTTTAAATATGATTGTTAGGATCTGGTATTTGAACGAAACACCAATTGATTAACGTATTAAACCAAACCAAATAGTGCGGAATCCTATTGATTGGCGATCCAATCAGTGAGAACGCATTAGGGATCGATCTACAGCGTTCTATACTTGGAGTACGAACTTAGAGGCTTCTGGACGGCTAGGGTACCTCTGGAGTCGAAGTGGATCGAATGCTTCTAAATCATTACGTTTTTCCATGAATTATGTGGTATTTATAGGTTAGGGTTACTCATTCGGGCGACTGAACCATGAGCGTGGTTCATTCGTGCGATTAAGCCATGCGGTTGATCCATTCGCACGACTAAATGTTCAGTCGTGCGACTGAGTCAGTCGCATGAAGCTGTTCAGGCGTATGAACTATTTAGGCGCATGGACACTCAGTCGCATGGCCATTCGGACGCATGACCACTGTTTGGGCGATGGTCCAGTCGGACGCATGTGAACTTCACTTAACCAAAGTTTGAATGTATTCATTATTATAACATTATGTATATCAATTCAAAAAATCACAAACCTATACAATCTAGTCAATAAACATTACTCAAGTCATTAATGAAATATTAAACATTATAAATCACAACCAAACATTATCATTTCATTAAGTACCCAATATTACATAAGTGCAAGACATTCAAGACATATTACATTGAGATCAAGATCTAGGTACATAAGTGTATCAACAAACACCCCCTTGGACATAGATCTATCTATTGTCTTACATCTTTCATAATTTCCTCAAATTTATTATACTTAGCTTCTTTAGTGACTCTTGTATTTATCTTGAAAGTAAAACAGATTCGTATTACATTCTGAAATTGTAAAGGTTGTACTACATCTCGTGAGTCATAGAACAGTGGCCATTTGTATAATGTATAAACATCACTAGCTAACAAGTTGGTAAGCCACATTGGGTCAAACACCCTTATGGTTTCCATTTTACCATTTCTTTTCAAAACTATCACGGCCTCTCCCGTTCTCCAATCGTACTACCACCATTTGAAATGTGGAGTGGAGTCCGGAGGCATCTCACGTAGTGGGATCTTTGACATTGTACGTGGTGGACTCCACTTCAACACTACTTTTGGTTTGCCAGTTATGGCGTCAACATCAGATCTTCTGATGTACCTCATTGGTTGTTGAGGTTTGAAGTTGACCCATCTGGTGTGGTACTCCCTCTTTAGAGCTGCTTCAAACCAGCCTGGCATCTTACGAGGGTCAGTGTATTGCAATTTTAACTTTGCTAACTGGTTAAGCTCGAAACCTAGAAGAGTCTTCAGGTTATGTGGAGACCTGAAATACTCAATTCCCTTCTCACGTTTAACGCATAAACGTTGAGGTCTTCAAAATGTGCCCATGCTATGATCCTGCCTGCCACCTTTTGATGTTTCTTTACCTTATAAAGTTTGGTGTAGGAAGTTGATGTTGAAGCGCTGCGTTGGGCTCTTATCTCCTCAAAACATGCTGCCCATTCTGCCTTTTTGATGTTCACTTCAGCATTTGTGGCTTGGGCCTTATCTTTCTCCTTTCCGGACTCTTGCTCCATCCTGTCCAGAGTCTCAAAAGTGACACTAACAAGAGTGTCTCCCAGATTGGGAATGGCAGTTCCCTCCTTGTCATTGTACTGTGGATAGTGTTGAGTAGTGACATCATCTATCCCAATCTCATCGACATCCTGAAGCTCATTGTCACTCTCTACATTCACAGTAGGGGCTTCTTTCACAATCTCTTCAGCATTCAACTTGAACATGTCGGCTAGTTGCTCATCAGTGAGATTGTGAATGATTTCTCCTTCTTCAGGAGTATACATCACAGATCTCCTTACAATACCTTGCAGATCAAGAATCAACGTCAGTTGAGTCTTGATCTGTTGGAGTGGAGCAATATCATATTCATCTCGTTGAAAATCTGGATCCACGTGATTTAAACATTCAACACAGCAATCGACAATTAATAATCAAGACATAACCATTTACATTACATATAAACATTCATTACATAAATTTTATACATGATCCAAATACAAATGATTTTAATTAACAATAAAACATCTAAATATTACTCTTGTCTTGAATCCTATGTTCTTCTGCTGTCGGGGCTGATGTCGAGGCCCCTGGATCTTGAGTCTTTTTGGTCCGCCTCTCACTAGCTTCATGTGCACCCGAAGCAGATGACTCTCCTCCTCCTTTAATGTCTCCTCCATCCTCATCATCACCTTCATCATCACCATCATCATCATCATCATCATCACTCTCATCATCATCACTATCATCACCATCATCACCATCTCCCTCTCTAGTCTTCAGAGGCTCATCCTTTGTGCCCTTAAGTTTGAGCAGGATGGTCTTCTTAGCATCCTCCAACTCCTGAATCTTCTTAGTAGATAACACATTTTGCTCCTTGAGTTGGGAAATCTCTTGACTCTAAGGAGCCATTTGCTTAGCCTGCTCCTCAATCTGTTGTGCCTGTTGAGAGATCTGCTATGATTGTGCAGCAAGAAGCTCCACTAACTGTTGGAGTTGAGCAATCTTCTCATCATCGGCTGCTAACAGCTTCAGCACTGTTTCTCTACCCCTTAGGAGGTAGAGATGATCCTAGGGAAAGGATGGGTGATATGATGGTCCTTCCTGGTGGCTAGAGGTGGTGGTGGTGGCAGTGGTGAATATGGGAGGTGGTATGTGTGTGGGTGGTAATGGGTAAGCTGAAGTGGTGGTGGATGTGATGTGGAATCACTGGTGGAGGTGTGACTATAGTAGTGGAGGGTGGAGGTGTAGTGGTGAAAGTGGGTGGTATGGTAGTGGTGGTAGTTGTGGTGGTGGTAGTGGTGGCAAAAGTAGTGGTGGTAGAGGTAGTAATGAAGGTGAGTTGTCTTTTCTTCTTCTTCATACCATAGGGCTGAGCCATCCTCTTCTTCCGTGATCCTGTCAAGGAGGATGCTCCCCCTAGGGCACGACTCGGCTGATCGGGAGGATATATGGGATCAGTATCATCCTCTCCTGAGCCGCCGGGGCGTTCACCAACCACCCTGAGCCTCCGTTCTGTGGCAACGACTTTGCTGCCCACAGTACGGGTCAGTGGCTCCTCATCTGACTCCTCCTCCTCCCCACCAGGTATGAATTCCCAATGGAATCGGCAGTCTCTGCTACATCTCTAGTGGGGGCAGATGCTGGAGATGCACTATCAGTAGTGGGGCCCCTTGGTTGAGCGGGCCCTTCATATCCAGCATCCACGCTATCATCATCATCAGAGTCGTGCTCTGGGAGCTGTAGCTGCTCCTCATCTAAGTCGCTGTCTACGTGACGCCACTTACGCCTGCCTGGCGCCACGTAGTTCTCCTTGGCCAGATGGCCGATAAGTCTCTTTACCTGGGGCTTTACCTACTTACCCCGTAAGCTCTCATACGACCCAGAGTCGTATAATCCATGATCTCCAAAGCCACTGCATTGTGGCGCTCCTTTGGAAGCGAGGGTGTCTTCTCATCAAAAATCAGCTGCAAGAACCTGGGTACATATAGAAACCCTCTTTTCCTTTTGCCTCCAGATTCTCCACGAGGTAGGAGAAGATCATGCTAGAGAAGCTGAAGGGGTAGTTCAGCACCAGTGCCACGTAGGCATTTTGTATCTGGTCTGATAGGTCATCAAACCCACCCCTTCTAGAAGCTATGCACTTCAGAATAACATGTGCCAAGTACTTATACTGGGGGCACAGTTTCTCTTGTTGAGCACACATGAGTTGATGTCCCTAGCGTACTTAATCCTCAGAAACAGCCTCTCACCATCAGTGGGTGTAGCTTGGTGGGGTATCCAGCAGTATCTCCCAACCCAAGCACACGTTGAATGTCTTCAGCAGTAATCTCTATGTCCATACCATAGATGGAGCTCCGAATGCTATATGGCTCTCGTGATCTATCCACTAATGCATTCTCCCAGAAGGCCTGGTGTATAGACCTATACAGAGTGCATGGAGTATAGATAGCCTTGTGTATCCTTGATCTCTTGAGAAAGGCAATGATCTCTGCAAACTCGGCACCATTCCAAGTTGTGTGGTCTAAATGAGCACAGATGTTGTGCTTGGGATTGATAGACCATCTATCAGCCATCGATCTGTAACACAAGATACATAAACATTAGATACTCACATAACACAAATCAGTTCTAAGTAACTTGATAGAATTCATTCTGATTCATTCATGCGACTGTGTTCAGTCGGTTGTCCTATCATACGACTGGACTCATTCGGGTGAATAAACAGGAGACTGAGTTCAATCGGTTGACTGATCTTGCAATTGGTTCAGTCGGCCGACTGAGCTCATTCGTATGATACATTCGGCTGTTTGAGCTATTGAATGGAGTTCATCCAGACGACCAGTCGCATGACCCACTATTCGGTCGACTGAGGTTCGAATCTTGACCAAGTCATGAAATTAAACATTGTGTATATGTTCTTTAAACTCGCAATCACTTAACTAATAGCCTAATAACTTTATTTTTAACATTTTACATGGTTTCAGTAGGTCATTAATCCATTGAGTTGTTCGGTTCTTTTTTCAATCGCGAATCACTAATTAAGGCATCATATCTTCTGATTTCTGTGGGATTTCATCACATCATACCTGTATGAATGCACACACACGTCAGAAGATCAATAGGAATGTATAATCGAGGTCAAAAGAAATTGGGCAACGTAACGATAGGATGTGCGATATAAGGGCGATTGAAGTGATGAGCTGAATGCGATCGACCGTGGCCCTATTTATACGGAATTTGAGCTCAATCGGCCGACTGGAATCATTCGCTTGGTTCATTTGGGCGAATGGAACTCAGTTGGGCGATTGGCTCAGTCGTGCACTTTCAGTCGGCCGACTGGAGCTCAGTTGGTCGACTGGCTCATTCACACACTCCCATTCGATCGAATGGGTCATTTTGATAAGCCATTCGGGTGAATGGTTCATACTTATGTCCATTCGGCTATTTAATGCATGAGTATGGTCCATTCGTATGATTGATCCATACTTATGGTCCATTCGTGCGAATGAGTCAGACTCATGAATTTGAATTTATGACCATTTTTACATATTACACCCTTTTACTTTTGAATAAACGTTATGTGCACTTGATCATCTCAGACATGATCATTTTATCTTAAAAACCTTTGATCACCTCAGACGTGATCTTTTTAAAACATTTTGTCACCTCAGACGTGACCTGATTTTATTTGAAAGTACGTGTGGTCACCTCAGACATGACCTTTTGGATGCTAAGGTCCCTTATCAACTTCCATGACATAGTCCGATACTACACAAAACTAAAATTGACAGACTTTGTACAGAATAAAAGAAATAATGCTGAAACTTAAAACTAGGACATGTTTTTGTGTTTTTGTGAGGGTTAATTTCTAAGACGTAATTCTAAGGAATAATTTTTTGACAGAGCAGCCTCAATCATTTAAACCATACATGGACCAATTCAAGCTGGAATCATACAGGAGATTCAAATCATTCAGGACAAGTTATTTAAAAGACTTTGATGCTCTATTTTTGTTTCTCATCTGGAGTCAGTTAGCAAAGCTAGGAAATCATGCTAGTACTCTCAGGTCCCCACACTATTTGAACTTTCAAGAATTGTAGCCACAATGATTGTCAGTATACTTTTCCTCTTAAATTCATACACAGACTTTCAACACAGTTTGGTGACAGTTTAAGGTTTGTTTATTTCAACAAGCATTTGTGGATCCCACACTTATATGGTAATCAACATTCCTCAGGAGATTTTTGAGAGGTCTCAGGGTAGTGTTCAAGAAGAGACTATTCTTAGAACTTTCAAAGAGAAGTCGATCCTCAGGTCAGTGCCACCGCAAAACAGAGAGGTGGCAAACAACAATGAGTTCTGGAATATATAGATTATGCTTATCCTCAAGTCAGTGCCACCGCACAATAGAGAGGCACATAACCCATCTTCTTGTTTGAGCATTTTCATTCTTTTTGCACAGATCTCACCAACAACATAAGTTATCAGTTTGTTTGCATTGTTTTATGTGCTTTTGCTCATGCTTTGGTCTTACGCACACATTTGTGGCGTTTATTTTGCTCGTCACCCCTTATTGGAATCTTGTTGATTGTGTTAACCAGGGATAAGGTGTTACCCACAGCTAGTCAAACATTTTAGTTTAATCTTGAGATCACCAAAAGGTCCAGTCATCTATTTTGTTGAATCTACTGACATATCATCTGTGGTCTAGCAACCTTTAGGTACTTTCTTTGTGTTACCTTAGTGGTAGCTAGCTTATCTATCATATTTCCTTTTATATTGCTCAGACTACATAGACTTATACATGAGCTTTGCATCTTTTCCAATTTTGATTTTTTTAAGTCCCAAATGGTTTGTACCTGTGTACTATCATATTCCAAAAATTGAATCGGTATCACACATACGATCTTATTATTATCAGCTTGCCTCTCCTTTTCCCTTGCTTTTTTATTGCCTAAACCTATTCTCCCCTAAAATTATAAAACCATCATGGATTAGCGTTTAGGAATTTATAGGCAAGGAAATAAACCAATTGTAATTAAACTAATTAAATTTAAACAAAGACAAGAGAATAAAATAAAATAAAATTAAAAATTGAAAAAATAAAAGAAACTAGACACGACGCATCGGACTATACATGGTCATCTTCAGGAACGACCTCACTTTTCTTTTTAACTCCGTTGACCTCTAACAAATATATAAAACGTGGTTTGTCAATTCCTTTGTATAGAGGTCAGCGCGTTGAAAATTCTTATTTATTTTTACCACATCGATTAATTTCTTTTCAAAGCAGTCACGTATAAAGTGATATTAATACCGATTTGTTTGGTCTTTGGATGTTGGACCGGGTTCTTAGTAACTGCAACTGCAGTAGAGTTATCAACAAAGATAGGAATAGAAGAGAAGTTCAAACCGTAATCCCGCATTTGCTGTTGAATCCATATGATTTGAGAACAGCAGCTTGCAGCAGCAACATATTCAGCTTCACAGGTTGACAATGCAACCAAGGTCTGCTTCTTACACTGCCAGGTTACTAATCTTCTTCCAAAGAACTGACACCCTGCTGATGTATACTTGTAGTTCATCTTGTAGCCGCCATAATCCGAGTCGCTATACGTTGTAAGCTCAAAGTCATCATCATGAGGATACCACTACCCAAGTGTGGGTGTGCCCTTCAAATAACAAAAAATCCTTTTGACCCCAATTAGATGGTTCACCTTAGGCGTTGCCTAATATTGTGAGCATAAACATGTAGCATACATGATATCAGGTTGTGAGGCAGTGAGATACATGACAGATCCGATCATCCCTCGGTACATAGTGGCATCTACCAGATCACCATTCTCATCGGGTGCTACATCATGGTTTGTAGCAAGTGGAGTGCCAGCTGTAGAAGCATTCTCCATGTCAAACTGACTGAGAATATCCCTTACATACTTGGTCTGATGTAGGAAGATCCCATTTGGTGTCTGATCCACTTGTAACCCGAGAAAGAACTTCATCTCCCCCATTGCACTCATCTCAAACTCCGCCTTCATTACCGCTTCAAACTCTTTGCATAATTCTTCGTTCTTAGAACCGAAGATTATGTCATCGACATAGATTTGTACAGCAGTAAATCTTCATCCTTTTCTTTGATAAACAATGTAAAATCAATGACTCCCCTGCGAAAACCATGTTTCACAAGATGAGTCAAGAGTTTCTCATACCAGGCCCTCAGAGCTTGATGAAGCCCATATAGTGCCTTGTCGAGTTTGTAAACTCTGTCCCGATGATATGGATCCTCAAATCCCTCGCGTTGACTAACATACACTGTCTCTCGAATCTCACCATGAAGGAACGCACTCGTCACATCTAGTTGATAAACTTTAATTTTCATATAAGATGCATAGGCAAGGAAGATGTGGATCGCTTCCATCCGTGCCACTGGTGCAAACACTTCATTGTAGTCAATACCCTCAACTTGTCGAAAACCCTGAACAACAAGCCGAGCTTTGTTTCTGATGATCACTCTCTGATCATCTTTCTTGCATTTCATGACCCATTGGTAGCGATGACTTTAGCACCTTTAGGTCTATCTACTAGAGTCCATACACCTAACTTCTTAAACTGAAGAAGTTCTTCCTGCATGGCACTCACCCAAGCCTCATCATTCAGTGCCTCACTTACATACTTTGGCTCAAACTAAGACACGAAGCGGCGGTAGGCACCATGGTGAAGGTATCCCTTTTCCATCACAGATGCATAATTAGCTGAGTACAGCTGATTTCTAGTTTGAACCCCTGATCTCACATCTCCTATAACATTATCCAAAGGATGATAGACGTTTAGACATGAGCTGGTAGTTGTTCGAACTACTACCTCAGAATCAAGATTGTGAACATTTGGTTCAGAATCTGAGGCAATAGGAGTCTAAGGTTCCGACATCTCAGATGCATCGTTAGGAGATGCTTGTGGACTTGAGGTAGGCAGAACCTGTGCATCCAGGTTGTGCTAGTCATTTTCCACATTTTCTTCATCAGAGGAGGAGTCACTCACATCAAGTGCTCCCCCTGAATTGGTAGATGATGGTCTTTGTGAACTGGATGGTGTTGAGTCTTGAGACGGTGTGTTCAAGACATCATACATCATCTTGTTTGCCAACTCGTATTCTGAAGTAGAAAAAGGAATATTGAAGGATTTGAAGAATCCATCATAGTCGAAGAAGTAAGCAGGTCCTTTTCCAGCAGGCGGTGTGGTGTATCTCTGAACATCAACGTTGCACCACACCTCTACTTGACCCGTTGAGTTGTTGTAAACCTCTTGTTCGGTATGTTGTATCCTAGAAAAATCCCTTCATCAACTTTCTCACTAAATTTTCCCTCCTGAGTCTTCTTCAGCAGGGTGCATGGAGCACCAAACAGGTCGAGATACTCTAAGTTAGGTTTACGTCATTGTAGTAACTCGTAGCACGTTTTTCCATGGTGTTTCACAACCAGAACTCGATTAAGCGTGTAACATGCATTTGCCACTGCTTCATTCCAGATTTGAATAGGCAGTTTCAAGTATGCCAGCATAGTACGTGCCGTCTCTATCAAGCTACAATTCTTCCGTTCAGCAATCTCGTTCATCTAAGAAGTGTAGGCATAGGTGAATATGCATAATTCCTTTTCCTTGCAATAGGCCTCCATCCACTGATTCTTGAACTCGGTTCCGTTGTCTGAGCGCACCTGTCGTACCTTCAGCTTGTATAGGGATTCCAGTGTCGTTACTAATTCCTTGAAGGATTCAAATGTTTCTGATTTGGATTTCAAAAACATTACCCAAGAGAATATTGAGTAGTCATCAGTAACTATATAGCAATACAAGTCACCTGCGATGCTTCTTTTACTGACTGGACCAAACAGATCCATGTGAAGGAGCTCAAGAGGAAGTTCTATAGAATGAACTTTCTTTTCCTTATAAGACTTCTTCGTCTGTTTGCCTATTTTGCACGCAACACAAAAATCCAGGAGTTGGAAGTTTTTGACATTTACTCCCCTCACGAGATCATTCTGGACCAAATGATTCATCTTCCTCTGATTTATGTGTCCCACTTTCCTATGCCAGGAGATGGAGTCATTCTCAGTAGCTTTGGACAAGAAGCACTGAACTTCATGATCCGTTGTAGAGGCCTTTGAGAGATCCAAAACATAAAGATCATTATATCTTGAAGCTGACATTAGAATTTGCTCCTCCGGAATCACGTAGTCCTTCTTTAGAACGTAGCACTTCTTGTTGTCAAAGACTACCTTGAATCCTTTATCACACATTTGAGAGACTAAAAGCAAGTTATTTTGTAGTTGTTAGACATAGTTTACCTTATCAAACTTAACTTTCTCATTTCGCACTTCCCCTTGGGCTGTGATGTACCCGCCTTTGTTTCCAGCAAATGAAACATGCCCTCCTTTGATTTGTCTGACATTTGATAAGAGAGCTCTGTTCCTTGTCATGTGCCTGGATGCTCCGCTATCTAAAATCCACATGTTAGTCTCAGCACTATAGCGAACACCCTGCACATTCAATGAAAACATTAGTTCATGTTAAGAACCAAGCCTTCACTGGCTTGGGTTTCCTGAGGCATCACACATCATAAACTCAACCCATTGACCATTTGAGGTTGAGGGAAGCTCAGATTTCTGTTTGTTCTTATTTTCAAACGCTGAGGCAGATTTTTCTTTCCATAGTCCATCTTTGTGTAAGGCCTGTTTGTGATAGATAGACGACTGGCTGATGGATTGAACTTTGGGTTCACTAGCCCTTTTTGGAGGCGTCACTGAGTTCTCTAAAAAGATCTACGTGTAGATACTGAAAGTTCTACTTTCCTCCTCGGTGTCTGATAATAAGGACACTGAGACGCTATGTGACCATACTCTCCATAATTATATCAGGATCTGCGTTTAACTTTATGGTTTATATGTTTTGGTGGAGATGTAACAGTCACGCAGTTGACCTTATTATGTTTGGATTGAGACACTTCTTTAATAGATGTATGATTTGGTTTTACAAACTTAATTGCTTTACCTGGTTTTACATCATTTATCTCTTGTTTACCTGGACTTTGACATGACGCTCGTGATTGATTAGGTTTTATAGTCTTTTTGGGTTCTGGTTTGACTTGGTTTGACCCAGACTTTAAATTAACCTTATCAAATTCAGTTTCTAGGTTAACACAAGGCATCTTTCCTTTTGCCTTTGAAGTGGCCTTCTTTTGTTTAGAGTCAGATTCATTTGATTTACTTACGGAATCTGGATCACTAACAAGAGGAGTGGACACCACGTGATCCTTGATGGGGTTATTGTTAATCAGTTTAGTTTTGGTGTTCATCAAGGTCTCAGTGGTGGTGGAACCACTTTGTATCCCAGCCCCTCCCTATTATTTCTCTCTCTCACGAAGTGTTGGACAATATGTGATGAGCTTGTCCAACTGTGCAGTTTCTGTTTTAACAAGTTGACTTCTACTTCAAAAACATCTTTTTGCTTCTTAGTGTCCTCTAGGCAGTATAGATAGTACATAATGTCATTTGCTTGGTTAAAGGCGACTATCTCTGTTTCCCTAAGCTGTTTATTCAACAGGTCTATCTTTTCTTATAATTGTGCTCGTTTTGTTTTAACACTCTATTTGCCTCAGTGCACAGTTCCAGGCCTTTACAAGGTAATCATTATGATCTAATAACCTAGCAAATTTTAAATCTATACTTTCTCTAAATTTATTACAATCTAAACAAGCATGATTATTAAACAACTAGTCAGTAGTACTTACTTGAGATGTTGAAGATGAATCAGCCATGAGTACAGAATCTATTGATTCTGGTTCTGGTGATTCTGATGTTGATGCAGATTTTTCTTCTTCAGGCAGATGGTTGACCACATGTGTAGTGTCTTTAGAATTTGACATCGCAAGCTCTACTGCTATGTCTCCCTCACTAGCAGAATCATCATTAATGTCCTCCACATTCGCTATGTTGGACTCTCCCGGTGACACGCACCAAAAGCTCCAGTCCTGTCCTTCATCCTCATTAGCAGTCAAGGCTTTGGGGTCCTTACTTGATAAAGTAGAACTGTTGGATGTGGCTCGTCCTGAAGATTGAATGACGAGAAGGGATTACCGTTCCCAGTCTTCTTCGGCTTTACACACTCCCGCTTTGAAGTGTCCCTTCTCACCATAGTTGAAACAAGTAACCTTTGACTTGTCGAAGCCAAAGGTTGTGTCTTTGGTAGCAACCAAGTTCTGTCCGGTCTTTTTGACAAACTTTTTAGCTCGTCGGAGAGCACTTGCCAAAGCCCACATTATGTCCATACGTTCCAACTCCATTTCATCCACCTGTTCATAATCTTCATCTGCCAGGTGACAATTTCCTATCTTTCCAGTAACTAGTCCATCATAGGAGTGGACTACTACAGCTAAGAGGTCCATGTCTTCTTTGGCCACCTCCACAGTCACATTCTCGAAGTTGTCGGTTTTCAGTTTTGCTGCATTGGCTTCAGGTATCATATACTGGATGCTAGACGGCCCTGACGTTTCAGACCCTGAAGCTGCGCTTAAGACGAAGGCAGTTTGCAGTGGTGCTCCAGATGTCTTGACTGGAGGAGTTGCATTGTAGAGTGCAGGATTCTGATCATAGTTGGCCTTTTGGGCTCTGTACTTCATCCTAAGCTCCTCTTCCCTCAATTTAAGAATGAAGTCATTTATGTCTAACTTCGAGAGCATCCCATTCTGTCTGAGATTTGAAACAAAGGAAGCCCATTTCTCCGGTAGACCATTTGCAAAATTGATACCTTATCCTCCATCGACGTAGTTACACCATGAGTGTGCATCTCACTCATCAAGTGGTAGAATCTGTCGATCACATCATCCAGACCTTCCTTTCCTATTGAAGAGAAGTTGTCGAACTCCTTCTTCAAAGCTTTGGCCTTAATGGCCTTGAGTGAGGCATTTCCATCATACCTCTTCTCCAACGCATCCCATAGTTTCTTTTCTTGAGTATACTCCGAATACTGATGGAAAATATCCTTCGGAATATACTGAGTGAGTAAAGCGTATACTTTCTTCTCAGCATTGCGTTATACCTTTTGAGTATCTGACATTCCACTTAGAGTAAGTTTAACTCCATCTGCTCCTAAGGGCATGCTGTACCCCGACTCTATTGCCTCCCACAGATTTGTATCTACTCCATTTAAGTATATTTCAAAACGTTGCTTCCATTATGGGTAGTCGACTAACGTTATAAGCTTCGGGGGTTTATTGTGAATTCCTACTTTGTTCACCAACAATAGTAGATTCTAGATACGAGTATCTCTACTTGTTGTGTATGCTGAAAGCTGGTCCTCCATTTCACTTAACTTTACTATTTAACAAACTGCTGATGTATGCGAATGAAGGTATGCAATCGGACTTATTCGGGTGATTGAACAAATGCGGATGCTTCAATCGTGCGACTGAACAAATGCAGATGAACAGTCCGAATGAGATTCTCAATCGTACGAATGAGCGTACAAATGAGTCCAATCATGCGGTTGGAGAATACGAATGAACCCAGTCGTGCAATTGAGCCAATCGTGCGACTGAACTTGCTGAAGTTTGATCATTCATAGGTTAAACGTGTTTTGGCCGTAAAACCTTGAATTTTACCAAACCCTAATCGCCGTATGCCGGAAACACTAAACTTTTAGGTCAGGAAACGTCTAAGACTCTGTTAGACACAAAAAGATTGCGTTTTTGATGAAGAAACACAACTTTTGAATCAAAACTATTGAATCAACACGTAATCAAGAGCCAAGGCTCTCATACCACTTGTTAGGATCTGGTATTTGAATGAAACACCAACTGATTAACGTGTTAAACCAAACCAAATAGTGCGGAATCCTATTTGATTGGCGATCCAATAGGTGAGAACGCACGTAGACATAATATTGAATTGAATCTAACATCAAGAATTGACTAGGGACCAATCTACAGCGTTCTATGAACTTGGAGTACGAACTTAGAGGCTTCTGGACGGCTAGGGTACGTCTGGAGTCGAAGTGGATCGAATGCTTCTAAATCATTACGTTTTTCCATGAATTAAGTGGTATGTATAGGTTAGGGTTGCTCATTCGGGTGACTGAACCATGAGCATGGTTTATTCGTGCGATTGAGCCATGTGGTTGATCCATTCGCACGACTGAATGTCAGTCGGGCGAATGAGTCAGTCGCGCGACTGAGTCAGTCGCATGAAGCTGTTCAGGCGTATGAACTATTTAGGCGCATGGACACTCAGTCGCATGTCCATTCGGACGCATGACCACTGTTTGGGCGCATGGTCCAGTCGGACGCATGTGAACTTCACTTAACCAAAGCTTGAATGTATTCATTATTATAACATTATGTATATCAATTCAAACAATCACAAACCTATATAATCTAGTCAATAAACATTACTCAACTCATTAATAAAATATTAAACATTATAAATCACAACCAAACATTATTATTTCATTAAGTACCCAATATTACATAAGTGCAAGACATTCAAGACATATTACATTGAGATCAAGATCTAGGTACATAAGTGTATCAACAATGATTCTAAATACTTATATGTTTTGCTGGACAATTTCCTTCCGAAAGCAATTAAGTCTCGGAGCTTTATCATCATTTGGATAAATCTTTTAAGGTTTAATATGTTCTAAGAAAATATATCTTGGAAGTAAACATACTGCAAGTATTTTTCTTCCGAAGCAAATTTTTATCAAGTTAAGGAATATATTCTGAAGTCATATTGGTAGACAAAAATTTTCAAAAACAAATTACATTCATAAGATTTTAGACTTCAACAAAACTATCTTTTTGGCCACTTTTTCAAAGATGAGACCGACATCCAGATTTCAAAGTTTATTTTTTACATTAACTTTATCTCAAATCCACCATATAAATATACATTCAATGGTTCCCCCTCTTTCTCCTTGCTCTTCATCTGCAAAAGTTCAAACCCTAAATTCACCCACAAACTGTCTTTGTTCTTAACTTTATTTGCTTCTAAGCTAGTCAAAATGGCCAACCCTGATCCTAGAAACCATCTAGAGTTTTCCATGATGTTACACATGCAACACAACTAAGTTGCTCTGTTATTATCTGAGATACATCCTGGTGTCTCGGATGTTTTTCGCTTCTTAGCTAAATCAAACTAGCTCACTACACTTACCATAGACCGTCCCTTATATGAAGATCAACTTTTAGAGTTCTGACGGACCTACCAAGAGGCCATCTTAAACAATGAGAAGGCACTGTCTGCCATAGTGTATAAGAAGACAATTTTTGTCACTACAGCCACCATCAACTTATATTTGAGGCTGGATGATAAAAAAGACAAAATTTCCTTCCCCAAGTCTATTGTAAACAACTTATTCTAGAAGATTGGCTATGAAGAGGACTACTTAGTAAGAACCCTAAAAATGGGTAAGGTTTCGTCACAATTGAAGTTCCTCCTCTATGTGGTTATCCATTCTTTGTTTAACAAACATGTAGGTTGGGACTAGATCCTGAGAACTTATCCTACATAGTTCAAGGAATGGTTCAAGGGGTCAAGTTCAGGTACTCTTAGTTTGTTTATACAAAATTGCTTGCTAACTTGGACTCCCTAGAGTATTAAGTGTTCCTTAGATATGTTTAACATTTTATTAATTATGAACTATGATCATAGTTAAAGGAAACAGGTAACACTCTTAAACTGGGATCGATAAAGAACAAAATTTTCAAAACAATGAGAAAGGTAACTGTTGGCTTCACAAGGGTAGAAACAAACCTAGTCCCAAAATTATTAGAGCTCATTGCTTAAGGTGACGACTTGGCAGCACAAGCCAATGTTGAACCCACACCTTCTACATCTGCACCACCCACATACACGCACCGAAGTAAGAGAAAGTGGATACTATAGCTTTTACTTCTCCTGAGAAACAGACCACTCCCATTATTTCTTTGATTAGTGTTGTGGTTCCTTATTATTAGCTTGATGAGCTCATTACCCTAGCCTTAAGCCTTCACTCTAAGTATCATAACTCTAGTGAACAACATTGAAAGGAAAGCTACCATCCTTCACTCTAAGATCTCAATCAACCAATCCTAATGTAACATCCAGATATTTTTAAAGACGAGAAAGAAAGAATAAAATAGCAAATAAAAGAAGGAAACACAATTTAACCCAAGTTGAGGGGCTAAATATGTCAAAAGGACAAAAAGTTTAAAAAGTTGGTGTAAAAGTGGGCATGGCCACCCACACCCTTCTGTACATTTCATTTCAACCGGTTTTAGAGAGAGAAAGCATAGAAGCTTTTGGGTTTTGAAGAAAGATCAAGAAGAAGGCTGAATTCAAGGTAAGAATTGAAAGTTTTAAGTGTTCTTATTGGGTTTTAGCCTTGGTTATATGCTTATGTGTGTTTGGGTTGTGTTATTTGGTGCGTTTTAGGCAGTGGAATTCAAGGTGCATTCGGGTTTGAGGAAGTTCATCTGAAAGTTTCATAAGGTGAGTTCTAGAACCGACCTTTTTCGTGTTATTAACTGATTTTGGGGCTAGAAATGCATGTGTGAATGTTTTTATGAATGTGGGTTTTATACCTGTATGTGTGTATGTGTGATTATGGATGGGTTATCATTTTGGGTGTTTATGATGTTATGATGGTGCCATGTTCTTATTATGATGCTTAGAATGTAAGAAATAAGCCTAGAACATGATGTAGGTTGAATTGGGACTGAATTATGATGATTATAGTATGAGTTAGTTGCCCATGTGCTTGGATTAGCCCATGCGCCTAACGGTCATAACTGCCTAAGTGTGGTACCATTCACATAAAGCACATGCGCCCTGATAGTGGCCATGCGCCTAGGAATTTGCTAAAATTGACTACGTGTCCATGCGCCTGAAAAGCCCATGTTCCTAAGCACTCATGCGCCAACAAAGTGCTCATACGCCTAGAATTTCCTAAAATGAATATGTGTAGGGTCATGCCCCAAATAGTGTCCATGCATCCAAAATCTTTCCCATGCGCCTAAATGTTCCCATGCACCCAGAAGGCCATGCGCTGCATAGTGCCCATGTGCCTAAGACTTCGAATATTTTTCTAAATTCTAGGGAAATTGTTAAATGTAGGCTTTGACATAGGATGTTCTTGGGGGCGATGTAAGTTGACTTCGAATATCTTTCTGAATTTTAGGGAAATTGTTAATGCATGTTTAATTTTCATGGCTTTACGTGGTATGATTATGGAAGTAAATGGAAAGTATTATGTAATGTAAAGTGGAAGATAATGAAAAACAAAGCGTAATGAATGAAGAATGCATGCATTAATGAAAGGACAATAAAGAATGTCTTGCAAGAAATGTATGGTGGTTCACATTCAATGAAGGGTGTTAGCTCAATGGTGTGTGGATTAGATACCCCGAAAGGATGAACACAGGGGTCTAATCTTTGTGATTGATCATATGTATGGGGACCCTTGTTGTTTACCCCGGTACTGTGGTCAGGCCACCGAGCTTAATGTATGGGGGTCTATTTATAGACTTCGGCCTAGTACCCGTATTATGCATAACGGTAGGGTATAACACATGGCATTTGTCACACCCCAACCTTGACGACGGAAACGTCAAGGTGTGAGAGTTAAGATCGTTCACAGCCACATAATGCTATTATTAAATCCAAATATACTATTCATAAGTTTTAAAAGTAACATTACAAACATAAGTCTCAAATAAAGAAATTAACAAGCATAATAAGAAATATAACAAGCTCATTCATTTATTTAACTAGGTCCATTCCTAGGTGTGAACAAGTTTCAAAATTGGTGATCAAACTTCAGTATTTCCTGTAACATGTTAAATATAAAAGGTCAACATTATGTTGGTGAGATTTCCATAGTTTTCAGTACATAAGTATATAAAATATGGCAATTCATGTTGTAAGTTAGAGAAGAAAGTAACTAGGGATGTAAGACAGAATGCACAATCAAACCTTGACAGATTTTTACAAGTCTCAAATGTTTACAAGTATATACGATTAGCTAAGTGTACTTGGATCAACCAAGCAGGTTTGTCAGGCCCATAGATCTATCAGGTCACCAGGCTAGAAATAGTTAATGATTGTACATATATTCGACATTACATGGTAGCTACAAAGTTCAACTAACCACAACACATAAGTAAATTTCCATAAGTTTACAAAAATCAAACGGTTACAAGTGCAATGGTTATAAAGTAACATGTTTCACCCCAAAGTATGAAAATATGAAAAAGGGGTATAGAAATACTCACTTGATCAATATGTATATAAATGAGGATAAATAATACATGTGGTTCCAACGTAAACCTTCACAAGATACCTATATATATATTTACAAGATTTTAAGTTTAATCATAGTTTTAGTGGTTAAACGAGAACTAGGGTTTCAATTTGGGGTTGGGGTTTAGTCAAACACTTATGTTTAACGAATGGATATCAATTATATTTTCTTGGATTAAATGCTAAGAATTATATTTATATTTTATGTAAAGATATGAATAAGAGCAACATTAAAAATTTGTAAAATTTATAAAATTTAAATAAAGTTCTATAACTAACAAAATAAAATAATCACAATTTAAATAATAATTTAAGGGCAACGTTTGAGACAATAATTTGTATAAATTAAACTAGTATTTAAAGATTAAAAAGTTTTATATAAAGAAATAAGCTAACTATAACATTAGCTTTAGGATATTAAATAAAAATATAAGATTATTTTTATAAATAAGTTACAGAAAAATAATTATGTGATTTTAAATTAACAAAGTTTATAAAATAGTCCTTTATTATTTTTAGAAATTTTTAATAATTATTTTGGAGACCAAAAAGACATAAAAAGGTGAGGCTCCACGGATTCGAACCAGGGACCTCCCTTGTAGAGGTCGAGTGTCTTTCTAGTGAACCAAAGGCCTCAACCGTGTTTAAAGATGGTTTTTAAAATGTAAAAACACTAATCAAAAAACAACATAAATCTCAAGAACTCTAGATTCATCATCGATCAAATTGATGTCTCAATTATTGTGTTCACAAGAACTCTCATGGGTTTTTGATTCCAAACTAAAATCGAGTGTATAGCAAGGTTTAATTACCTGATTGGATGTAGAAAATGATAAGAACAAAAGATGAACAGGTCACGACCAACATAGCACTGGTTTGATGTTCAAACGGCGATGTTAATCAAATTTGTTGCACAGGAAGCTTCGAATGATATCAAAGATGAAAAACCCTATGTTAATTTCAAGTTTTGAAACCCGGATTATAGTGTTCGATTAGATGTAGATTCACAGTGAAGGGGATGATCGGATTCGATGGTTGTGCGTTTCTCAGGGGGAATTATGTTGATTACCAGTTTAAGAATAGATAGATGATTGATTAGGTTGAGTTAATTGGGTTATTACTACGGTTTAATGTTCGAACGGCCATAAACTTTAAGGCTTCGGTTTTCGCTCTCGATTGAGCTTAGTAACTAACATTTAATTCCATTAAAGATTGTAATTGAGTTAGAGCCACGTTCACAAACCGGTTAGGGACGTTTGGGGATCGATTTGTGCCTTTAAATCATGCGAAAACGCCTTGCTGGAGTCTGGCCGGAGGTGGTCGGACCGAGTGCCTGAAAGTCGGGGTGTAGGGGGTTTGGTTCGGGTGTTTTGTTAATTACACAAATGGTCCCTTAGGTTTTACAACTTAACATTTTATGCTTAAAATTTTCTTTTTATAGTTTCCAAAATGAAAAACCAACCCCATAACTTTATTAGCCTTAGATTTTTAAATGTTTTACAACTTGTTTGGTATTAGACTCTTGTAAGTTGTTATTATTATTATTATTATTATTTGTAATATTATTAGTATTATAGTTATTATGCACTTAAACAAAGAAGAATTAAAGACAACAAATGAATAAACATAACAAACCCATAAGTTTCACAATTGACAACTTTGGCCCTTACAAGAATAAAGGACATTAGCTTTTAGTTAACAAGAAAATACGAGATGTTACAGTCTCCTCAACTTAAAAGAATTTCATCCCGACATAAGAATGAACTAAGCAAACAAATGCAGGAATTTCTTTTTCATATGCTCCTCACGTTCCTAAGTGAACCCAGCTCCACGTTTGTTTTCCCAACGGACCTTGACGATTGGTGTGGTAGTTGTTCGTGTCTTCTTCAGGGTTTGGTCCATAATCTCAACAGGATTCTCAACAAAATGAAATGACTCATCTATTTGAATTTCCTCGAGAGGAACATGCAAATTTTCATCAGCCAGGCATTTCCTCAAGTTTGAGACATGGAAGACAGGATGAACCCCGCTAAGTTCAGAAGGTAGTTCCAGTTTATAAGCCACTTCCCAATTCTTTTCAGAATCTTGAAAAGTCCTACAAAGCATGGGGTTAACTTACCCTTCTTCCCAAAGCGTACAACACCCTTCCATGGAGAGACCTTAAGAAGAACCATGTCGTCGACTTGAAACTCCAAAGGTTTGCATCTTTTATCGGCATAACTCTTTTGGTGACTTCTAGCCACCTCAAGGTTATTTCGAATTTTGGAAACTTTGTCAGTCGTTTCTTGAATAAGTTCAGGACCAGTGATGAGATTTTCTCCAATGTCAGTCCAACAGATTGGAGAACGACATTTACGACCATACAAAGCCTCGAATGGTGCCATCTTGATACTTGAGTCATAACTATTGGTATACGAAAATTCCGTGAGCGGTAAGTGCGTATCTGAATAACCACCAAAGTCAAGGACACATAGTCGTAGCAAATCCTCGAGGGTCTGAATTGTTCGTTCGGTTTGACCATCAATTTGAGAATGATAAGTCGTACATAAAACCAATTGAGTACCCAAGAGTTCTTGCATAGACGACCAAAAGTGCGAAGTGAAACGAGCGTCTTGGTCGGATATGATGTGAAACGGCATGCCATGACAACTCACAATTTCGTCAACGTAGATACGAGCCAGTCTTGAAACTTTGTATGTATCTTGTATTGGTATGAAATGTGCCGTTTTGGTCAAACGGTCAACAATCACCCATATACTATCATGGCCACGAGGTGTATGAGGTAACTTGGTTATAAAATCCATGGGTATATGTTCCCATTTCCACATAGGGATTTCGGGTTTTTCAAGTAAATCACTTGGTCGTTGATGCTCGGCTTTGACTCTTGCACACGTGAGACACTTGGAAATATAAGACGCGATATCTTTCTTCATTCCAGGCTACCAATATTGACCTCAAAGGTCCATGTACATCTTATCAGAGCCAGGATGAATGGAATATCGGGTTTGATGAGCTTCGTTCATAATGAAGTGCCGAAGGTTATCACGATTCAGAATCCAAAGTCGATTCAAGAAGTACCACATGTCGTTCGGTTTTGTCTCCAGATGTAACTGAATGTTAGAAATCAAATCTTCATTCTTCCCTTCGTCGGTTAATGTCGTTTGTTGAGCCTCGCGAATGCATAACTCGAGGTCACTATCGATCCTTATGTTTTGAAGCATGATAGTAGCCTCGTTGACATCCACATGAATCTCGGTATCAAATTCTCCTAGCATATCAAACCATTGCCTTCGATCTCGAGTTTCTTGGAGCGAGACAGTCTTGTTGTAGACCTTGCGACTCAGCGCGTTGGCTACAACATTCGCCTTTCCAGGGTGATAGCAAATGTCACAGTCGTAGTCGCTAATCAACTCAATCCATCGTCTTTGTCTCATGTTGAGATCCTTTTGGTTGAACATGTGTTGGAGACTCTTATGATTGGTGTAGACTATGCATTACATCCCATAAAGATAGTGTCACCAAATCTTCAAAGCGAAAACCACAGCACCAAGTTCAAGATCGTGAGTTGTGTAGTTCACTTCATGAACCTTCAATTGCCTCGACACATATGCTATGACTTTGCCTCGTTGCATGAGAAAAAAACCAAGACCTTGATTAGAAGCACCGCAATACACGATAAAGTCATCGTTTCCATCAGGAAGTGTGAGAATAGGAGCGTTACACAACTTGCGTTTTAATGTCTCGAAAGCCACTTCTTGCTCGGGTCCACATTCGAAGAGTTGATTCTTTTGGGTTAGCACCGTTAATGGTTTAGCAATATTCGAGAAATTCGCTATGAACCTACGGTAATATCCCACTAAGCCCAGAAACGAACGAACCTCGGTTGTGTTGTGG
This sequence comes from Flaveria trinervia, assembly GCA_025506515.1. Lineage (NCBI taxonomy): Eukaryota > Viridiplantae > Streptophyta > Magnoliopsida > Asterales > Asteraceae > Flaveria > Flaveria trinervia. The sequence continues at coordinate 32,562,068 of CM046442.1, forward strand.
GAACACACCAATTCTTCACGGCTTCAATTTTAGCAGGATCAACGTGAATTCCTTGGCTATTCACCACATGCCCTAAGAATTGAACCTCTTCTAACCAGAATTCACACTTGGAAAACTTGGCATATAATTGCTCCTTCTTCAAAAGTCCAAGAACTTGTCGCAAGTGCGTCTCGTGATCGATTTTCGTCTTGGAATAAAAAAATGTCATCAATGAACACGATCACAAACTTATCCAAATACGGTTTACATACACGATTCATGAGATCCATGAACACGGCAGGTGCATTGGTCAAGCCAAAAGGTATAACCATGAACTCGTAATGTCCGTATCGAGTACGAAAAGTGGTCTTTGGAATGTCATCATCGTGAACACCTAATTGATGATACCCAGAACGTAGATCGATCTTTGAGAATTGAGTTGCTCCTTGAAGTTGATCGAAGAGATCATCAATTCGAGGGAGAGGGTATCAGTTTATGATAGTAAGATTGTTGAGTTCCCGTTAGTCGTAGCACATACGAAATGAGCCATCTTTCTTCTTCACAAACAGCACAGGTGCACCCATGGTGAAGAGCTAGGACGAATGAAGACCTTATGGGTCAATTCTTGCAGTTGACTAGCTAGTTCATGCATTTCAGATGGTGCAAGACAATAAGGTGATTTAGCCACAGGGTTTGCACCAGGGATTAAGTCAATCTTGAACTCAACTTCTCGCACGGGAGGTAGTCCCTTAAGATCCTCGGGAAAGTCTCGCACGACAGGAATGTCTTTCAATTCCTTACCCATGGCTTTCGTATTAACTACATATGCCATGAAAGCCATGTAGTTTTTACTTAAGCACTTGCGGGCCTTGATGCAACACATAAGTTTGAGTCCTTGGGACGATTTCTCCCTAAAGACTTTCAAAGTATCACCAGTCGGTAAAGGAATTCGGATACACTTCTCGAAGCATAGAATTTCCGCATGATGTTTGGCTAACCAATCCGTGCCAATAATAACATCAAAGCTTCCCAGTTGCATAGGAATGAGGTCGATGGAGAACTCGTGTTCGTTAAGGCTCAAGGTGCAATCGTGTATTAAGACATCAACGACGATAGATTTTCCATCGGCGACTTCGACCGTGAAGGATCTTTCCAAATTAACACGCGGTTTAGAAAGTATAGGCTCGAATTCCAAGGACACGAAACTCCTATCCGCACCCGAATCAAACAATACAGATGCATAATGACTATTTACAAGATACATACCTGTTTGGTAATAATCTATTATTGGTATGATGAACACAAAGATAGGAATTTTTATAAGACAAGAAATGATTTAAAAGGAGTTTAACGACGTACCATTCACCACGCCGTTATTGGCTTGTGCCTGGTTGGCATTGATGTTGAAAGCCCTTCCACGAGCCGGTGGCATAGTTCTTGCATCGCGAGGACATTGCGGACAAATATGATTAGGCTCGCCATAGTTATAACAGGTTCGGTTGGTAAGCATTGCAATGTTGTTTGGTGCACGAAGACAAGTAGCCACCAAGTGCCCATACTTTCCACAAAACGAGCAGACTTGACACGGAATGTTGCTCGCGTGATGGTACTTGCACGTGTTACACATAAGATATGGACCAACATAAGCTTTAGCCATGGGGGTTGATTTGCAACCACCATTAGCTTTTGAGGAGTATTTGGGGCAGTCACAGTGTAGTTGCGTGTCGGGGTGAACTTACGCTTCTTGTTTTGGGAAGATGACTCGGCCCTTACCTCCTTTGTTGCCTCGGGTGTCACCTTCGCAGTAGACTTGGAACCCTTTGTCAACATAGTGCCAGCTCTTATATGATTCTCAGTGAGCTACGTGGTGATAGTAATTGCCTCCTCCAAAGTTGTGGGCCTACTACCCACCACGACATCTTGAATTTGAGGTGGCACCCCCTTGATAAATTTCTCATGTTACGGGGCAGAGTGTCCACCATGTGTGGTAGGAGCATACTCAACTCATGATGCCGGGTGGAATAAGCCAAGTGATTCTCACCATCTTGTGTGAGGTTCAAGAACTCCTCCTCTAGCTTTTGCAACTCACTTCCCGGGCAGAACTTTTGAATCATGATATCCTTAAATTCTTCCCAGGGCAACGCCAATGCAACATCAGTCCCACGGTTTCTCTTTTCACTATTCCACCATGTGAGTGCCTGTTGTGGAAGGACACTTGTAGCATAGCAAACCTTGAACTTGTTGGGGCACTCACTAACAATGAACGTGTTCTCCATGCTTTCAAACCACTCGAGGAGTCCAGTGGCTCCTTCTTTTCCACTAAAACTAGTGGTTTTGCACGAGTTGAAGTGTTTGAAAGTGCAAGTATGATTTTTCCTTTGTTGGTTGTTGTTATTCTCTCCATGAGCACCGCTATTGTTCCCATTAGTGTTGTTGTTGCTATTAGCCATTAGGGTGCTATTAAGTTCAGCAACCTTGGATGGGAGCACAGCAGCCATTTGTCGGGCGATCAATGTTGCAAGCTTGCGGTCGGAACTTCCTCGCTTTCCATGATGACGAGGCATGCTGGATACAAATGAGTCAGTTACGTGAATGAGGATAACAAAGGATGGTAGTTTAAACAAGAATAACCTAAGAGTTGTAAGGTACATGGAATGATTCCATTTGGTAACGCATTACCATTTAGAAACGTTGACACGTCAAGGTGAATTGACCTATTTTCCTTAGAAACTTGTGTGTATTGACCATAGTTTATCACTCATCTTCGAAATCCCCAGGTAAGCATGACTAGTCCCCTCGGATTTATGCGAAATGCTTGCCTTATCCCGAAGGCCTTTTGCCAAGAAATCCAGAATACAGGTGTCTATGTGTCATATAATATTCCTTAGGTTCATGGAACCAAAACCTTGATGAGATTTATATAGATTAGGCATAAGTCTAAAGATCCAAGTCATACGCATAAGCATACGATTCCACGTGTCGTTGAGAATAAGATAAGATATTTCATGTTCGGGGACAGTCAAAGAGTCAAAGTTAAGTTTAGGGAGATAGGTAACAATGTTTAGGCAATCCTATGCTAAGGCATCAAATTGCACATAAGAAGGCATAGCATTATGTAGCATGCAAACCATATAATTTACAAGATAGAATTATGATTCTATAAGTTCATGCATACACTATAGTCTAGGTCACCCTTTCTAATAACCTAAATCCCTATAGTTATGGGCTCTGATACCAATTTGTCACACCGCAACCTTGACGGCGGAAACGTCGAGGTGTGAGAGTTAAGATCGTTCACAGCCACATAACGCTATTATTAAATCCAAATATATTATTCATAAGTTTCAAAGGTAACATTACAAACATAAGCCTCAAATAAATAAATTAACAAGCATAATAAGAAATATAACAAGCTCATTCATTTATTTAACTAGGTCCATTCCTAGATGTGAACAAGCTTCAAAAGTGGCGATCAAACTTGAGTATTTCCAGAAACATGTTAAAAATAAAAGGTCAACATGATGTTGGTGAAATTTCCATAGTTTTCAATACATAAGTATATAAAATATGGCAATTCATGTTGTAAGTTAGAGAACAAAGTAACTAGGAATGTAAGACAGAATTCAAAATCAAACCTTGACATATTTTTACAAGTCTCAAATGTTTACAAGTATATACGATTAGCTAAGTGTACTTGGATCAACCAAGCAGGCTAGCACTAGTTAATGATTATACATATATTTAATATTATATGATAGCTACAAAGTTCAACTAACCACAACACACAAGTAAATTTCCATAAGTTTACAATAATCAAACGTTTACAAGTGCAATGGTTATAATGTAACACCCGCTATTTTTAGACAAGAAACAAGACTAAAGTGAAGAAAAAGAATAAAACCCAAGTCTAGGGGTAAAAAGTGTCCAAAAGGACAAAATGTTTGAAAAGTGGGTGTAAAAGGTGGTATGGCCGCCCATATGTCACATACGTCACTGATCTTCGGGTTTTCGAAAGAGAGAGAGAGTAGCTGGGAGCAGCAAATTCTCAGTTTTAAAGGAAGAACTAGAAAGAATTCAAATTCCAGGTAAGAATTCATGTTTTTATGGTGTTCTTAACTGGTTATGTCCTCGGGTTTATGCTTATGCGTGTTTATATGTATTCGGGTATGTTTTTAGTGGGTTTCTAGGCGGTTGATTTCAATTTATAACGAGTTTGGAAGAAGCCATACTCAAGAGCTGCAAATGTGAGTTCTAGGACCCCTCTTTATTTGGTTTAACTGATTTTGGGGCTGGAAATGTATGAATGTATGTTTTCATTAAACTGGGTTTCGGACCCGTATGTTTGGATGCGTGTATGATGATGTTAATATATGATGTGTGACTATGTGCATGCTTGATGATGTTTCTAAGACTTAGGATGTATGATTTAAGCTTAGAACATGATGAATAGTGATTTGAAATTGAGATATGATGTTTAAGGCTCATATGTTAAGTTTTAGAATCTGCATAAGTGTTGAGAAGTTAATGCGGATGAGTAATGGGAAGAATATGGATGAAAAGTTAATGAGGATGAGTATTAACTGCTAAGTAAGTTAATGCGAATGAGGTCAATGCGGGTGAGCATTGACTAAGTATGGAAATTCGGATGAAGTATGGAAATGAGGATGAAGTAAGTCAATGCGGATGGGGTAAGTCAATGCGGATGAACATTGATTAAGTCTGAGAAATGCGAATGAATATTGACCAAGTAAGGGAAATGAGGATGAGTAAGGCCAATGCGGATGAACAAATACGGATGAAGTAAGACCAATGCGGATGAACTATAGCAAATGCGGATGAACTATAGCAAATGCGGATGAACTATAGGAAATGCGGATGAACACTTAGACTTTTCTGACTTTCTGAGAAAAAGACAAATGTAGGCTTTGACTTGAGATGTTCCCGGGAATTCAGGTAGGTTGACTTTTGAGGTCATAGATGGTATGATGGGCATGTAATGATGTGTGATTGATGCATATGCATAATGATGATGTATGATGTTGTATGATTATACATGATGTATGTTATGAATGTATGATGATGCCCAGTATGATGATGATGACTGAATGTTATGTTCCTTGTGATGTATGTTTATCTTTCCATGGCTTTACGTGTTATGTTAATGAATGAACCAAAAGTATTATGTAACGTAAAGTGAAAGATAATGAAAGAGGAACATGATGCATGAATGCATGCATTAATGAACGAATGAATGTAAGAAGGCATGCAAGCAAATGTATGGAGGTGCACACCCAATGAAGGTGTTAGCTCAACGGTGTGCGGGTTAGCTACCCCGAAGGATGCATATTGGGGTCCAATCTTTGTGATTGACCATATGAATAGGATCCTTGCCGCTTGCCCTAGGTACTGGAGTAAGCTTCATGCATAATGTTCGAGGTCTATGAAAGACCTCAGGCCCAGTTACCCGCTTCGTGCACAATGTTCAGGGTATAGCATATGGCATTGATCCGGAATGAAAGAGAAAAGATAAATGGTGAATGTACTTGCCCTAGGTACTGGAGTCAGCGTCATGCACAATGTTCGAGGTCAATGAAAGACCTCAGGCCCAGTTACCCGATTCGTGCACAATGTCCGGGGTAATGTACATGTCACTAGAAGTAATGAATGAACGAATGAATGTAAGAATGTATGAAGGAGTGAAAGTTAATGAATGAATGATGAAGATAATAATGATATTATCTGTGTATACGTATGATGTATGATCGCATGAAAGTAAAGAAAGATTTTAATGAAAGTTAAGTATTGTTTTATTATAAAACTAGAACTCACTCAACAACGCTGACTTTTATGCATTTCCAGTTGGCAGGTGAGCATTGCTAAGGATGGCACGGAGTAGCTACTTGGTATTTTAAATGGAATTCTTTTGTTAATGTTTTTGCATTGTAATGCGAACGAATGATGTTTTGAAATGAACACCTGTATTAACTTGCAAAAGCATTTGTAATGATAAGAAAAGTTAGTTTTATGTTTCCGCTGCAATGTTTTATGAATGATTAAATGTAAAGTATATGTTTTATTTGCAATAATTTACCAGCTGTAAGCGTCCCGGGAACGGGACCTTACATATAAAGTAACATGTTTCACCCCAAAGTGTGAAATATGAAAAAGAGGTATAAAAATACTCACTTGATCAATATGTATATAAATGAGGATTAAAGGAAATAATACACGTCGTTCCAACGTAAACCTTCACAAGGTACCTATATATGTATATATTTACAAGATTTTAAGTTTAATCATAATTTTAATGGTTAAACGAGAACTAGGGTTTCAAATTGGTGTTTGGGGTTTTGTCAAACACTTATGTTTAATGAATGGATATCAATTATATTTTCTTGGAATAATGCTAAGAATTATATTTATATTTTATGTAAAGATATGAATAAGAGCAATATTAATAATTTGTAAAATTTATAAAATTTAAATAAAGTTTTATAACTAACAAAATAAAATAATCACGATTCAAACAATAAATTAAGGGCAACGTTTGAGACAATAATTTGTATAAATTAAACTAGTATTTAAAGATTAAAATTTTTTATATAAAGAAATAAGCTAACTATAAAATGAGCTTTAGGATATTAAATAAAAAATAAAGATTATTTTTATAAATAAATTACAGAAAAATAATTATGTGATTTTAAATTAACATCATTTATAAAATAGTCCTTTATTATTTTTAGAAATATTTAATAATTATTTTGGAGACCAAAAAGACATAAAAAAGGTGAGGTTCCCCGGATTCAAACCGGGGACCTCCCTTGTAGAGACCGAGTGTCTTTCCTGTGAACCAAAGGCCTCAGCCGTGTTTAAAGATAGTTTTTAAAATGTAAAAACACTAATCAAATAACCCCAGAAATCTCAAGAACCCTAGATTCATTATCGATCAAATTGATGTCTCAATCATTGTTGTTAACAAGAACAATCGTGTAAAATCAAATGTATTGCAAGGTTTAATTACCTGATTGGATGTAGAAAATGATAAGAATAAAAGATGAACAGGTCACGACCAACGTAGCACTGGTTTGATGTTCAAACGACGATGTTAATCAAATTTGTTGTACAGGAAGCTTCTAATGATTTTAAAGATGAAAAGCCCTCTGTTAATTTCGAGTTTTGAAACCCGGATTATAGTGTTTGAATAGATGTAGATTTGCGGTGAAGGGGATGATTGGATTTGATGGTTGTGCGTTTCTCAGGGAGAATTATATTGATTACCAGTTTAAGAATAGATAGATGATTGATCAGGTTGAGTTAATTGGGTTATTACTACGGTTTAATGTTCGAATGGCCATAAACTTTAAGGCTTCGGTTTTTGCTCTCGATTGAGTTTAGTAACCGACGTTTAATTCCATTAAAGATTGTAATTGAGTTCGAGCCACGTTCACAAACCGGTTAGGGACGTTTGTGGATTGATTTGTGCATTTAAATCATGCGAAAACGCCTTGCCGGAGTCCGGTCGAGGTGGCCGGACCGACTGCTGGAAAGTCAGGGTATAGGAGGGGTTTGGTTCGGTGTTTTGTTAATTACACAAATGGTCCCCTAGGTTTTTTAACTTAACATTTTTGCTTAAAATTTTCTTTTTAAAGTTTCTAAAATGAAAAACCAACCCCATAACTTAATTATCCTTAGATTTTTAATGTTTTACAACTTATTTGGTATTAGACTCTTATAAGTTATCATTATAATAATAATAATATATTATTATTATTATTATTATTTTTATTATTATTTGTAATATTATTAGTACTATAGTTATTATGCACCTAAACAAAGAAGAATTAAAGACAACAAATAAATAAACATAACAAACCCATAAGTTTCATAATTGACAACTTTGACCCTTACAAGAATAAACAACATTAGCTATTAGTTAACAAGAAAATACGAGATGTTACAACATTGGTAGAAATGAATTTACCCCGGTACTATATCAGGCCACTGGGCACAATGTACGGGAGTCTATTTATAGACTTCGGCCCAGTATCCGCTTTATGCATGAAGGTGAGGTATAGCTCATGGCATTGGCCTGGAGCGTAGAGAAGTGATGTATGTACATAAGGTACGTAAAGGAAGGTAACGAATGATAATGATGACGTACGATGATGAATGAATGTAAGTTAACGAACAAATGATGAAAGATAATAATAATTATTATCTGTGTGTACGTATGATGTATGATAACTTGTGGAAGTAAAGAATGGTTTTAAATGAAAGAAAAATATTTTATTTTATTAAACTAGAACTCAGTCAACAACGCTGACTTTTATTTGTTTCCAGTTAGCAGGTAGATGTTGCTGAGGATGGCACAAGGCAACTACTTGGATTATTTTGGATGGCATCCATTTCATATTATGATAATGTTTTTGTGCTGTAATGCAAATCATAATATTTTGTAATTTAACAATGTTATATTATTATTCAAAAGCAATTATATATAAATAAGGTGGTTTATTTAAATGAATTCAACTACGATGTTTTAGAAATTGAAATGTATATTTTATGCTTTATTTGCGATGATTGTCTAGTTGTGAGCGTCCCGGGAATGAGTCCTTACACCCAAACCCTAAATTCTATGATGACCAAGATATGGGATTTAGTGAGTACTATGAGTCTCTCTTCTCCACCATCCTTAAGGAGAGATGAGTGCTCCTAAAGCACCCATATCCAACCCACATCATCTAACCCCAACTAAGGTGGATCTCCCTGAACCTGTTCAGGAAGTTCATATGGAAGAGGCTCTTTGCAAGTTATTACATTATTAAGATCTCAACTATGGAAACCTGGACCATTAAAAATTCTTATGAAGCTATCATGGTGTAAGGGAAATACAATAGCCAAGAACTTCATGCTAGTGATAAGGAATAAGACTTTGGTCTAATTCCCTTATCCCCTCATGATTAATCTGATGAAGATGAGGGGAGTCTACAACTAAAGGTGCAAAACATTCTTAAACAAGCTCCTATTTAGTTTCAAAGGTTAGTCACCTTGAGTTTTAGGTGGCTATCTTACAAAGACAGGTTAATGACCAACAATTTGAGATCACCGATCTCAAGGCAGGTTGACTCAAGCTCCTGTCTTATGGGCTCAAGATAAAGAGAGTGCTTTTGAGGAGTTAAAGGTAGGTTGACTCAAGCTCCTGTCTTATCGTTACCCAAAGAAAGCGAGGACTTAGTGGTTTATTCAGATGCTTCTTACTCACGGTTGGTATGTGTGTTGATGTAGCGAGGAAAGGTTATAGCTTACGCATCCCGTCAGTTGAAAGTTCATGAGGTCAATTATCCTACTCATGACTTGGAGCTAGTAGTTGTGGTCTTTGCATTAACAATTTGGAGGCACTACCTGTACGGGACAAAGTGCACCATCTTCACTGACCACAAGAGCTTGAATTACTTCTTCAAGCAAAAGGATTTGAACATGAGGCAGAGACGATGGTTGGAGCTCATAAAGGATTATGACTACGAGATCCATTACTAATCCGGGCGTGGCCAATATGGTGGCGGATGCCCTCAGCCGAAAAGAGAGACCCGAGCCAATTCAGGTGTAGACTTATCAGTTAGTGATGACCCACGATGTAATGAAACAAGTCAAGGAGTTTCAAGATGAGGCATCGAATGAATATCATCTTAATTCTGAAAGAATAAGAGGTGTGTTCACAGAGTTGGACGAAAACACTCATGGTGTTAGAACCTGATTCAGACAGATGTGGATTCTTCACTATGGGGATCTACGTGCGAAGATCATGGAGGAAGCTCATAAGACTCGATACTCCATTCACTATGGGGATCTACGTGTGTATGAAATGCGATGTGGCAGAGTATGTGAGTAACTGTCTTACATGCTTGCAAGTGAAGGCCAAGCATCAGAAGCCGTACGAGAAGATCCAACCGTTGGATATACCGTAGTGGAAGTGGAAGCATATCACGATGGACTTTATTATGAAGTTAGCGCTTACCACGAGAGGGTATGATGCTATATGGTGACAGTTGATCGTCTAACGAAGAGTGCTCACTTCCTACCGATCCGCGGACATATTCCTCCGAGAGGTTGGCAGATCTATTCATTAAAGAGATTGTAACTCACCATGGTGTGCCGGTGTCTATTGTTTCTGATCATGACACTCGGTTTACATCTAAATTTTAGAAGAAGTTCCATGATGCAATGGGGACGAGGTTACACATTAGCACGACTTATCATCCACAGATGGATGGTCAGCCGGAAAGGACAATTCAGATGCTAGAAGATATGCTTCAGGCATGCATCATCTATATTGTAGAAATTTGGGATGACCACTTACCGTTAGCTAAGTTCTCATACAAGAATAGTTATCATGCTGGTATTGGTATGCATCCTTATGAGATGCTAAACGGTAGGATAGTAGAACACCCATTTGTTATGGTGACATTGGTCAGCAAGAGTTAGGGAGTATTGAGGTGATTGAGGCTATTGCTAAGAAGCTAGAAAAGATCAAAGTTTTTATGAAAGCAACCAAAGATAGGAAAATAAGTATGCCGACAAAACACGTAGACTGATTGAGTTCTATGTAGGTGATAAGGTTATGTTGAAAGTCTCGTCTTGGAAAGGTATCATTCAGTTCAAAAAGGGAGGCAAGTTGAGGCCATGGTACGTAGGGCCTTTTCGCGTCATTGCGCGAGTAGGAAAGGTGGCCTATAGGTTGGAACTATCCGATGAGTTACGTGGAATTCACTCGACATTTCATGTATCTCATCTGAGTAAGTGTTTAGCTGATGAGGATATGGTTGTACCACTGGAAGATATCAAAGTTGACGAATGCTCAATTATGTGGAGCAACCAGTAACAATCGTTGATCGCAAGGAGAAAAGGTTATGAAATAAAGTGGTTCCCCTTGTGCGTGTAAAGTGGAAGCATAGAAAGGGATCCGAGTCTACGTGGGAGATTGAAGAAGAGATAATGCAACATGACCCTCATCTATTTAAGGAATAATAGGTTTCAAGGATGAAACCTATATAAGGTGATGGACTTGTAACACCCAGATATTTTTAAAGACGAGAAAGAAAGAATAAAAAAGCAAATAAAAGGACACACAACTTAACCCAAGTTGAGGGACTAAATATGTCAAAAAAACAAAGGTTTGAAAAGTTGGTGTAAAAGTGGGCATGGCCGCCCACACCCTTCTGCACATTTCATTCAACCGGTTTTAGAGAGAGAAGGCATAGAAGCTTTCAGGTTTTGAAGAAAGATCAAGAAGGCTGAATTCAAGGTAAGAACTCGAAGCTTTAAGTGTTCTTGTTGGGGGTTTTAGCCTTGGTAATATGCTTATATGTGCTTATGTGTGTTTGGGTTGTGTTATTTGGTGGGTTTTAGGCGGTGGAACTCAAAATTCATTCGGGTTAGAGGAAGTTCATCCGAAAGTTGCAAAGGTGAGTTTTAGAACCCCCCCCCTTTTCAAGTTTTTAAATGATTTTGAAGCCGGAAATGCATGTGTGAATGTTTTTATGAATGTGGGTTTTATACCCGTATGTGTATGTATGTGTGATTGTGGGTGGGTTATGATTTTGGGTGTTTATGATGCTATGATGGTGCCATGTTCTTGTTATGATGCTTAGAATGTATAAATAAGCCTAGAACATGATGTTGTTGAATTGGGACTAAATTATGATGATTATAGTGTGAGTTAGTTGCCTATGTGCCTAATGGTCATAACTGCCTAAGTGTGGTCCCATGAGCCCAAAGCTCATGCACCCCAATAGTGGCCATGCACCTAGGAATTTGCTGAAATTGACTTAGTGTCTGTGCGCTTGAAAAGCCCACATGCCTAAACACTCATGCTCCTACATAGTGCTCATGCACCTAGAATTTCCTAAAACAACTAAGTGTTGGGTCATGTTTTCAAATAGTGGCCATGCTCCCATAATATTTCACATGCGCCTAAGTGTTCCCATGCACCTAGAAGGCCATACACCTGCATAGTGCCCATGCATCTAAGACTTAGAATAATTTTCTAAATTTTAGGGAAATTTTTAAATGTAGGCTTTGACTTGGGATGTTCCCGAGGGCGATGTAAGTTGACCTTATGATGATGAATGATGTATGTTATGGCATATATGATAATATTATGCTTATGTATGGTTATGTTTTTGTTATGTTCCATATAATGTATCTTTAATTTCCATGGCTTTACGTGGTATGATTATGGAAGTAAATGGAAGATAATAAAAAGAGGAACGTAATGAATGAAGGAATGCATGCACTAATGAAAGGAATGCAAGAAACTCTTACGAGCAATGCATGGAGGTTCACACATAATGAAGGGTGTTAGCTCAACGGTGTGTGGGTTAGATACCCTGGAAGGATGCACACTGGGGTCTAATCTTTGTGATTGACCATATGTATGGGACCCTTGTCGCTTACCTTGGTACTATGGTCAGGCCAGTGAGCATAATGTATGGGGGTCTATTTATAGACTTCAGCCTCGTACCCACTTTATGCATGACGGTGGCGTATAGCACATGGCATTAGTACAAGTGAATTTACCCAGGTATTGTGGTCAGGCCATCGGTCATAATGTACGGGAGTCTTTTTATAGACTTTGGCCCGGTACCCGCTTTATGCATGACGGTGGGGTATAGCTCGTGACATTGGCCTGGAGCGTAGAGAAGTAAGTGACGTATGTACATAAGGTACGGAAAGGAAGGTAACAAATGATAGTGATGATGTACGATGATGAATGATTGTAAGTTAATGAACTGATGATGAAAGATAATAAAAATTTATTATCTGTGCGTACGTATGATGTATGATCACTTATGGAAGTAAAGAATGGTTTTAAATGAAAGAAAAGTATTTTATTTTATAAAACTAGAACTCACTCAGCAATCCTAACTTTTATATGTTTCCAGTTGATAGGTTGATGTTGTTGAGGATGGCACAGGGCAACTACTTAGATTATTTTGGATGGCATCCATTTCATATTATGATAATGTTTTTGTGATGTAATTCAAATCATAATATTTTGTAATTTAACAATGTTAAATTATTTTGCAAAATAATTATATATAAATAAGGTGGTTTATTTAAAAGAATTCAACTGTGATGTTTTAGAAATTGAAATGTATATTTTATGCTTTATGTGCGATGATTGTCCAGCTGTGAGCGTCCCGAGGACGGGGCCTTATACCCGAATTATGAATTCTATGAAGACAAAGATATGGGCTTTAGTGAGTTCTATGAGTCTCTTTTCTTCACCTTCCTCAAAGAGAGATGAGTGCTCTTGAATCACCCATATCCATCCCACATCATCCAACCCTAACTAAGGTGGATCTCCCTGAACCTGTTCAGGAAGTTCATATGGAAGAGGCTCTCACTTTTGTAAGTGATTACATTATTAAGATCTCAACTATGGACACCCGGCCCATTAATAATTCTCATGAAGCTATCATGGTGTATGGGAAATACAACAGCCAAGAACTTCATCCTAGTTATAAGGAATAAGACTTTGGTCCTATTCTCTCATCCCCCCATGATTAATCTGATGAATATGAGGGGAGTCTACAACTAAAGGTGCAAAACGTTCTTAAACAAGCTCCTATCTAGTTTCAAAGTTAGTCACCTTGAGTTTTTAGGTGGCTATCTTACAAAGACATGTCAGTGACCAACAATTTGAGATCACCGATCTCAAGGCTAAGTTAGCCGAGAGTCCTACGAGGAGAACTCAACCAGGTCCACAAAAACCTGTGGATATGGTGCACCTAACCCTTAGCTCCCATGTGTAAGAAGGTGATGCTACCAAAAAGGGGGGAAAGTTCTACCTACAATCATATAACCTATGAGTTCCTCCTAGAGTATGGACATGCAGGACTCCCCACCCTCACTTGCAGTTGTTCATACTCAACAACCTACTCAGGTTCACATTGATGTGGATTCAGTCATTCAAAGCTCGTTTGAGAAGGGTATACCAAGGGCAATGTCTTCCCCATCTCACCCTACTAAGAATGCAATAGTGAGATGGAGGTATGATGCTTATAGGAGAGCCCTGGCAATCTTTAGGTCTCAAAGACAACAAGAAGTGCTCAACTTTTACAAATTGAGATACTATGAGAGCACCTATTTAGTTAACCTGCCCCTTTCCAACCTAGAACAAATTAGGTAAGCTACAAGGCTAGCTAATATGATTCAAGACAGGGTGCTTAAAGAGTTCAAGAAGAGAACCAAGCCATATAGACAAAGGATAGGAGGCGAGGTTGTTGGTTAACTGGATCTTGAGGTGGACCTTAAGATTAGCTTTGAAGGGGAAACCTTGGTTGAATGCCTAGTAATTAAGCCTATGAACCTTAAGGCATGAACTGCTTCAACACTTATTACCATATTAAGGCACCAGCTCGTGAACGTGTCTCACAACCTCTCTCTAGCTAGAGCTCAGTTGCAACACCAAACAATGAAGGCCAAAGCTCTCTCCATCCTGAGTCATGCATGCCTGTGAGTGACAAAGGGAATAGGAAGATGACAAAGGGAGAGAGTTCTAGTGAGACCCTTGGCTTCATGAAAGCTGCAATTAGGACTACTCCCAGGCCAAGTACTTAAGAATGTGAGTTGAGGGCATTCAAATTGAACTATTTGGGGTTTAGGACTTATAATGTTGATGAACTCATCCCTCTTGTTTTGGAGGAATTAAATGAATTGGCAGATATGGAAGTGTAAAAGGAGAGAAAGGAGGATGAGTATGCAGAGTTGCTCCTTAAAAGCAAAAAAGAGAAGAAAAAGACTCTACAAATCTCCTACTCTTTCACTAGTTGTGGAAAGCCCCAAGGCACAAGTTATGACTAATGAGTAACAAACTCTGATGGGTAGGGAATAAGACACGCAAAACATGATAACCTACCTAAGTGCCACAAATCACTATCAGGTACTAAACCTTCTTCCCTTATCGTATGAATACATTATGTTTGAATACCTCAATAAGCTTAAGCAAAAAGCACTAAAAGAGTAAAAAGCTTCCAAGAGGAAGATGAGTGAACATGCTGCAAAGTCAATAGCCACCATCAAAGCAAATTTGAATAAGTCTGCTTATAGACAAAAGACGGTGAGCTTCTTGAAGCTGTATGGATTCTCTAGAAAGAGACTTGGTCCAATGTCTCCATCCATGATTGATGAGCACATTAGAGTGATCAAGTAGAAGATCAAAAGGGGTGAGCCAGTTGACTTGCATTCTCCACCAAGTCAGGCTGACCTGAAGTTAAGGTCAAGGTTGAACCCCAAGAGACAATATAACCTGAACCTACTGCTACATCATAACCAACTTCATCTTTTGATCCACAACAAGGCCCTAATCCTTCTCCTTTTGAATCTTTGTAGGAAAATGACCCAATTGAGAAGGACAAATAAGAACAATCTGGTGCTACTGGCAAGCCTTTTTAGTTAAATTATAGAAAGAGGAAAAGGATAGCAATAAGAAAGGACAAGAAGAAGAGGAAGAAGAAGATGAAGTCCAAGGCATCCATTTCTGCAACTTAGGAAAGGTAAGAACATCTTGAGTTTACTCAAGAAGAGACTGCTTAGTAAAGTCCACTCATAGTAGGGCATCTTGCTGCTTAGAGAGCCATCTTGTCCTGGGTATTTGATACTAACCCAGACAGATGCTATGCTACTAGAGATCAAGGGGGTCAAGACATGTACTTCTGGAAAAACATACTTGACCTCCCTCTACATGATCTCTATCACATGAGGAGATAATTTGAGAGTCTGAGGAATCCTGTCCAACTGATGATGAAGGGAATGGTCTTGATTTGGATGAGGACAGTCAACAAATGAAGATCAAGAATCAAAGGTCTCTTTAGTTTTGGTAACATCAGGCTAGGGGAGTTTGTAAGGATTACACTTATAGGTTGAAGTAACCGAAAAACAACCAAAGAGCTTTCAGTATGCACATTTGAATTAGAAGGAAAGTACTTCGAAAGATTTGATATAAGTCAATGAATTATACTAAGTATCAAATATTCTGAAGGCAAAAGACCAATTCTTTCAAAATCAAAGATAAAGTCTTCTAAAACTTAAAAAACAAAGACTTCTAAAGCCAAGACTGATTTCTTCGAAGACTGAGAAGGCATATCTACTCTAACATACTTTGATAAAAGCTGAAAGACCTTTCCGCTGCAATCTCTAATTACTCACCAACTAGCATGAGATGGTGAAAAGTTCAAACTATTATCAACTACAGATCAAGGTGTTGAGTCTGTAACTTTCCAACTATATACTTTTATCCCTTTTGTATTAGATAAGGATGTGATCTACTACATGTCATAGTTACTAGTCAAAAGGCAATCTACCTTTTGACTCTATGTTGATATTATTGTCTAGATTAGTGTTCCCAGCTGGCCTTCAAAGTATGGTCGGCTATAGGATGTAGTATAAAGTATTCAAGTACTTGTATCTTAAGGTAAGCTTTGTAACACTTAGAAGAACTTGAGAGCATTATACATCATTATTAAAGACCATACTTTAGTGTTTTTGTTCTGTTCGTTTACTTGTGTTCTTTGTTTCATTAGAAATTGGTTCCCTATTTGATGAATTAAGTGTTATAACTCTACAAATACTGTGAAACTATTGCATTGACCCCTTCACCGATCCTGTAGATTTCAAGGCCTAATCGATGGGAGATTTTAGGCCTTAAACTCATGCCTCGATGGCAGTGGTAGTAATTAGTTTAGGTCTCTGATGGTGTTAAAGATGATGGTATGTGGTGGCGATGTGGTTTCCATAGGTGGTAGTTAGGTTAAACCCTTAAAAGGGGTAGTGTGAGTGATGTATCACCTTAGAAAAATCCCACATTGGTCGTGGACATGAGAGATTTCGGGTTCATAAGTAATGTGTAGTCTCTAATATGACCAATGTGTTTTGGGCGTATTGGTTGTGGAATGAGAGGAGAAGTCCACAGTTAGCATGCTGTAAAGTCCTCATCACAATCGATTCGACATATTGTTGCATTTGATAATCAAAATAAGACAAATGTGTGTGTGATATCAACAAACTTCAAACAAACTAAATCGAATATTATCAATCAAACATTTATAATACCAAAGGAGTTTACATCGTTTAAGCTTGATCCACCCGAGGTGAGCTCCCATTGGGTGGCCTATCACACATCTTTGTTCTCTCACCCTCAGAGCACTTTTACAAAATGAACACATATAATTAAATACAAAGGAAACACAACTATATATACTATCCAAATGTTCTCACGCGACAACTCCAGGTTTTCGTGCGATTAGATTTTTATCCATATTCTTGGAGTTCTCGCTTCCTTGTATTTCTCATATGATTTGAGTTTTTCTTTTTCACTTGATACTGTAATCCATAAAGGCTAGGTCCTTTTAGTTTCTCTCTAAGGATTATGATATCAAACTATGTTTGACTTTAGTCACTCATCTTCAAGAATTATCTGATTTCTGGATATCTGTCACTTTAATTTTGCCCCTCAGCTTTAACCTCCTCCTAATTTATAACTTCATAAAGGATATCATATATGAATCAAGATTAAACTATTCTATCTTGATTAATTACAACTTAAGATGTATTTGGCATATGATAGAGGGGTCTAACTTCCATTTTGGATTCCTGAAGAACCCCATTCTTCAATATGATGACAAGCAACAGTGATGACAAACTAGATCATCTAATGTATTCTTCCTTTAAGTAATATGTAGTAAGCCCACACTTTTAGAGCAAAAATACCAAACAATCTTGACTTTTCACTTAATTAACTCAATTGATCATTGTCCCCATCAATAACCTAAGATAAGCCCACATTGTCAAGTTTCAATTCATGAATGACCCGAATCAAATGTTGTAGATATAGAATCTTGAACTTGATCAAACAACACAAACCCTGTGTAAGTATCAAACTTTAAATCATCCAGCATCTTCCAGTCACAGTTTATGGATGATGAAGTTTTAACATGGTGAAGTTTTTGCATGATTATTTTTGCAAATGACGGTTACTGTAGTGAATATTTTGCATTAAAATTTTCTCATAAAAAAGTTATCTCATAAAAACTTTTCTCATGAAAATTTTTCTCATGGAAAGTTTTCTCATGAAAAAGTTCTCACATGGAAAGTTCTCAAATGAAATTTCTCACATGAAAGTTTTCGCATGAATGTTTTCTCATATAAATGTTTTCTCATGAAAAGTTCTCTAATAAAAAAGTTCTCGCAAAATACGATTTTTATTTGCAAAGTTCTTACACAATGCAGTTATTCTTGCAAAAACTTCAACCAAAATGGACTTTTGTTGATTTTGAATCACAACTACCATCTCAAATCTTTGTTTTCCACCAATAGTCAAAGATACGAAGCATAATTATTTAATAACACCAATTAAATCTCTTCATCCTCGGATTTACTTTCTCTCCTTTGAAATCGGTCCAAATTTGATCTAAACCTTTAGATCTTTAACCTCCATGTTTAACATCTTAAATGGATGATTGTGGAATGAAAATCCATATATCAAGAGTACCACCTTTATTAATCAAATGATTATAATACCAAATGATTTTACATCATTTAAGCTCGATCCACCTAAGGTGAGCTCAAATTAAGATGGATGTGTGCACTTGATAATCAAATTAAGATGGATGTGTGCGTGTGTGATATCAACAAACTTCAAAGAAACTTAATGGAATATTATTAATCAAATGATTATAATACCAAAAAATTTACATCATTTAAGCTCGATCCACCTATGGTGAGCTCCCCTCGGTGGCCTATCATGCATCCCTGCTCTCTACCCTTACAACACTTTTTAGAAAATGAACACACATGATGAAATACAAAGGAAAAACATCTATATATATTATCCAAATTTTCTCATGCAAGAACATTAAGTTCTCACACGACAACTTCAAGTTTTCATGCGATTAGATTTTTATCCATTTTCTTGGAGTTCTCGCTTCTTTATATTTTTCGCATGATTTATGTTTTTGGTTTTCACTTGATATTTTAATCCATAAAGGCTAAGTACTTCCAATTCCCCTTATTTATTATGATATCAAGCTATGTTTGACTTTACTCACGCATCTTCAAAATTTATCTGATCTCTAGGTAAGACTCATGCTATATGCAAAATAGAGTTTTAGTAGTCAAGAATCATGGTAAGACTCATTATGAGTTGTGGCACAAAATGAGACCTTTCCTGGTTTCTTCAGATCATTTGGATGTTATTGCACCATCTTGAATACCAAAGATCAAGTAGCTAAATTTGTTGAGAAATCAGATGATGGACACTTCATTTGATACTCTTCCTAAGCTAAAGCTTATAGAGTATATATTCTTAGAACTAAAGTAGTTGAGCAATCAACCAATGTGAACTTCAATGAGCACACTTCTAGTGTGAAAGGTTCTGGTCCTGATTGGTTGTTTGATCTTGATTTAGTTACCAACTGTTTTAACAAATCTTGTGAAGATGTTTTAGGATCTACAGGTAACTTATAAACAGAACATCCTGACCCAAAATTTCAACTGAGAAGACCAAGCAAGAAAACTACTTCTACTCTAGTGGTAACTAACCTTGCAGATGGTTTTGAGCTAAGAAGACCAAGCAAGAAAACTACTTCAGCTCTTGTGGTAACTAACCTTGGAAATGAAAATCCTATTAGCACAACCATGACAAATTCAGCTGATACATCTAAGATGTCTACAAATTCTAGCATAGAGGCACATAACACAAATGTAAGAGTTTCTAATGTAAGAGGAAATGAAGGTGGAAATAGTGATCAAGAATTTCTTGATACTGATAATCACTCCATAGAAGACAACATCAATGATGCCATACACTCATTGGATGGACCTTCTCTTGATAGTATGCTGATATGGTAGGCGACACTCTATTACCATATTTGAATTTCTCAAATTTAGATTTGTCCAATCAACTTTTAGTGATTCATCAACTAAGAATCCAGAAGTCCTATCCCACCACAAACATCATTGGAGATGTTAAGATAGGAGTGAGAACAAGAGGACAACCCCATGACAAATATGTTTGTTTATACTCTTGTTTCTTGTCTTAGATTAAGCCCAAGAAAGTTAATGAAGCTTTAAAGGATGACAATTGGGTTGAAGCAATACAGGAGGAGCTGCTTTAATTCAAAACATAAAAGGTTTAGATCCTATGTCCTCTTCTTAAAGGGAAGACCACAATAGGTACCAAATGGGTTTTTAGGAAGAAGAAAAATGATAAAGGACTTGTCATCAAGAACAAGGCAAGACTAGTTGTTCAATGATATACACAAGAAGAAGGATTGATTACACAGATGGTTTTGCTCTAGTGGCAAGACTTAAAGTTGTTAGCATATTTCTTGCTTTTGCTACATCCAAGTATTTCAAGGTCTACCAACTTGATGTCAAGTGTGTTTTCTTATATGGGGTGATTGATAAGGAGGTGTGTGTCAAAAAATTACCTAGCTCTGCAGACCCAGATCATATTGATTATGTCTTCAAGCTTGATAAAGCTCTTTCTGAGCTACACCAATATCCAAGGAAGTGGTATAAGAGACTATTTTAGTATCTTTGCCAGCATGGCTACAATAGAGGTACTATAGATGGAACACTCTTAAATAAAGGAACATAAAATGACTTGATGCTCATTCAAGTTTATGTATATGACATTATCTTTGAATCACTTAATCCAAAGCTTTGCAAAGACTTTGAGAAGCTGATGAACAATAGATTTGAAATGAGTGCCATGGGGAAACTCAATTTCTTTCTAGGAATTCAAGGGAAGTAGGTTAACAATGGCAACTTCTTAAGTCAGTCAAAGTATGTACAAGACACACCCAATATATTAAACTTTATTAAATGTAAGGTTGCATAGACACCCATAGCTAGAAACCACTCTCTAGTACCTATAACACCTGGTTATTCTATTAAAGTAAATAAAAGAAGAAAACATCAATAAATCCAAGTTGAGGGTTTAAAAATGTAAAGTGGGACAAAAGTACAAAAAGTTTGTGTAAAGGTGGGCATGGTCACCCACCCTCTCTTCACATCACCTATTTTTTCATTCGGATTAGAGAGAGAGAGAGCAAAAAACTACGGGTTTGAAGAAGAAGAAAAGAAGAGGTTGAATTCAAGGTAAGAATTCGAAGCTTTTAAGTGTTTATGTTGGGTTTTGTCTTGGTTATGTGTTTATGTGTTTGTTTGTTTGTTTGTGTGTTTGTGTGTGTTTTTTGTGTTTGGTGGGTTTCTAGGTGTTAGAGCTCATTCGCATACGGGTTAGAAGGAAGATACACCAAAAGTTGCACCACGTGAGTTTCTAGACGCCGGTTTGATGATACTCGTATGTATTATGCATGTTGATGATGTTTCTTAGATGCTTATAGGTGTTCATGTTTAGAATAGCCTTGGAAAGCTTAGAACAAATAGGCTTGATGTTTTGGTTTGAAAATATCCTAGAAACATGTGGAGCAGAAGGCTCATGTGCCTAAATAAGGCTCATGTGCCTGGAAATGCCTTAGAAATGCTTAAGTGTAACTCATGCGCCTGAACAGTACCCTCATGCACCTAGAATATTATTCAGGCGACTAAGTGTAGGGTCATGCGCCCAATAGTATCCATGCGACCGAATAGCCCATGCGCCTAAGTATCCATGCGACCGAATAGCCCATGCGCCTAAGTATCCATACGACCAAATAGCCGATGCACCTAAATATTCATGCGTCTGAATAGCCCATGCGCCTGAATAGTTCATGCGCCTAAGTGTTAAAGCGGTTAAGTGTTGGTTGATGCGCCTGCATAGTAATGAAGCGCCCAAACATGGCTCATGCGCCCAAATAGTATTGGTGCGCCTAAACACTTAGAATTTATTACGAAATTTTAGGAGTCTGTGTTATTAGGTTTTGACCGAGTTTTGACTAGGGCTTATTAATGCTTAGTTTCATGCGTGATTATGACTGTTTTATGATTGTTCCATATTATTATTATTATTACTATTAGTGCATGAATTTACGTGGTGTTTTATTATCGTAACGCAAAGTATTGCTAATAATAATAAAGCGAAAGAGCAATGAAGAAAAGAAGTGGAACTTAATAAAACATTAACAAGCCTTGCAAGCTTATAGGAGGTGCATGACAGATGCACACGGGGCCAGTCAATTGAGATTGGCGGATCTTTGCAGCGTACCCTAGGTGACTGGGCTGGCCTTGTATACAATAATCAGAGCCCATTGAGGGACCAGAGGGCCCAACACCAGTTTCCCCCTTGCATATAGTTTAGGGTGTTGCTTATCGGTCCACATAGATAGTGAAAGATAAAGATAAAAGAGTATAGAATAAACAAGGCATACAGTAAAGAGAAGAAGCATTATCTGGTTGTATAGTTAATGCGTGCTCACGTATAAGAGATGTAATTTTCACAGAAAGAGTATTTTCATATGTATACCTTACATAAAGTATCTTATTACTTTTAAAACTAGAACTCACTCAGCAATGCTGAGTTTTATACATTTTCAGTTGGCAGGTAAACATTGCTGAGGATGGCATGAGGGTGAAGCTACTCGGCAGGGAAAGACTGACATCTATTCATACTTGTTATTGTTGTTTTTTTGTAATGCATTAAAAAATTCTTTTGTATTCAGTTAAACAATAGTGTATTGCTCAACAACAATATTTTTAATGAAATTAATGGATTTTGTTTAAATAATTCCGCTTCTTAAGCTTGTAAATTTATAATGTTTAATGTATATAATGTTGTGAATGACCAACTATGAGGTCTCCGGGAACGGGGCCTTACAAGTTGGTATCAGAGCCAAAGTTTAAGAGAATTGGGTTAAATAATTTTTTGTTAAAAAAACCTAAGCTTAAACTGAAAATGGGACAACTGGAGGGATGTCAGCCCGAGTAGCTACGTGCCATCAGGTATTTTGTTTAATGTTAAACGACATTATGTGCGCATGCTATTTGATTTATATGCTCTTGGTAGATTTAGATACTGATTAAGTCAGGATAGGAAATGCTTGGGGTATGAAGAGTAAAGTAAGTGGCTAATCACAACTGGCCACTATAATTAGGTACTTACTATACTTGACATAAACTAAGTTATTACCTTGAATGACCGTATTAGTGTCTGAATCTTATAATGTGTTAGAGGATGGCTGGACAGAAATCTTCCAAGACTCCTAGAGGCAGAGGCCGTCCACGTGTGACTAGGACTAGTGCTAAGGCTTCTGAGACGACCCATGAGAACCCTGAGGTTCATGGTCAGAGCGAAGAGAATGAGAATGCTAGCTTGAATGCCTCAACTAGGGAGGCGATTGTTGATGAAGTACACCAGGTCATGCAGACAGTCTTACCGTCTATGGTGACTGAAGTCATCAGGGCTGTGAGAAGTGAGGAAAGGAAGGAGAAGGAGACTAGAAAGGGATCATTGAGCAAGGGAAGCAAAGGGAGGAGGAACAACCGAGCCTGACACTGTTGTTGTCCGATGAGGAGGAGGATGATGTTGTGGGGGTAGCAACTGGAGGGTGCAGTTATGGGGCGTTCCAAAGGTGTAAGCCCCCAACTTTCGATGGCAATGGCAATGTTGCTACCGCTCACCGCTGGGTGAGGGAGATGGAGGCAGTCTTGGAGATCAGTGAGTGCCGCGAGGACCAGAAGGTGAAGTTCGCAACTCACTCAGCGCTGTGTTGGTGGGACAATATTATCCAAGCTAAGGGTGCCAAAGCCATCGAGAAAATGCAATGGAAGGACTTTAAGCAATTGGTGATCGAGGAATTCTGTCCGCCCAGGGAACTCGATAAAATCGAGAGGGAATTCTTGCAACTTGAAGCGGGAACCATGACCCACCAGCAGTACACCACTAAATTCAACGAGATGGCGAGGCTGGTGCCGATCAGGTGACACCGGTGTCAAGGAAGATCAAGAGGTACATCAGGGACTGGCAGCTGACATTCCTAGGCACCTGATTGCTGCTCAGCCAGGTACCTTTCGATCGGTGGTGGATTTGGCGGTAGATTGTATGATGGGCGAGAGGAGACTGTGGTGGAGGTGAAGAAGACAAGTGGGAATGGTATGAACTGGAGTGGGAAGAGGTTTGGACGTGGTGGTTTCACTCCAAACAACAAGAAGATGAAGGTGGACGATCGTGGGGTGTCATCAAGATCAAAGCTAAAAAAGTGTGGCAGTGGAAGGAGCATACCGGCAAGCGCAGGATGGGATTGAATGTATGCTTCGGGTGTGGCAAGCCTGCCACATCGCTAGAGACTGTAGGGCGCTGAAGTGCTATAACTGTGGCGGGGAGGGCCACGCGACCAAAGATTGTAAGAAGCCAATGGCGGAGAGCTCTGGGGTGAAGAAGAAACCGGAAGAAGGAGGGAAGAGGGCAAGTGCTTGAGCTTACACCATGTCCCGGGAGGAAGCCAGAGCTGATCCTAATGTCGTGTTACGTATATTTCTAGTAAACCAAACTTGTGCCTCTGTATTGTTTGATTCTGGTGCTAGTAGGAGTTTTATTTCCACTACTTTCTATTCTAAGTTGCCTATTAGTAGTAGTAATGTCAGTGAACCATTCGATGTTGAAACTGCTATTGGTAAGTCCACTAGAATTACTGATGTGATAGAGGATTGTGCTATAGAACTGAAGGTCATAGTTTTGCTACTAGTTACACGTGATGCCCCTAGGTGGATTTGATGTAGTACTAGGATGGACTGGTTAGCAACCTATGAAGCAAACATCGTATGTCGCAAGAAGATGATTCAATTAGTTGCGCCCGATGGGAGTTTGGTTACGATTTATGGAGATCGCGTTACTACGATCCCGAAGGTGATTTCTATGGCGGTGGCGGGGAAGTGCATGAAACGTGGATGTAGTCCCTACTTGGCATACGTAAAAGATGTGGATGCGTCGGTACCGCAATTATCTGATGTACTACTGGTGTGCGACTTTCCGGACGTATTCCAGGAAGACTTACCCAGCGTGCCAACAGATCGCAAGATTGAGTTCCAAATTGATTTGATACCTGATGCTTAACCCTTTGCCAAAGCACCATATCGATTAGCTCCGACTGAGATGAAGGAACTCATGAGCCAATTGCAGGAGTTAATAGATAACGGATTCATTCGACCAAGTATATCTCCGTGAGGTGCTCTGGTATTGTTTGTAAAAAAAAGGACGGAAGTATGCGAATGTGCATCGACTATCGAGAGCTGAACAAGTTGACGGTGAAGAATCGGTACCCGTTACCAAGGATTAATGACTTGTTCGACCAGCTCCAAGGTGCCAGTTGGTTCTCGAGGATAGTTACGATCTGGCTACCATCAATTGAAGGTGAAGGAACAAGACATTCTGAAGACAGCTTTCCGTACGCATTATGGACACTACGAGTTCCTTGTTATGTCCTTTGGTCTAACTAACGCGCCAGCTGCCTTTATGGATTTGATGAATCGAGTGTGCCGGCCGATGTTGGATAGATCAATGATTGTGTTCATTGATGATATCCTGATCTACTTGAAGAGCGAAGAAGAACATGCCGGTCATATTCGGGAGGTGTTGGAGACATTAAGAAGGGAGAAGTTGTATGCCAAATTCTCCAAGTGCGCGTTCTGGTTGCGTGAAGTCATTTCTTAGGTCACGTGGTAAATCTCGAGGGGATTATGGTAGACCCCACAAGATGGAGGCAGTGATACAATGGAAGTCTCCAAAGACGCCATCCGAGATTCGTAGTTTCTTGGGGTTGGTGGGATATTATCGGAGATTCATTTAGGACTTCTCTAAGATAGCCTCCCTGTTGACTAAGTTGACCCGTAAGGATGTGAAGTTTGTGTGGGGTCGAGAGCAGAAAGGGCTTTTGAGGAGTTGAAGGCAAGACTGACCCAAGCCCTTTTCTTGTCATTACCCGACGGAAGTGAAGATCTGGTGGTTTATTCTGATGCTTCATACTCAGGGTTATGGTGCGTCTTAATGCAAAGAGAGAAGGTTATAGCCTAGCATCCCACAGTTGAAGGTTCATGAGGTCAATTACCGTACTCATGACCTGGAGCTAGCAGCCGTGGTCTTTGCACTAAAGATTTGGAGGCACTATCTCTATGGGACGAAGTGCACCATATTCACCGACCACAAAAGCTTGAAGTACTTCTTTGAGCAAAAATATCTGAATATGAGGCAAAGATTATGGTTGGAGCTTATAAGGATTATGATTGTGATATCCACTACCATCCGGGCAAGGCCTGTGGACCAAAAGAACCAATGAGCCAAGATCAGAAAACCTCTAAGTCCCACATGGTATCACAACAACTGCTGAAAGACTCATCAGCAGTTTGACAAGTGCTGAAGACTTCAACAGCTGAAGAACTAAAGTGCTGAAGTACAACAGCTGAAGAACACAAGTGCTGAAGCTGAAAGACCAAAGTACTGAAGTACAACAGCTGAAGAGTTTACAAGTGCTGAAGATCAACAACTGATGTACAAAGTCTGAAGACAAAGACTGAAGACATCAGCTGATGATATCTACTGAAGTCATCAGCTGATGAAACCTGAAGGTCAAAGTCTGAAGATCAAGTACTGAAGCCTCAGTAGTTTGTCACAACTGCTGAAGAGTACTTCTTCAGTAGTTGTGATATCAGTAGTTTTATATTTCTAGTTTCAGTTTGTATTTGTCAGTAGTTTTGTAAAACGACTGAAGAGCTTGTTCTTCAGTCGTTGTAGTTTCAGTAGTTTTATATTTTGTACTTAACACTCTGATATGTTCTCAGTAGTTGTGAACATTTCAGTAGTTTGTTAAGAGTTAGTTATTTTTGTATTTGATCTGCCAGTTGTCACTTTCCGTGATAACAGCAGTGATTGTTGCACCTATATAAGGAGTGACAACCTATTGTAATACAAGGAATGAATGACGTGAATGAATGAATGATTTGATTAGAAACATTCTATATCTATAAACATTCCTGAATCAGAAATATATTCTCTCGCTATAACCGTATGTGCTCTTAATGCATACAAGCATCGACTTCTTGCTACAATTTGTCTAATTCCTATTCTTATCCGCTGCTTTGAACTCTAATACATCAAACTTGTGATCGCTGATCCTGTCAAATGGTATCAGAGCAGGTTAATCATTGATCGATCTAATAATTGATCATTGAAACTGCTATTCAAGATCTAAGTTTGATTGAATTAGCTTTTGTTTTCAAGAAACGGTTAAAGAGATTGAATTTTCTGTATTTCTGGTCATTCATCGTGAGTCTTTTCCTGGTTTTCATTGAGTGTGTTGTGGTCTGTGTAAAACTTTTAAAAGCTTGAATTAAATTGTTTTTGAACTGAAAATGACTACTCCCTCCAATGATCCTCCACAATACTGGTTCCTCACCAAACCACCAATGCTGGTTAGGAATGAGTATAACATATGGCAAAGACGAATGCTCCATCACCTGTCTGTTAACAGCGCAGGTTGTTGGACATTAGTGGTACATGGTCCCCAAGCCTATGGTGAATATCCCGGAAACCAATCAAATGGTTCCGAAGAGGAGGGAGCAATACTCAGATGAGGATAAGAAGTTGCTTGAAATTGATGCAAAAGCCCATGGAATTCTGGCCATGGCACTGCCAAATGAAATCTATTCTGGGCTAATGCATCATGAAACTGCCCATGACCTCTGGAATGCCTTGAAAGAACAATTTGGAGGAACAGATGAGGTCTTGGCAAATAATAGAGAAATTCTTGCCCAACAATATGAGACATTTCTCATAGAAAGGGTGAGACACTGACTCAACAATATGAGTGGTTCTCTTGTTTGATCTCTGAATTAAAAATGGTCAAACTTGAGTACACAAAATCCAGATGAATAACAGATTTCTCAGATCACTGCCTGAGAGATGGGACACATATACTATTGTCCTACGCTCTAGTGCAAGTTTGGACAAACTATCTCTCACCCAACTCCATGGGAAACTGCTCACGTTTGAGAGAGAGATAGAAGAGAAGAGAAAGTTGTCTTCATCTGGAAAGCTCGCTGAAGACTTTGTACCAGGCAACACTGCCTTGGTGGGTCATGAGTCAGAATATGCTTCATCTGAATGCCAGTATGATGAGCATATTAATTTCTCTTCAAGCACTTCTGATTCTGCATTTGTGAGTGTTGATAGTCAGTTTACTGGGTGTAATAATGACAATCTATGCTTCATTATGGATGATCTCAAGGGGATTGCTGATGATGACTTAGAAGAGATGGATATTTTGAGCCAAATGGCCCTTAAATATCAGATCTCAGAAGTTCTATAAAAGAACTGGAAGAAAATTCCCAGGACTCTCTGGCAAAACCAAAGTTGGTTTTGACAAGAGCAAGTTGAGGTGTCACAAATGCCAAAGGCTTGGACACTTTGCAAGAGAGTGTAGATCAACTGGATCTAACTCCACTGCACCCTTTGTGACTTTTCCTGGCAATAGTCAACAACACAGAGGGCAACATCCTGTACTTCTAGTCATCATCCTCAACAACAATCTCCGGCATATTTTGTTCCTCAGGGTCAATGCCATATCCGTACCCTTGTTATTACATGCCACAGTCAAATCAAGTTCAAGTTCCTATGGCACCACAACCTCATGCACTACCAGAACCTCAGCCATCCCAATCTCATCAACAAACTCAACCTCAACAACACAGCTTTTTCACCCCAGGAGTTGTTGACTGGAGCAGTTTACCAGATGACATGTCTGGTCATGACCAACTGTTCTCAGGTGCTGGTCAACATGGTGGTGACAGCCCTTTTGAGAATCTAGCTCTTATGGCTTTGGAGTCTGCTGATACTTCATTTTCTAATGCCTCTACACCTCAGGTATCACAGGTATCCTCTGAGGAAAAAGCCAAATTATGTTCTGAACCATGCATAGCAGCATTTGCTTCCATTAGAGAAGCAAATGTAGCTCTAATTAATAAGAACATTGAGTTAGAACAAATAATTTCCAAAAACAAAGCTGAGTTTGAGTCTGTGCTTAAAGATAAAATGATGAGATTTATAAACTGAATTGCCAAATAATTGATGATAAGGCTAGAGAAGAGGTACTTCTAGAGAAGTACAAAGATCTCAAAGAAACCCTTGCAGTTACCCAGGTAGAGTGTGATAGATGGGTACAATCATGCAAAGGTTTTGAAATGCTTCTTAGTAAGCAATCAGCTTCAAATGTGAAGTTTGGAATTGGTTACAATCACACTGCTCCACCTACAGATTTTACCCAAGAGCAGAGGTAGAATCTGATGGTGAGAGTGATAACCAATCCATCACATCATGTGATCTACCTTCTGATACAGCACAATCAGAAGTAGCAGTCAGCATCAAGCCCTCTTTGAACTTATCAGCTGATGTTGATGGTTCAAATGCTGACACTCACATGATCAATGAGTTGATCAACTCAGGAGTTAATTCTGAAGGTCCTGAAAGGACTAGAGAGCAGGATTTAACACCTAAAGTTCAAACTTCAACTGCTGTGTCAGTACTGAAGAGAAGAAAACTGCCAGTAGAAAGAGTTTGAAGTCTACTAAAGAGGCAGTCAAGAAAGCAAACAATGCTTCCAAAGCATTGAAGAACAAGTCTTCAGTTGCTTCACCCTCTTTAGTTGATGATCAACCTAAGATGAAGAAGAAACCATGTGAAGTATGTGGTTTGTTCAATCATCTTACAGATGATTGTTGGTACAAAAGAGGTTCCAAACTCAAACAAAAAGAAGAAATTAATGAGAAAATGGTAAAAATGAAAACTGAGTTTGAGACCATATTTGTGTCAGCAACATCAAATCCTGTAACCCTTAAGTCTCAAAGAAATCCAAAAAGGAAGGGGTAAACAGGTGACAGCTGAGAATGCTCAGAAGAAGAAGGGACAACATAGGAACTTATCAAACTCCACTGGCAATGTGTCTGATGAGATGAAAGCTTTGTCACAAAATCAGACACAGCTGGTTATGATGGTTCAACATCTGTTGGGTAGAGTTAACCAACTAGATGCTCCTATGTTGAAACCACAGAAAAGGAGGTCCAAGCCAAAGGACTCCTCTTCTACACCATCTTCTTCCTCTCAGGCTGTTGTTTCAGATAAACCTGTTAGTTTACCATCTATTGATGAGACCAGGCCCAAAACCAAAAAGGTTTGGGTCTCTAAAACTAACTGATTGTTTATTATTGCAGGGTTCTTCAACATGCCAAAGTAGCATCTGGTATGTAGACAGTGGGGGATCTATGCACATGACTGGGAACAGCTCTCTTCTTCATGACTACTCTCAAGGAAAGAAGGGATTTGTCTCTTTTGGCAATGATGCTAGGAGTTACATCATTGGTAAGGGCTTTGTCTCCAATGGAGAAATCAAATTTGATGATGTTAATCATGTGGAAAATCTCAAGTACAATCTCTTGAGTGTCAGTCAAATGTGTGATAAAGGCCATGTTGCCCTTTTCACCAGTCAAAACTGTAGGATTCTGTCATCCAAAGTTTTGCACTTGATTGACAAGGTGTTGGATGATCACACTCTCCTGAAAGCCAACAGGACAGGAAGAGTGTATGCCTTAGATCTTTCTAAGAAGATAGATCTCAAAGGCAATCCTTGCCTATTTTTCAAAGCCTCTTCTCAAGAATCTAAACTGTGGCACAGAAGGCTTGGTATGTTAATCTCAAAACATGAATCAGCTTACCCACAATAGTTTAGTCAGAGGCTTACCAATAAAGGAGTTCCACTATGATGAAACCTGCACTGCTTGTTTAAAAGGAAAACAGCACAAAGTCTGATTCCCTCCTATTGAAGTGCCTAAGTCCACTGCCTGCTTGCAATTACTGCATATGGATCTATTTGGTCCTGTGAGAGTAATGAGCATGGCAAAGAAGAAATTGTCTGGTAATTGTGGATGATTACTCCAGATTTGTATGGACTTTCTTTCTACATTCAAAGGATGAGGCTGCTCAGAAGATTATTCACTTTGTGTTGTATATTGAGAAGCAGTATTCCCTTCCAGTCAAGTGTATTAGGAGTGACAATGGAACTGAGTTCAGAAATCATACACTTGATGAATTCTATCTTTCAAAGGGGATCAAAAGGTAGTTTAGCATCCCAAGGACTCCAGAACAAAATGGAGTAGTGGAGAGAAAGAACAGGACTTCATTGAAGCTGCAAGGTCCATGCTGGCTGACTCAGGTTGCCACTGACCTTTTGGGCTGAAGCTGTCAACACAGCTTGCTATATGCAAAATAGAGTTTTAGTAAATCAGAGGTTGATGAAGACTCCATATGAAGTTCTCCATCATTTGGCTCCTCTGATTTCATTTTTCAAAGCATTTGGGTGTCCCTGTTTTATTCTCAACACAAAGGATCAACTCCATAAGTTTGATCCTAAGGTGGATGCAGGGTATTTTGTTGGTTATTCATCTACTTGCAAGGCATACAGAGTCTTCAGCTGCAGAACAAAGATGGTTGAAGAAACTCTACATGTTAAGTTCAATGAATCTCCAAAGGACAAGATTCCACAAAGCCCTGTGGAGTTATTTGATTTGGACATACTGCAATATGTTCCCTATCAAACTCCTGCTGTTGCTCCTATCAACAGTTCACCACCTGGTGGTACTGTTGATGATGATGATGATTGTAGTACTCACCTCTTCAAGTTTAGTGATCAGCTGCCTGATTCAGCTAGACCTGATGTTCCTATAGCTCCAGTAGCACCATCCACAACAAATGCTGATGAGATCTCTTCGAATTCAACTTCCTTTGAACTACCATCCACTGATTGGTTTCAAGGAAATGATTCACCATCACCATCTGTTACTGCTGAGCCTGCTACAAACACTTGCACAGATCTCATTGTGTATCAAGATCTGAAGAATCACCCTATGTCTCAAATCATTGGTGATATCACTGCTGGAGTATCAACAAGAAGTCAATTGTCAAATTTCTGCTTCTATGCTCTCTTCATCAGTCAGCAAGAGCCAAAGAATTATCACATTGCTTTAAAGGACAATGGATGGGTTGATGCCATGCAGCTTGAGCTTCTTCAGTTCAAGAAACAGCAAGTGTGGGAACTGGTTCCTCTACCTCCAGGTAAGTGTGCAATAGGCACTAAATTGGTGTTTAGGAACAAAACTGATGAAAATGGGCTTATTGTTAAGAACAAGGCCAGACTGGTTGTTCAGGAGTTTGCACAAGAAGAAGGTATTGATTATGATGAAACCTTTGCCCCTGTAGCCAGACTGGAAGCAATTCGATTGTTTTTAGCTTATGCTGCTTATCAAAACCTTAAAGTTTTTCAAATGGATGTCAAAAGTGCATTTTTGTATGGAAAATTAAAGAAGAGGTTTATGTATGTCAACCTCCAGGCTTTGAGGACAATACATCCTAATTGGGTGTATAAGCTGATAAGGCTCTTTATGGGTTAAAACAAGCTCCTAGAGCCTGGTATGAGACATTATCAAACTTTCTTCTGGAAAATAATTTCACTAGAGGCTCCATAGATAAGACTTTATTCATTAAGAAAGCTGGGCAGCATAATCTACTTGTTCAAATTTATGTAGATGATATCTTTTGCATCCTCTGATTCAAGGTTGTGTGATGCCTTTACAAAGTTGATGCAACAGAAGTTTGAAATGAGTGCCATGGGAGAATTACAGTTCTTTCTGGGGTTGCAAATCAAACAAAAGGCTGATGGAATTTTCATTCATCAGTCCAAATACACAAAAGATCTTTTGCAAAAGTTTGATTTACAAAACTGTAAGCCCTGTTCTACCCCCATGTGCAGCACCACACAACTGGATACAGATCAGAAAGGTAAAGTGGTTGATGAAACACTTTACAGATGTATGATTGGGTCCTTGATGTATTTAACAGCTTCTAGACCAGATATTATGTTTGCTACATGTGTTTGTGCTAGATTTCAGGCTGCACCTAAAGAGTCTCATCTGATTGCAGTCAAGAGGATCTTTAGATATCTGCAAGGCACTCCATCTCTAGGTTTATGGTATTCTACTGGACATTCTGGTAAATTAGTTGCTTTTCTGACAGTGACTATGCAGGGTGTAAGTTGACCAGGAAATCAACTTCTGGTGGATGTCAATTCCTAGGCAACTGCTTGATTTCTTGGCAGAGCAAGAAACAGACCTCAGTTGCTACATCAACTGCTGAAGCAGAGTACATTGCTGCTGCAAGTTGTACATCTCAGGTACTCTGGCTTCAAAACCAACTTTTGGATTATGGCATTACAGAGACTAAGACTCCATTGTTAATGGATAGTGCTTCAGCTCTTTGCATTGTCAAAAATCCAGTCCAGCACTCTAGGACCAAACATATAAGATCAGACATCATTTTATAAGGGATTGTTTTGAAAAAGGCCTGATTGATCCTAAGTTTGTGCCTAGTGCTGATGAGCTTGCAGACATTTTTACTAAGCCTTTGGATAGTTCAACTTTCCAAAAACCTGGTGTTAAGGCTTGGTATGCTGCAGCTAGAATAAGTGACAACTACTGATGATCTTAGTAATAAGTACTGATGATCATTAGTAACTATGTCAATATAAGTACTGATGAGCTCTTTTACCCTCAGCAGTTTTACAACTACTGAAGGCTAAATGCCTCACAAGTACTGAAGTACTTCATCTGTTCTAAACTACTGATGTAGTTACAACTACTGATGCAGTTACAACTACTGCAATCAGTAAAAACAGATAAGTACTGATGTCCTATGAAACAACTGAAATCAGCCAAAAAGGCTGATGAATGTGTTGAGGACAGTATGAAACAGCTGACAAGCTAAGAATTGACGAAAAAGCTGAAGAGAACTTTCTCTTCAGTCGTTTTCTACAACTGCTGTTTCATTCTAAACAACTGAAGCAAAAACCATGTCTTCAGTAGTTTTATAACTATGATGACTAATACAAGTCTTCAGTTGTTTACACAGCTGATGACAAAAACCAGTCCTTTGTAGTTTCATAACTACTGATGACAAACACCAAGTCCTCAGTTGTTTCAATCATCTGAAGTCAAAACCACGGTCTTCAGTAGTTTTCTAACTTCTGATGCTAACACCACGACTTCAGCTTTTCAACGTCTGAAAGGATAATACCATGTCAACGGTCGTTTAAAACTACTGATGACTAACACCACATCCTTTAGTCGTTTTATTACCCGCACCCTATATATACCCCTGACCTAATCCTTCAATGCTTCATCTTCTTCAACCTAACGTTCCTCTCCAAAACTTCCCTCCTCTCAATGGCGTCCATGCAAATTAAACCGCGACACAACTGTGTTGCTACCTCACTAAATCGCCTATCTGGACTAAGTTCGATACTGCTATCGATCTTATGGTTCAGTCCCAATACAACACGGCATTTCTTCTGAATCCATATACATGCCGAATCCCTTCAACAATTTTGGATGAACGTTACTATTACCACTGGGGAGAACAACACACCATCTCTCCAGTCGGTCGTCAACAACAAAGAAGTAGTCATCACTCCTGCAATAATCGCCAAATTTCATCTGAATGATGCTAGTTCTCCTGCTGGATATCGAAGGGCACCACAGATCTATCCTTGCCCAACATGATATCAGGCGATCTCAGTGCCTCCACTATCATGAAGAAACACTTTAATGACGCTGAGCGCCTAATCTTCACATGGTGAATGTATGTTTGGCCCCTAAGACGTCGTCTGGGATCAAATGTCGACAAAATGGCAGCAGGTAATGTATTCTATTCTTGAGCAACAACCACTAAACTTTTCAGAAATAATTTTTTGGAGCTCAAAGACATGGCTAAAAACTAACTGCCAACCGTTGGATACTATATCCGCGGTTCATAATGGCCATCATTACAAACCAGCTTAATGCTGAGGGACTTGTTGGCTTGGGAGTCCCTGCTACGGCTGTTCTGCCGAAAGTATACTCCCGGCACAACTCTGACCAGACACTAAAAATGGCTGCCAAGCTGTGAAAACCCACGCAGCTGGAACACACAGCCACCACCTCCAAATCAAAAGTCCCCACCAAACCCACCAAAAAGAAACCCAAAACGGCTACTCAGGGAATTGAGTCCCCTGAGGATGCCCCTGCAACACAAACGCAGGATATATCCACTAGTCCAAACCCCCTAGTGGATACAATGACTCTTCCAGCCATAGCCGCTCAGGCTTCCTCTCAACAGGAGGCTGCAGACCACACACAAGGGGTACCTACATATCGGGATCTTCCTCACTTGAGGGGATTGCCATTGAAGAGCACCCACCTCCCCAGGTGCACACTGCTTCTATCCCTTCACCCCAAACAAACGCCCCTCACAGCCAACTTTAATAGTTGCACAAGTGCTGACTCAACTGCACTCCTCACCCCCTCCCCAGAAACCACTTACTACTGGGAATACCTCTACAATTGAGGGGGAGGAACAAAGTGCACTTGAGAACCCACAGCACAGGGGTTTACCATTCTATCTCCTGGTGTAGACAAGGAGCTTAGAATATCTAGTGAGGCTTGCCACCTCCTCTGACTCAGCACATGATCAGAATGAGGCTGGTAACATTGCTAAGACCTCACTAGAGGCAACAGCCGATGATGGACACTGTCCTGAGGCTGGAAGTCCCCAGTACCAAGCACAAGGGGCACATGCACCAACTGGTCTACACCCAGTGCATGTAAATCCTGCTCTAAGCAGGAGGTCAGATGATTCAGTTTCGGCTGATGACCTGGGCTTTTTCTACGATGTTCTTGCCCAGAACACAATCCTTGAAGAGAAAGTCAGTAGGCTGCAAAACCTACTTGATCAACTCTCCAAAGAGAGAAAGACCATCTGCCTCTACCACCCACAGATGGCACCTTCACTTGAAGGTTCCCAAACACTGAGCCACTCCAAACTCAACAACCTGCCTCTGCTTCAGGCCCTACTTCTCAGGAACAGAAACATCCTGAGCAAATAGGTGCTGCACTACAAAATTCCCTCCCTCTCATCACACCCATAATCACTGATATTGTGACTAAAGCCATTGATGAGAGGCTTTCCTCAACTTTACAACCTTGATTGATGCGTTGTACAAAGACTCTTTCTGTGGTACAAACCCCTTCCTCCAATGTATCCAAAAAGGGGGAGAGTACTGCAGTGAAAGAAAAGAAGAGAAAAGAACAGAGGAAAAGAAGAAGAGAAGCAAGCCCAAGAGGAGGAGAAAGAAAAGCAACCTCTGCTCACTTACAAGCGAAAGAAAAGTGCTGATGATCATACTACTGAAGACAAATCCTTGGAGGAGCTGGTAAAAGAAGCTGACACTACACACAGCCGATCCATGGATAAAATAATTGAACAACTCTTCATGCAGGGGTTTGACACAGCCACACTGGATAGTGAGATCAGAAGGTTGGAAGTACAGAGATACAAACCCGATGGGCAGGGTATGATGCTCGGAAAAAGAGAGGTTGGAAATAAGATCCGCTTTATTGCAAAATACTTAGGAAGATCGTTATGGAGATTCGCGCATGGACCAGGACAGTATTCTGGCTATAGCCACCAGAATCTGTCGTCTGAGCAATTCAACAAAGGGATTATTGTGGAAGCCCTTGATGAGGCTAGTGCTGGTAAAAGGTTAGAGATGGCTAAACTCACAAAGGCGAAACTAACTACAAAGATGCTGGATCAACCTTCCCTTCCACCACTCAAACAGATCCTATCCCTCAAATCTCCCAACCAATCTCTAAGCCAAAATCCAAACATCCTCATTCTTCAAAACCAATTCCTTCACCAACCCAACCATCATCCAGTGATGCACCCAGAAGAGGAGAAGGGTGCTGAGGATGGAAGAAGAAGACGAAGAGGAGGATGAAGATGATAGTCTGCCACTCTCTGCTATTCTAAAGCTGCCAAAACCCCGAAGTCAACCCATGATCACACCTGACTCTCAAAGGGAAATGGTCAGAGTCAAGATAGAAGAAGAAGAACAGCAGAAACACATGATGAGCAACTGTTGAGATGGTTGACAAGGAATTTCCTCAGTCATCATCTATTCAAGCCATGAAAGGGCATGCTCAAAGGCTGTACACTCTCAGGCACACTTTTCAGTATCAGAAGGAGAGAGTGAGAGTATGGCCGGACCCCAGGGTGAGTTCTAGAATCCATAAAAGAACTATTCCTCACAGATACAATGGCCAGGTACGAAAAACAATAGATTCTACCATCATGTTGGCCATTGTAGTCTCACCTTGGGAAATCATTGATGAATTCAAGAAAGCTCACCAAGCAAGAAGACCCCTCAAGCTTTACTAGAAAACAAGATGATTAAGAAGGGGTTATTATTAAAAAGCTTGAAGACATCCAGAAGAATGAGCTCCAGTTACTCCTTGAAGGCAACCATCCTTATGAATTTGTATATAGGGAGGTAACTACGTGGAGCTGAAAAATGGCAGGACCATGAAGTACTTATCAGAGTACCATGGTCCAGAGTTCTTCTTCGAAGGAGGAGTAGAAGAACTCTCTCAGAGAGGAACAAGTTGTTCTCCTTGAGGCCTATGTTCGAGAGTCATATAGACTCATTATGGGGAAGTAAATCTCATGAATGGGATAACAACTCTGTGTCCAGTTCCCCAAAACAGAGTTCCCTTCATACCATGCCAAACAAATATCTGAGATTTCTTCCCAGGCCGGAGCTTACATGGGTCATCTTCTCTACTGATCAAGAAGGAAAAAGACCAAACATTTTGCCAACAATAAGTGGGATAATAAATAATTTAGAGGTTTTGCTGCATTGGTTCAGGGGAGTTTGTTGGACCAAAAAACCAATGAGCCAAGATCAGAAAACCTCTAAGTCCCACATGGTATCACAACAACTGCTGAAAGACTCATCAGCAGTTTGACAAGTGCTGAAGACTTCAACAGCTGAAGAACTAAAGTGCTGAAGTACAACACTGAAGAACACAAGTGCTGAAGCTGAAAGACCAAAGTACTGAAGTACAACAGCTGAAGAGTTTACAAGTGCTGAAGATCAACAACTGACGTACAAAGTCTGAAGACAAAGACTGAAGACATCAGCTGATGATATCTACTGAAGTCATCAGCTGATGAAACATCTGAAGGTCAAAGTCTGAAGATCAAGTACTGAAGCCTCAGTAGTTTGTCACAACTGCTGAAGAGTACTTCTTCAGTAGTTGTGATATCAGTAGTTTTATATTTCTAGTTTCAGTAGTTTTTATGTTTCAGTAGTTTTGTAAAACGACTGAAGAGCTTGTTCTTCAGTCGTTGTAGTTTCAGTAGTTTTATATTTTGTACTTAACACTCTGATATGTTCTCAGTAGTTGTGAACATTTCAGTAGTTTGTTAAGAGTTAGTTATTTTTGTATTTGATCTGCCAGTTGTCACTTTCCGTGATAACAGCAGTGATTGTTGCACTCTATATAAGGAGTGACAACCTATTGTAATACAAGGAATGAATGACGTGAATGAATGAATGATTTGATTAGAAACATTCTATATCTATAACATTCCTGAATCAGAAATATATTCTCTCCCTATAACCGTATGTGCTCTTAATGCATACAAGCATTGACTTCTGCTACAATTTGTCTAATTCCTATTCTTATTCTGCTGCTTTGAACTCTAATACATCGAACTTGTGATCGCTGATCCTGTCAAGGCCAATGTGGTGGCTGATGCCCTTAGCCGAAAAGAGAGGCCCGAGCCGATTCGGGTGAAAGCAAATCAGCTGATCATGACCTCTGATGTGATGAAGCAAGTCAAAGAGTTTCAAGATAAGGCACTGAAGGAAGATCATCTTAACTCTGAGAGGATGAGAGGTCTGGTTGGGGAATTGGGTGAAAAACACTTGGTGTTAAAACTCAATATGGACGGGTATGGATTCCTCGTTTTGGGGATCTACGGGTGAAGATTATGGATGAAGCTCACAAGACTCGATACTCCATTCATCCTGGTGCCACGAAAATGTATCAAGATATGAAGAAAGATTATTGGTGGCCGGTTATGGAGCGTGATGTGGTGGAGTATATGAGTAAGTGCCTTACTTGTTTACAAGTGAAGGCCGAGCACCAAAAGCCGTATGGAAAGATCCAACCTTTGGATATACCGGAATGAAAGTGGGAGCACATCACCATGGATCTCATTACGAAGTTGCCGCATACTCCGAAAGGGTACGATGCCATATGGGTGATTATTGACCGTCTGACGAAGAGTACTCACTTCCTACCGATCTGCGAGACATATTCATCTGAGAGGTTCGTGGATCTATTCATCAAGGAAATTGTAACTCGTAATGGTGTGCCGGTGTCTATTGTGTCTGATCGTGAAACCTGGTTTACATCTAAATTTTGGAAGAAATTCCATGACACCATGGGGACGAGGTTACATATTAGCACGACATATCATCCCCAAGCTGATGGTCAGTCAGAAAGGACCATTCAAACATTGGAAGACATGCTTCGGGCATGTGTGATTGATTTTGGGGGAAGTTGGGATGACCACCTACCGTTAGCCGAATTCTCCTACAAGAACAGCTATCATGCCAGCATTGGTATGCCACCATATGAGATGCTATATGGTAGGAGATGCAGAACACCTGTTTGTTGGGGTGATATTGGTCAGAAGGAATTGGGGAGTGTCGAGGTAATCGAGGCTATGACTGGGAAGCTTGAGAAGATTAAAGCCTTCATGAAGGCAACCAAAGATAGACAGAAGTCGTATGCCGATAAACGACGTAGACCAATTGAGTTCCAGGTGGGTGACCGGGTTATATTGAAGGTCTCATCTTGGAAGGGTATTATCCTATTCAGGAAGCGGGGCAAGTTGAGCCCAAGGTATATAGGCCTTTTTCGAATCCTTGCTAGAGTAGGAAAGGTGGCCTATAGATTGGAGTTACCAGATGAGTTAAGTGGAATTCACCCGACATTCCATGTGTTGGACCAAAGAACCAATGAGCCAGATCAGGAAAACCTTTAAGTCCCACAGACATCAAAACAACTGAAATGATCTACAACTGCTGAAGACAAAGTCTGAAGAACAAAGTCTGAAGACAACTGCTGAAGAGAAAGTCTGAAGACAACTGCTGAAGACAAAGTCTGAAGACAAAGTCTGAAGACAAAGTCTGAAGACAACTGCTGAAGACAAAGTCTGAAGACAAAGACTGAAGACAAAGTCTGAAGATCAAGTTCTCAGTAGTTGTCACAATAGCTGAAGTAGTTCTCTTCAGTAGTTGTGATAGTTTACATTTCAGTAGATTGTAATCAGTAGTTTTATATTATGTAAAACATCTGAAGTTCTTATACTTCAGATGTTATAACTT
The DNA here is from genome assembly GCA_025506515.1 of Flaveria trinervia. Classification (NCBI taxonomy): domain Eukaryota; kingdom Viridiplantae; phylum Streptophyta; class Magnoliopsida; order Asterales; family Asteraceae; genus Flaveria; species Flaveria trinervia. Next base: position 32,602,357 of record CM046442.1, read on the forward strand.
CAGTAATTGTAATGTTGTTTATATTTAGCTTTTAATGAAGATGTCCTCAGTTGTTGTGGACATCTTTAGTAGTTTAGTTTTATTTCAGTTGTTTGTATAAATCAGTTAGATGTCACTATCATGTGACGTCAGCTGATGTCACATTCCTTATAAAAGGAATGTTGACCTAGTTTCACTATACGGGGAGTTTGTGCATGAATAAAAACATTCCTTTTGCAGAAAACTCTCTCTCTATAACCGTTACTGTTTGATTGAATACTCATATTATTCTTGCTAGAATTTAGTCTAATTCGTGTGCTATTCCGTTGCAAAATTGTAATCTAATTGATCAAACTAGATCTCGATCCCTTCACCATGTATCTCATCTGAGAAAGTGCTTAGCTGATGAAGACATGATTGTACCACTAGAGGATATCGAAGTAGACGAAAGGCTCAATGATGTGGAGCAACTAGTGGCAATCATCGATAGAAAAGAGAAGAGGCTGAGAAATAAAGTGGTTCCTTTTGTGCGTGTACAGTGGGAGCATAGGAAGGGATCCGAATCTACATGGGAGACTGAGGAGGAGATGAGGCAACATTACCCTCATCTGTTTGAGGAATAACAGGTTTCGGGGACGAAACCTAAATAAGGAGGGGTGGACTTATAACAACCGGTTATTCTATTAAAGTAAATAAAAGAAGAAAACATCAATAAACCTAATTTGAGGGGTTAAAAATGTAAAGGGGGTAAAAGTACAAAAAGTTGGTGTAAAGGTGGGCATGGCCACCCACTCTCTCTTCACTTCACCTTTTTTTCATTCCGATTAGAGAGAGAGAGAGCAGAAAACTACGGGTTTGAAGAAGAAGAAGAAGAAGAAGAAGAGATTGAATTCAAGGTAAGAATTCGATGTTCTTAAGTGTTTATGTTGGATTTTGTCTTGGTTATGTGCTTATGTGTTTGTTTGTATGTTTGTGTGTGTTTGTGTGTGTGTTTGGTGGGTTTCTAGGTGTTAGAGCTCATTCGCATACGGGTTAGAAGGAAGATACACCCAAAGTTGCAACAGGTGAGTTTCTAGACCCTGGTTTTACTTATTTTAAACTCTTTGGGGCTGAAAATGTACTAAAACGATTTTTGTTATGATTATGTATGTATACCCGTATGTATTATGCATGTTTGATGATGTTTCTTAGATGCTTATAGGTTGTTCATGTTTAGAATAGCCTTGGTAAGCTTAGAACAAATAGGCTTGATGTTTGGGTTCGAAAATATCCTAGAAACATGTTGAGCAGAATGCTCATGCGCCTAAATAAGGCTCATGCGCCTGGAATGCTTAGAAATGCTTAAGCGTAACTCATGCGCCTGAACAGTACCCTCATGCGCCTAGAATATTAGTCGGACGACTAAGTGTAGGGTCATGCGCCCTAATAATGTCCATGCGACCGAATAGCCCATGCGCCTAAGTATCCATGCGACCGAATAGCCCATGCGCCTAAGTATCCATGCGATCGAATGACCCATGCACTTCAATAGTTCATGCGCCTAAGTGTTAAAGCGGTTAAGTGTTGGCTGATGCACCTGCATAAGTAATGAAGCGCCCAAACTGGGTTCATGCGCCCAAATAGTATTGGTGCACCTAAACATTTGGAATTTATTACGAATTTTTGGGAGTCTGTGCTATTAAGGTTTTGACCGAGTTTTGACTAGGGCTGATTAATGCTTAGTTTCATGCGTGATTATGAATGTTTTATGATTGTTCCATATTATTATTATTACTATTAGTGCATTACTTTACGTGGTGTGTTTATTATCGTAATGTAAAGTATTGCTAATAATAATAAAGCGAAAGAGCAATGAAGAAAAGAAGTGGAACTTTAATAAAATGTTAACAAGTCTTGCAAGCTTATAGGAGGTGCACGACCATGTTGTCGTTAGCTCAACTGTGATGCGGGTTAGCTACCCTATGATGCACACGGGGCCAGTCAATTGATATTGGCAGACCTTTGCAGCGTACCTAGGTGACTGGGCCGGCCTTGTATACAGTAATCAAAGCCCATTGAGGGACCAGAGGGCTGAGCACCAGTTTCCCCCACGTATATAGTTTAGGGTATTGCTCATCGGTCCACATATACAGTGAAAGACAAACATAAAAGAGTATAGAATAAACAAGGCGTACAATAAAGAGAAGAAGCATTATCTGGTTGTATAGTTAATGCGTGCTCACGTATAAAGAGATGTAATTTTCACAGAAGGAGTATTTTCATATGTATACCTTACAGAAAGCATTTTATTACATTTAAAACTAGAACTCACTCAGCAACACTGACTTTTATACATTTTTAGTTGGCAGGTAAATATTGCTGAGGATGGCACGAGGGTGAAGCTACTCGGCAGGGAAAGACTGACATCCATTCATACTTGTTATTGTTGTTGTTTTGTAATGTAATTAAACAATTCTTTTGTATTTGGTTAAACAATAGTGTATTGCTCAACAACAGTGTTTTTAATGAAATGAATGGCTTTTGTTAAAATAATTCCACTGCTTAAGCTTGTAAATTTTTAATGTTAAATGTATTTAATGCTGTGAATGACCAACTGTGAGGTCTCCGGGAACGGGGCCTTACAGTACCTGATCTTGAGGGTAAGTGTGTAGATAAACATCTTTTCAAAGCTATGATTAGGTATCTTATGTATCTCATAGCTAGTAGGCATGATATTATATGTGTAACATGTATTTGTGCAAGATATTAAGCCAACCCCAAGATGTCAGATCTAGTTATTATCAAGAGAATTCTTAGATATCTCAAAGGCGCTCCAAAATTAGGCCTTTAGTATCCAAAGAATTCTAACTTGAATCTGTATGCTTATATAGATAATGACTATGGTACCTACAATATGACTACAAAGTCTACATCTAGGGATGTCAATCCTTGGTGGAAGGATAGTCTCTTGGTAATGCAAGAAACAATCCTATGTGTCTGCATCAACTGCTAAAGCTTAATACATTGTTATTGTAAGCTGTTATGCTCAAGTACTTTGGAATTAGAATCAGATGTTGGACTATGGATTAAACTTCAAAGAGACTCCCATCCATATAGACAACAATAGTTCTATCTCTATTACAGAGAATCATGTGCATCATTCAAGGACAAAACGCATCAACATCAGGTATCATTTGATTAGAGATAATTTTGAAAAAAAGGATTGAAAAAACTAGTTAAAGTTAACATAAATAAACAATATGTTGATCTATTCGCAAAAGCTTTTGATGAGCAAAGATTTGAGTACCGTGTATCAGGTATTAGGATGATTAACTTTGAATAGATTTTTTTAAACTAAACTCAAGATTATTTTTAAATGTGTGTTCTAAGTTGTTTATATCCACCTACATACGCCTATTTTACTTTGGAGAAAAACTTTTAAGATAATATTCTTTAGAATTCTGGAAATTTAAGATTTATTTTCTCTCGGAAGACATTAAGTTGTCTTCGAAAGAACATTATCTATTTAGATCTAATAACTACTCATAAGACATTTACCTTCGAAAGAAATTCTTATATATCTTTCAAACCTTAAATATGCTTCTAAGTATTTTTTTCAAAGGACAATTTTCTTTCGAAAACAATTAAGTGTCAAAAGATTTATTCTCTTATAAATAAATTTTGTTAGTCTTAATCTCTAACTAAAAATACTAAGTATTTTTCTTCTGAAGCAGAATTTTCATCAAACTAAGGAATATCTTTTAAAGTCAAATTGGCTTCAGAAACTTTTATAAAACTTCTAAGGTCAAATAACATTGGAATATTTTCGATTTCCAAGAAAAATACCTTTTTGGGAACTTTTTCCGAAGTGAAACCGACATCCAGATTTCAAAGTTTATTCATTTGCATTTACATTGTCTCAAATCCAGTTCATAAAAATATATTTTTAACGGTTCCCCCTCTTTCACTTTCTTCTTCATCTGCAAAAGTTTCTAACCAAAATTCACCATAAACCCCCTTTATTCTTACCTTTCTTATTCACAAAGCTACTAAAAATGGTCAACCCTTATCAACAAAACCAACTAAATTTCTTTATTCAGTTACACTGCCAGCATAATCAGGTTTTTATGTTAACATCTGAGAAAGCTCTTGGCATCTCAGATGTAATTTTTGTTTCTTGGCTCTGTCTTACTACTTCCAAGGGCTATGTCTACCTCGTCTTACTTTGTTGAGAATGAGATAATAAGATGGAGGTATGATGCCGATAGAAGAGCACTGATACTCCTTAGACTTTAGGGGTAGCAAGAAGCCTTCAACTTTCAAACCATGAAGTACTATAAGAGTCTTCCTTTAGTTCACATGCCACTTACCAATCCAAGTCAAAAAAGGCAAGCTAACATACTAGCTCAAAGGATTAAAGATATGGTGGTTGAAGAGTTCAGACTGAGAACTTTCTAATAGATAGAGGCTAGCAAGCAATATTGTTGGTCTACTGGATGTTTAGGTGGACCCTAAAATTATCTTTGAAAGGGAAACCTTGGTAGAAGGCCCAGTAGTAGAACCTGTGAACATTAAGAGAGGAACTGCTTCAACATCCATTTCCCTCAATGAGGCACCAAGTGGTGAAGGTATCTCACAACCTCTCTCTGGCCAGACCTCAAGTATTGCACCAAGTAATCAAGGCCAAAGCTCTCTCCACCTTGAGTAACCTAAGCCTGTGAGTGATAAAAGGAAAAGAAAGTTGTCTCCTGAGGAGATTAAGGAGGAGGAAAGAGAGAGAAAGAGGAAGCTAAGGGGAAAGAGCTAAGAGAGACCCTAGGCTTCATGGAAGCTGCAATCAGGGCTGCCCCAAGGCCAAACACTCAAGATGATGAGTTATGGGCAGCCAGATTGAACTACTTGGGGACCAAAAGCTACAACATAGATGAACTCATCTCTCTTCACATAGAACAATTGAATGAACTAGCTAACACTAAGCTATCAAAAGAGAGAAAGGAAGCCGAGAATGTAGAATTGATCCTCAAAATCAAAAAAGGAGAGGAGAAAAAGGAGACTTTACAAACAAGCTCCTACTCTCTCCCAAGTTCAAGTTAGTCTTGAGAGAGGCTATGGAAATTGAGCAACCACCTCAGGTAGACAGGGAACAAAATAGATAAAATATGACAACCTACCTGAGTGCCAAAGGCCTTTATTCAGCAACAACACTTCTTATATTGTCCTATGAGTATATTGAATTTGAGTTCCTTAAATAGCTTGAGCAAGTGCTAAAAAAGCAAAAAACTGGTAAGAGGAAGATGAGGGAAGAAGCTGGAAAGTCAAGAGCCACCATCAAATCAAACTTGAAGAAATCTACTGATAGGAAGAAGATGGTGAGCTTCTTGAAGTTGTATGGATTCTCCAAAAGGAGACTTGGTCCAATGTCTCTATCCACCATGGATGAGCACATTAGAGTGATCAAGCAGAAGATCAAAAAAGGTGAGCTTATTAACTTGTATTCTCTACCAAATCAGGCTACACCTGAAGTTGAGGTCAAGGTTAAACCACAAAAGATAACACAACCTGGACCTAGTGCTAAACCGGAGCCAACTTTATTTTTTCATCTATTTTTGAACTTGTGAAGGAAAATGACTTAACTGAAAAGACATACAAGAACAATCTAGTGCTATAGGCCAGTCTTCTCAGTTAATATACGATTAGAGGAAAAGGAAGGCCATAAAAGGTGACAAGAAGAATAAGAAGTTCAAGGCATCCACCTCTGCACCTTAGGATGGGTCAGGACATCCTAAGGTTGCTCAAGAAGAGGCTGCTTATAAAAGTCCAACTAATATAAAGCCTCTTGCTACTAAGAGATCCATCATGTCCTAGACATTTGCTACTAATCTAGACTGATGATATATCACTAGAGATCAAGGAGGTCAAAACAACTTCTAGTAAAACATTCTTGACCTTCCTCTACATGATCTCTATTACATGAGGAGATACTTTGAGAGTCTGATGGATCCTGACCAAATGATGAATAAGGGATGGTCTTAATCCTGATAAGGACTGTTAATAGATGAAAATTAAGACTCAAGGATATCTTCTGTTTTGGTAGCATCAGCCTAGGGGGAGTTTGTAAGGATTATACTTAAAGGTTGATGCAACCAAAGAGCTTTAAACATGCATGTATGAAGTAGAAGGAAGTTAAGACCATATATTTTGAAGCCAAAGATGAAGACTTTTGAAGCTTTAGAGACAAAGATATTTGAAGCCAAAGACTGCTTTTTTTCTGAAGACAGAGAAGACATGCTTTCTCTGAATCACCTTGTGACAAAAGGTGAACCACTCTCCACTACGATCTCTGAAGACTCACCAACTTAGATGAGCTGGTGAAAAGCCAATACTTTTGTCAAACTGTAAATTAAGTGTAACATCCCACATCAGTTGGGATGGGAAACAAAAGTCTCTTTATAAGGGGTTGGATACCTTCCCCTATCAGACGCGTTTTAAGCATGTATGGGGGTATTTTCCTCAAGTAGCAGATAATATCCGATGTAGTTTTCTACTTGCTATAGTTGGTATCAGAGCAAGGGTGGATTGGTGTGCCAGCGAGGATGTTGGTCTCCCAAGTGGGGGAGGATGTAACATCCCAGATCAGTTCCGAAGGAGAACACAAGTCTCTTTATAAGGGAATAGATACCTTCCCCTATCGGATGTATTTTATACCCATGATGGGGGTACTTTTTGCAAGTAGCGGATAATGTCTGGTGCGAATTCGTACTTGTTACATTAAGTTCTGTTGTCTATAACTTTCTACTTTGTACTTTTATCCTTTTTGTAATATTTAGGATGAGAGCTATGGCATGTCGTAACCATAAGTGAAAACGCAATATGGGTTTTGACTCTACATTGATCTTATTGTCTAGATTGATATTGCAAGCTGACTTTCAAAGTATGATCGGCTGTAGGATGTAGCATAAAGTGTCTCAAGTACTTGTCTTTATTTTTATGCTTTGTAACACTTGTAAAAGAATTTGAGAGCAATGTAGATCATTTTTGAAATTAACCAATATTATATTGTTCTTGTTTTCTCTTATTTACTTGTGTTCTTAGTATCATAAACCTAGTTCTCTATTTGATATGTTAAGTGTTTTAAATATCTCCTCACTAAGAAACTGTTGCATTAACCCCTTTTAATGGTCCTGCAATATACTACTATATAAATACAGGACCGTTGAAGGGTGGTCACTTACAACACAACAACATAAAGAGGAGAGTAACTTAACTTAATCAAACAGTAAACTGGATTAATCACAAATAAAAACACTAAGAACACAAGTAATTAAGAGACAAAACACAAGAGCAAGATACACAAGGAGATGGTTTTCAAGGTTGTAGTATATTGCTTTCTCAATGTTCTATTACAAGTGTTACAAGAATAAAGGAAAGTTACAAGAACATGAGATACTTATACTACATCCTACAGCCAGCCATACTATGAAAGCCAGCTGGATACAATTGACTAGACGCAACACAAAATCAATTATAGAGTCAAAAATGGAGATTGCCTTTTTGACTTTGTGACTATGACATGCCATAGCTCACATCCTTATTTATTACAAAAAGGATAAAGTGCATTAACTCAAAAGTTTACAGACTCAAGACCTCAATGTACAGTTACCAAAAGCTTGGACCTTTTCACCAACTCATGTAAGTTGGTGACTGTATAGAGTTTTAGCGGAAAAAGGACCGGCTTTATGGAAAAGTACATCAGATAAAGCATGTTGTTAAATGTCTTCGGAAGAAATCTGTCTTCAAGAGTTGAGCTTCGGAAGACTTTGACTCTGAAGATTCGGAAGACTTCATCTTTGGCTTTGGAAGACTTCATCTTTGGCTTCGGAAGATATTGGACTTGGTTTCGAAAGATTTCACACTTAGAATATTTCAGTTGCTTGTGTGAAACTTCCGAAGCATTATTCTTCAGTATTTATGCAGCATGCATGCAAAAAGACTTTGGGTGTTTGGTTGCTTCAGCCTTTTCATATTATCTCTACAAACTCCCCCTAGGCTGATGCTACCAAAACACTTAAAGACTTCAGATATCAACAATCCTCATCAGGATAATGACCAGCCGTTTCTTCATAAGATGATGAGGTCCTTCAAACTATCAAAGTGTCTTCTCATGTCAAAGAGATCATGCAAAGGCAGATTGAACATGTCTTGCCATGTGTAGACATTCTCAATGCCATGATATCTAATAAAATGCCACCTTTCTAGATTTGTAGTGTATGTTCAGGACAGGATGGGTCTTTCTTATGCTAGAGGAGCTATTGGAATGGGAGATAATGGAGCATCCTCTAGCTGCACATCCTCAGGATGTTCTAACTCATCCTGAGGTTCAGAAAAGGATGCAGTCTTCGTCTACTTTGGATTTGGCTTTAAAGCCATCCTTTTCTTTCTCTTTATCACTTTTAACTGAGAAGACTGGCATGCAGCATCTGATTGATCTTCATTGTTTTTCTCAGTTGGGTCTTCCACTCTCACGGGTTCAGAATGAGAGGGAGGTTGACCCTGCTATGGATCAGAAGATGAAGCTTGCTAAGATTTAGCAGGAGGTCTAGGTTGTGTTGTCTCTGGATGTTCAACCTTAACCTCCACTTCATGTGGAGCTTGACTTGGAGGGGATTGCAAGTCAATCAGCTCTCCACTCCATATCTTGTGCACGATCACCCTGATATGCTCATCCATATTGGATAGAGACAGGGGGCAAGTCTCCTTTCGGAGAATCCATACAGCTTCAAGAACCTCATCATCCTCTGCCTGTCTAGAGACTTCTTCAAACTCTTCTGGATGATGGCTCTTGATTTAGTAGCTTCTTCCCTTAGCTTTCTTTTGGTTGTCTTTCTTTCCTTGACTATCTTAAGTTCAAGTTGTTTTACATACTCAAACTCAATATAGTCAAAGGATAAGGAAAGAAGTGCTTCTGCCTGATAGAGGCCTTTGGCACTCAAGTAGTTGATCATCTTGATCCTTTCTTCTTCTTTATCTACCTGAGGTTCTTGTTGAACCACATCCTCATATACATGACTTTCTTGAACTGGTGAGAGAGTAGGCACATGCTTGTACAAACCTTTTTTTTCTTCTGTCTTCTTTGATTTGTACTAGTAGCTCTGCATCTTCTGCCTCTTTCTTCTCCTTTGACATTTCCAAGTCAACCAGTTCATTTAGTTCCTCCAAGGTGAGAGAAATGACATTGTCTATGTCATAGTTCCTTATCTGCAGGTAGTTTATCCTGACTGCCCTTAAATCATCATTCTGAGTATCTAGTCTGGGGGCAGCCCTAATAGCAGACTCTATGAGTCTGGCAGACTCAAAAGAGGAACTTTCTCCCCTCAACTTCCTTTTCCTCTCTCTCCTCCTCCTCAATCTCGTCAGATGTCACATTTTTTTTCCTTTGTCACTCACAGACCTTTGTGACTGAGGGTGGAGAGAGCTTTGGCCTTCATTGCTTGATGTAGCTTCTAAGCTTTGGCTAGAGTGAGGTTGAGAAGCACTTTCACCAGCAGGTGTCTCAAAAGGGAATTGATCTCTACAGCAGTTGTTGGTGATAAGATAGGGCTCTCAGGTTCTGTCACTGGGCCTTCAATCAAGGTTTCCCTTATGAAACTAATCTTATGGACTGCCTTAACATCTAGTTGACCGATGACATTGCTTGATTGCCATAGTCTTCTTCTAAGGCTGAACTCTGTAGTAATCCGGTCTTGGATTCTTTAGGCCACCTTATCATCTTGTCTTGATTGGCTTGGATTGACAAGTGGTATGTTGACTAAATCCAGACCTTCATAGAAGTTCAAGGTGTGAAAATTGAAGATCTCTTCCTGCCCTTGAACTCTAATGATGATTAGGGCTCTTCTGTTGCTGTCATACCTCCACCCAATGATGTGATTTGAAGATGGTAGAGATGACATAGCCCTTGGTATCCCTTCTTCAACCAGACTCTGTATTAAGGAGTCTATAAAGTCCATATCAATATGAACTTAAGGAAGTTGCTGAGTATGCACAATTGCAAGTGAGGATGGTGAGTCCTCAATGTCCATACTCTCAGAAGAACTCCCAAGTTCTATGATTGTAATGACTTTCTCCTCCTTTTTGATAGCATCACCCACTTGCATAGGTGAGCCAAGAGTTAGGTCAATCACATCCATAGGTTCTTGTGTTCCTAGTTAAGCTCTTCTTAAAGGTCTCCCAGCTAGTTTGTCCTTAAGATATGAAATCACAAGTTGTCGATCATTGCCCTGATTTGCAAGGTAGTCACTTGAGATTCAAGGTGACTGACCTTGGAGACTAAATAGGTGCATGTTTTAGATAGCTTTTGCACCTTTACTCTTAGATTCCCCTTATCTTCATCAGAAGAATCATTGGGGGATGAGATGATTGGACCAGAGTCCTCTCTCTCACCACCAGCTTCAGGTTCTTGGCTACTGTTTTTCCTTTGCTCAGGGGAAATCTCAGTTGAGATGTCAGTGGGCTGAGTTGCCGTGCTTGAGGTCTTAATGATGTAATCACTTTCAAAAGTGAGAGCCTCTTCCATATGGACATCCTAAACAGGTTCAGGAGTGACTACCTCAGTAGTAGGTGACTGATGTGGGCTAAAAATAGGAGCCTCAGAAGCACTCATCTCTCTTTGAGTAGAGGAAAAAAAGAGAGAATCATGGTACTCACTGAAACCTAGATCTTCATCAGTGTAGAAGTCAAGGTTGGGGATTGGTTGGTTTAGATCTAAAGGTTGGGGGTGGTAACTGTCACCTGAAGGTTAATCACTTGAGTGTTGACACTCGGAGTTATGGCTTAAGGAAGTTTGGCCTATGAGCTCATCAGGCTGAGCATAAGGAACCTCAACACTAATCATTGAAGTAATAGGAGTGGTCTGCTCCTCAGGAGAAGTGGGAGCTCCAGTGTCCACTTCTTCCTGTGTGGGTGAGTGTATAGGGACCTCCACAGACTAAATAGTCTGAGTAGGGGTTTTTTTGGATTTTCTTTGGTAGCTGAGGGTGATTTGTGGCTGTTAAAGTCGTTAGGATGTAGAAGGTGTGGGTTCAACATTAGCTGGTGCTGCTAAGTTGTCACCTGACCAATGAGTTCTAACATTTTTAGGACCAGGGCTGTTTCTACCCCAGAGAAGCCAACAATGGGCTTTCTCAAGATTTTAAAGATGTCGGGCTTCATCTGTCCTAGTTTAAGAATATTACCTATTCCCTTAACAATGAGCCCAGTTCACAGTAAAGAATGTATTAAACATATCTAGGGAACATGTAATACTCTAAGGAGTCCAAGTTTGCAAGTAGATTAGTATAAACAAACTGAGAATACCTGAACTTGACCCCTTGAACCATCCTATGGACAATGAAGGAGAGATCCTCAGGAATCTGGTGCCATCCACCACGCTAGTTTGATAAGCTGTGAATAACCACATGGGGCAGGAATTTCCATTGGGATGAGACCTTCCCTTTCCTGAAGGTCTTGATAGAGTAGTCTCCCTCATAACCCATCTTCTCAAAGGAATGATTTACAGCTTCCTTTGGGAAGAACACCTCACCTTCTTCATCATCCAGCTGAAGATGCATGTTGATGATGGCCAGAGTGATGAAGACTATTCTCCCCTGCACTGTGGCAAACAGTGCCTTCTCCCCATCCATTACGATCTCTTGGCAGGTCTTCTAGAATTCTAGCAAATGATCCCTATAAAGTGGACGATCAATGGTGAGGGAGGTGAAGTAGTTCGACAGATCTAAGAAACAGCAAACCTCTGAGAAATGAGGATCTTTCTCAAAGCTTAACAAAGCAACCTGGTTATGTTGCCTGTGTAACTGCATGGTAAAGTTCGGTTCATTTCTATGTGGAGGGTTGGCCATTTGGAGAGAGCTTAAGGATGAAGGAAGATAAAAGAAAGTAATTTCAGAAAGAAATTTAGGGTTTTAGGTTTGGAGGAAAGAAGCAGATGATAGAAAGTGGGGGAAACCGTTGGGTTTTTAGTCGATCCACCTCTGAAAAAGCAGTTTACTTTTGTAGATACATATGTACCTAGTTTATGAGCTTAATGTGAAAGTCTTTCATGTCTTACATATATGTAAATGGATGGTTGAATGAAATACAATTTGTGGTTTATGCTTATAATGTTTAATATTTCATTAGTTATTGTGTATTAATGCTTATTGAACTAACTATATAGGTTTGTGGTTGTTTAAATAGATCTAAGTTAAATAATGATTGTGAAACATATTTAAACTTAATCATATGAAGTTCTCATGCGAATGGCCCATGCTAATGGACCATACGCATGAACAACTTCATGCTAATGAACCAATCGCACGACTGAACCAGGAGACGGGATCAGTCGCACAATTGTGACATGAGATTGACTCAGTCGCACGACTGAACACTCAGTCGTGCGAATGGATCAACCGCATGACTGAACCATGTGAATGGTTCAGTTGCACAATTGAGTAACCCTAACCTATAAATACCACCTAATTCATGGAAAAACACAACACTTTGAATAATTCGACTCATACACGTACCCTAGCCGTCCAGAACGCCCAAGAAAGCCAGTCCAAGTTCATAGATTGTTCTTGATCGATTGTTATTCGTTCTTAACGTTTAGATTAATCTTATATTGATCGGGTTAACTTTCTCACTGATTGGATCGCCAATCAAATAGGATTCCGCACTATTTGATTTGGTATACACATATATTAGTTCGTATTTCGTTCACTACATGATCCTAACAAGTGGTATCAGAGCTTTGGCTCTTGATTTACGTGTGATTCAATCGATTTTGATATAAAAATTGTGTTTTTCATGCAAAAACGCAATCCTTTTATGTTAAAAGTTGTTTTGGACGTCTCCAGATCGTAAAGTTAATGTTTTCCGGCATACGGCAATTAGGGTTCTTGAAAAATTCGTGCTTTTGCGTCAAAATACCTTAAACCTATGAATTTTCAAGTTTCAGCAGCTTCAGTCACACGATTGACTCAATCGCACGACTGAACTCATACACATCCCTCATGCGCACGATTGGACTCATTCGTACGACTGAATTACCCATCCGCATTGTTCATTCGCACCTGTCCATACGCACGATTGAGCCATCTGCATTTGCTCATTCGCATGTCTGAGTCAACCGCATTGTTCAATCGCACGAAGTGTTCAATCACATACCTTCATTCACACAAGTTAAACAGTTTGTTCCAAAGTTTAAAGTTGATAGCAATGGAGGATCAATATTCAGCGTTCACCGCAGGAAGGGATTCTAGGATTCAAAACTTATTGCTTCTAGAAAATGAAGTGGGAAATCATAACAAGCCCCTAAGCTAATAACGTTAGATGATTATCCACAATGGAAGCAAAGGTTTGAGATTTACTTAATTGGAGTAGATCCTAATCTATGGGAGTCGATATAGACGGGATATAGCATGCCGGTAGGTGCAGATGGAGTCAAACTCACCTTAAGCGGTATGACTGACGGACAAAAGGTAAAATACAATGCAGAGAAGAAAGTATATGCGTTGCTGACTAAGTCAATTCCTAAGGACATCTTCTATCAATTTTCTAAGAACAAGCAAGCTAAAAAGCTATAGGATGCATTAGAAAAGAGGTATGAGGGAAATGCATCATTGAAAGCTCTAAAGGCTAAAGCATTGAAGAAGGAGTTTGACAACTTCTCGTCAATGGGAAAGGAGAGCTTGGATGATGTCATTGATCGTTTCTACCTTCTGATGAGTGAGTTGCACACCCATGGAGTTACTATATCTATGGAAGACAAAGTTTCAAACTTTGCAGATGGTTTGCCCAAGAAGTGGAGTTCGTTTGTCTCCAACCTCAGACAGAATGATATGCTAGCGAAGTTAGACATCAACGACTTCATTCTGAAACTACAGGAGGAAGAGTTAAGGATGATGTACAGGGCCCAGAAGTCATCATATGATTAGAATCCGGCACTGTACAACTCAACCCCACAAGCCAAAACATCTGGAGCACCACTTCAAACGGCGTTTGTGTCGAGTTCAGCTGGTCCATCACAAGCTACTACTTCAGGATTTGACACGTCAGGGTCGTCTGGTACCCAATAGATAGCACCTGAGGCAAATGCTACAAAACTGAAGACCGAGAATCTCGGGAATGTGACAGTAGAGATAGCAAAAGAGCACATGGATCTCTTAGCAGCAATGGTTCACTCCTATGAGGGGTTAGTTGCTGGGAAAATTAGGAACTGCCATCTGGCAGATGAGGACTATGAGTAGGTAGACGAGACTGAGTTAGAAAGGTTAGACATCATGCGGGCCTTAGCAAGTGCTATTCGAAGAGAAAAGAAGTTTTTCAAAAAGACTGGTCAGAATCTGATTGCCACAAAGGACACTAGTTTTGGCTTTGACAAGAAAAAAGTTACCTGCTTCAATTGTGGGGAAAAGGGGCACTTCGAACGTGAATGTGTGAAGCCCAAGAAGATGGGAAATGGGAATCCATTCTCATCTTTCACTCATCAAGAGAAGCCCACAAACAGCCTTACTTCATCGAGTAAGGATCCTAAAGCCTTAACAGCTCATGATGACGAAGGACAAGATTGGAGCTTCCGGTTTGTGTCTCCGAGAGAATCAAACATTGCTAGTGTCGAGGATCTAGATGATGACTCAGCAAGTGAAGGTGATATTGCAGTGGAGCTCATGATGTCAAATGCTAAAGAATCTGCAATAGTGGTTGATCACCTACCTGAAGAAGGGACAAGTACAACAAGTCCAGAATCACCAGAACCAGAGAAGTCAGACACTACATTGATGGCTGATTCAACCTCACCCTCTCAGGTGTTTGCAATAGTGCTGAAACAAACACTTGGATTGTAGATAGCGGAGCATCACGACACATGACAGAAACCGGGCACTCCTATCAAACGTTAAACAAAACAAAGGAGGTCATGTTTCTTTTGCTGGAAAAAAAGGAGGGTACATCACAACTCAAGGGAGAGTTTGTAGATACATATGTACCTACTTTATGAGCTTAATGTAAAAGTCTTTCATGTCTTACATACATGTAAACATGGATTTTTGAATGAAATACAATGTGTGGTTTATGCTTATAATGTTTAATATTTCATTGGTTATTGTGTATTAACGCTTATTGAACTAACTATACAGGTTTGTGGTTGTTTGAATATATCTAAGTCAAATAATGATTGTGAAACATATTCAAACTTAATCATATGAAGTTCTCATACGAATGGCCCATGCTAATGGACCATACACATGAACAACTTCATGCTAATGAACCAATCGTACGACTGAACCAGGAGACTGGATCAGTCGTACAATTGTGACATGAGATTGACTCAGTCGCACAACCGAACACTCAGTCATGCGAATGGATCAACCGCATGACTCAATTGCACAACTAAACCATGTGAATGGTTCAGTCACACGATTGAGTAACCCTAACCTATAAATACCACCTAATTCGTGGAAAAATGCAACAATTTGAATAAAACCTATTTATTGGTATACACTATTTGATTCGGTATACACGTATATATCAGTATGATGCTAGATCACGGAGTAAAACCTAATGACATTACATTTATTGGTGTATTATCTGCTTATGGTCATTTGGGTCTTCTACAAGACGGGTTTATCACTTCAGTTCTATGATGAAAGATTATGGTATAGCCCCAGAACTGATCATTTAGCTTGTGGGGTTAATTTGTTTTCGCGTAAAGGTTTAACAAAGTTAGCGTATGATTTTATACAAAGTTTTCCTACAAAACCCGATAAGGTGGTGTGGAGGTGTCTTTTATCAGGATGTAAAAAGTATAAAGATTTTGATTCGGGGAAATATGCTGCTGAGAAAATACTTAGTATTGATCCTGATGATGTTTCGGCACATATTATGTTGTCAAATATTTATGCAGAATCAAAAAGGTGGAATGATATAGCAAAAATTCAGACCCTTATGAAGGAAAAGGTGTTAAAAAAGGACCCTGGTTACAATTGGATTGGGTTGATGAATAAAACATATTTGTTTTCTTCGGGTCAAGATGCAGGTTTTAAGGGGAAGTAGGGAACCATCAATTTAAGTTTGACAAGGTAAACTACATTCAACTTCAGAATAATCTACTTTCTATTTCCCAAATATGTGACAAAGCATTTAAGGTAGTTTTCGATAATAAGAAGTGCTATGTCCTGAAAAAGGACTATGTGATTCTGGAGGAACAAGTATTAATGTCAGCCTCAAGATATAATGACCTTTATGTCTTGGATCTATTGAAGGCCTCCACAACTGATCATCAAGTTCAGTGCTTCTTGTCAAAAGCTACTGAGAAGGATTCTATCTCCTGGCATAGGAGAATAGGGTACATCAATCCAAGGAAGATGAACCACTTGATCCAGAATGATCTAGTGCGAGGAGTCAATGTCAAGAACTTCCAACTCCTGGATTTTTGTGTCGCCTGCAAAAAAGGCAAACAAACAAAGAAGTCTCATAAGGCAAAGAAAGTTAATTCTATTGAACTGCCTCTTGAGCTTCTTCACATTGATCTGTTTGGTCTAGTCAGTACAAGAAGCATCGCATATGTAGTTACAGATGACTACTCAAGATTCTCTTGGGTGATGTTTCTGAAATCAAAATTAGAAACATTTGAGTCATTCAAAGAATTGGTAACTACACTGGAGTCTCTCTACAAGCTGAAGATAAGACAAGTACGCTCAGACAACGGAACTGAGTTCAAGAACCAATGGATGGAGGCCTTCTGCAAAGAAAAATGGATTGTGCACCAGTTCACTTCCGCCTACACTCCTCAGATGAACGGGGTTGCTGAGAGGAAGAATCTCAGCTTAATAGAGACAGCACGCACAATGCTAGCAAACTCGAAACTGCTTATCCAATTTTGGAGTGAGGCGGTAGCTAATGCGTGTTACACGTTAAATCGAGTTACGAGTTACTTCAACGACGTAAACCAAATCTGGAGTATCTCGAACCGTTTGGAGCACCATGCACGTTGCTAAGAAAACTCAGGATGGGAAGTTTAGCAAGAAGGCTGAAGAGGGCATCTTTCTAGGATACAACATACCGAATAAGAGAGTTTACAACAACTCAATGGGTCAAGTAGAGGTGTGGTGTAACGTCGATGTTCAGAGATACACCACCCCTCCTGCTGGAAAAGGGCCAGCTTTCATTCTCGACTATGATGGACTCTTCAAGTCCTTCAACACCCTCTCTCCACGTCTGATGATGAGTTGGCAGCCAAAATGATGTATGATGTTCTAAACACACCTTCACAGGAATCTACATCATCTAGTTCACAAGGTGAATCACCGACCAACTCAGGGGGAGCACTCGAGGTAAGTGATTCTTCCTCTGACAACGAAGCCGTGGAGAATTATCAGGACACTCAGGAGCAACAGGTTCCTACTACTACTGCAAGTCCACAAGCATCTGACATTGATGCCTCTGAGTCCTCGGAACCTTACACTCCTACTGCCTCAGATACTGAACCAAATATTCATAATCTTGATTCTGAGGTAGTTGTTCCCACCACTCCTAGATCACGCCTAAATGTCTATCATCCTCTGGACAATGTCATTAGGGATGTCAGATCAGGAGTTCAGACTAGAAATCAGTTGTATTCAGCTAATTATGCTTAGTAATGGAGAAAGGGTACCTTCACAGTGGTGCTTATCGTTGTTTTGTGTCTCAGTTCGAGCCAAAATACATTAGTGAAGCCCTAAATGATGAGGCATGGGTGAGTGCTATGCAAGAAGAACGTCTTCAGTTCAAGAAGTTAGGTGTATGGACACTGCTAGATAGACCTAAAGGTGCTAAGGTCATTGGCACCAAGTGGGTCTTGAAATGTAAGAAAGATGACCAAGGTGTCATCATCAGGAACAAGGCTCGGCTTGTAGTTCAAGGATTTCGACAAGTCGAGGGAATTGATTACAATGAATTATTTGCACCTGTGACGAGAATGGAAGCCATCCGTATCTTCTTAGCCTATTCCTATTACATGAAGATTAAAGTCTATCAATTGGATGTAAAGAGTGCATTTCTTCATGGTGAAATCCAGGAAACAGTGTATTTTAGTCCACCCAAGGGATTTGAGGATCCATATCATCGGGACAAGTTTACAAACTGGATAAGGCTCTCTACGGCTTCACCAAGCCCCAGAGCATGGTATGAAAAACTCTCTCAACTCACCTTGTGAAACACGGATTTCATAGAGGTGTAATTGACTGAACACTGTTCATCAAGGAGAAAGATGGTGATTTGCTGCTGGTTCAGATTTACGCTAATGACATAATCTTCGGTTCTAAGAACGAAGAATTATGTAAAGATTTGAAGCAGTGATGAAGGCAGAATTTGAAATGAGTGCCATGGGAGAGATGAAGTTCTTTCTTGGGCTACAGGTGGATCAAACACCAAAGGGAATATTTCTACATCATACCAAGTATGTAGGGGATATTCTTAGTCAGTTTGACATGGAGAATGCTTCCGCAACTAGGACTCCTCTTGCTACAAATCATGACGTGCATTTCTTCCTAGCCTATGCCTCTTACATGAAGATTAAAGTCTATCAATTGGATGTAAGAGTGAATTTCTTCATGGTGAAATCCGGAAACAGTGTATGTTAGTCCACCCAAGGATTTGAGGATCCATATCATCGGGACAGAGTTTACAAACTGGATAAGGCTCTCTACGGGCTTCACCAAGCCCCGAGAGCATGGTATGAAAAACTCTCAACTCACCTTGTGAAACACGGATTTCGCAGAGGTGTAATTGACTGTACACTGTTCATCAAGGAGAAAGATGGTGATCTGCTGCTGGTTCAGATTTACGTTGATGACATAATCTTCGGTTCTAAGAACAAAGAATTATGTAAAGAATTTGAAGCATTGATGAAGGAAGAATTTGAAATGATTGCCATGGGAGAGATGAAGTTCTTTCTCGGGCTACAGGTGATCAAACACCAAAGGGAATATTTCTACATCAGACCAAGTATGTAGGGGATATTCTTAGTCAGTTTGACATGGAGAATGCTTCCGCAACTGGGACTCCTCTTGCTACAAATCATGACGTAGCACCCGACGAGAATGGTGATCTGGTTGATGCCACCATGTACCGAGGAATGATTGGATCCCTCATGTACCTCACTGCTTCAAGACCTGATATTATGTATGCAACATGTCTTTGTTCAAGATATCAGGCAAAACCAAAAGTTAACCATCTTATTGGGGTCAAAAGGATATATCGTTATCTGAAGGGTACACCCACACTTGGATTGTGGTATCCTCATGACGATGACTTTGAGCTAATCGCGTACAGTGACTCGGATTATGGCGGCTGCAATATGAACTACAAATCCACCTCAGCTGGTTGTCAATTCTTTGGGAGAAGATTAGTCACGTGGCAGCGTAAGAAGCAGACATCAGTTGTGTTGTCAACTTGTGAAGCTGAATATCCTGTTGCGGCAGTGCTGTTCTCAAATCATCTGGATTCAACAGCAGATGCGGGACTACGGTTTGAAATTTTCTAACCCCTATATTTGTTGATAATTCTGCTGCAAGAGCCGTTACTAAAAACCTGTCCAACATCCTAAGACCAAACACATCGGCATAAAATATCACTTTATACGTGACTGTTTGGAAAAGAATCTAATCGATGTTGTTAAAATAAATACGGATTTTCAACGCGCTGACCTCTATACAAAAACTTTTGATAAAACATGTTTTCTATATTTGTTAAAGGTCAATGAGGTTAAAAAGAAAAGTGATGTAATTCCAGACGATGAACACGTCTAGTCCGATGCGTCATGTTTTTTTTCTTTTATTTTCTTTTATTCTAGTTTATTTAACTAATTATATTATTTTCATTATTCGCCTATTAAAATCCTAAAAACGCAAATCTTTTACAGTTTTAGAATTTTAGGGGAGAATAGGTTAAGTTAGTAATAAATAAATAATAAAGGGAGGGAGGAGGACAGGCAAGCTGATAAAAATGAGATCGTATTGAGATATCGATTCAAACACTATGAAAAATGATAGTACATAGGAATAAAACATTTGGGAGTTTAAAAGATTTAAATTGAATTAGATGCGAAATTCAAAGTATAAGTCTGAGAAGCCTAAGCAAAAATAAAAGGAAAAATGATAGTAAAACTAGCTACTACTAAGGTAACACGGAGAAAGTAGACCTAGAGGTTGCTAGACCATTAGATGATATGTTGGTAGATTCAACACAATAGACAAGTAGACCTTGGGGATCTCAAGATCAAACTAAGCTATTCAACAAGCTGTGGGTCATCATCTTATCCCTGGTTAACACAATCAACAGAATTCCAATAAAGGGTGACGAGCAAAATAAACGCCACAAATTTGTGTGGATGACCAAAATATGAGCAAAGCACATGATGAAAAATGCAAAAAGCAGACAAACTGATAACCTGTGTTGTTGGTGCGATCCGTGAGACAAAAATAAATTGCTCAAACAAGAAGATAGGTTATGTGCCTCTCTGCTATGCGGTGGCACTGACCTGAGGATAAGCATAACCTATATATTCTAGAATTCATTGTTTTTTGCCGCTCCTCTACTGTGCGGTGGCACTGACCTGAGGTTTGGCTTCTCTTTGAAAGCTCTAAGAATAGTTTCTTCTTTTCAAAATACCCGTAGACCGCTCCAAAATCTCCTGAGGAATGTTGATTACCATATAAGTGTGGGATCCACAAATACTTGTTGAAATAATTAAACCTTAAACAATCACCAATCTGCTTCAAAAGTCAGTGTATGGATTTAAGTGGACAATGATACTGACAATCATCGTGGCAGCAATTCTTGAAAGTCCAAATCAATGTGTGTATCTTATAGTACTAGTATGATTTCCTTAATTTTGCAAATGACTCTCGACGAAAACAAGAATCTCGTATCAAATGTTTTTAGTAACACGTCCTGAATAATTTGATTACCTGTATGATTCTATAATGAATCATTTCTCTTATGGTCAAAATAACTTGAAGCTGCATGTTCAAGAAATAAATCTATTATATTTCAATCTTAGGATTTCCACCTCCCAGAAAATCACAAAAATATGTCTTAATTTCTAGTAGTTTCTTTTGTTTAAGTTGTCAAGTTAGGTTATATGTCGGACTATGTCGTAGAATTCAATCTAGGATTCAATCACTTAAAAGGGTCACGTCTGAGGTGAAAACGTTCTTTTAATATTAAATGGGTCACGTCTGAGGTGACAAAATGTGTTTTGTTTAAAAGGATCGCGACTGAGGTGATCAAAAGTTTTCAAAGTTAAAAGGATCATATCTGAGATGATCGTATGCTCAAAATGTTATTCGATAGTCAAATGAGGTAAATGTCAAATGGTCATAAAGTCAAACTATAAGTATGATCCATTCACACGACTGGACCATGAGTATGGACTAGTCGTCCGATTGCACCATACTTATGCCCTAGACAACTGAATGGAGCACGAGTATGAACCATTCACATGAATGGCTTACAAGATTGAGCCAGTCGCCCGAATAGAGTTGTGCGAATGAGTCAGTCGCCCGACTGAAACCCAGTCGGCCAACTGAATATGATCGACTGAACCAATCGCACGACTGAGATCCAATCGCCCGATTGAAAAGAGCGAATGGGTCCAGTCACCCGATTGAAATCAGATTAAGTATAAATAAGGCCATAGTCGATCGCATAAACTCACCACCCCCCATTCGCCCTAAAATCGCACAGCCTACCGTTACTCTGCCAATTTTTCCTCTGACCGATTTTGACACCGTATTTTGATATTCTGACAATCTCTGGTGTTTATACAGGTACATTGCGGTGCTATCTCACCAAATTTCGGTTTATTTGAGCCCTAATTTACAACATTCGGCCCTAACAAGAACCTATAGTTTATTGGACAAATAACCTAACTAAACTAAGTAAATGTTGAAATCAAAGTTATTAGGTGCTAAGTTAAGTGATTGCGAGTCTAATGAACCAAAACACGATGTCTAATTTTAAGATTTGGTCAAAATTCGAATCTCAGTCGAACAAACAATGGGTCATGCGACTGGACACCAGGATAAACTTCAATCGCCCGACTGAGCTGGTCGAACGACTCAGTCGGTCAAATGAATGGTATGAATGAGCTCAATCGGCCAACTGAATCAATCGCAGGCTCAGTCACCCGATTGAACTCAATCGCATGACTAGTCACCCGATTGTATCCAGTCGCATATTAGGTCAAACGACTGAACCAGTCGTATAGTTTAATCGAATGATTGAACCAGACTAATTTCAAACAGGTTAATTAGAAATGGTTTCTGTTGGGTGATGATCTAACTCGTATGCTCCTTTTGTTATAGTTTGATGGTTGATAGGTGGACCATAACCCAAGCACAACATTTGTGCGCATCTGGATGCCAAAACTCGGAATGCTGCCGAGTTTGCTTTTCTGAAGAGGACACGGATCCATAGAGTCATATCTACACCGTGCACTCCCTATAGGTCTATACAGCAAGCCTTCTGGGAGGGGGCACGGTTGATCGTTCATGAGCCCTACAGCATCTGGAGCACCATTTTTGGGATGGATATAGAGGTGACAGCTGCTGATATTCGTCAAGTACTAGATTTGGGTGACGATGCAGATCACCCGACCAGACTACACCCTCTGACAGTGAGAGGGTGTTTCCTCAGGATTAAGTACTCTGGAGACATAAATATGGGTGTGCTCAACAAGAGCAACCTGTGTCCCCAGTACAAGTACTTAGCACATGTCATACTTAAGTGCTTAGCTTTGAGGAGGGGTGGCTTTGATGATCTTTCAGACCAGATTCAAAATGCCTACTTGGCACTGGTGCTGAACCACCCCTTCAACTTCTCAAGCATAATATTCTCATACTTGATTGAGAATCTGGAGGTTAAGGCAAATAGGGTTTTTGTATGTACCCGAGGTTTCCCCAAATGATTATTGATGATAAGTTGCCCTCTCTGCCTAAGGAGAGCTAGGATGTGGTGTCACTGGAGGTGATGGATGACACGACACTAGGCGCATGAAGGTCTAGAGGGGAAAACAGGTCAAACCCCCTGTTAAGAGACTGATCGGGCATCTTGCCTAGGTGGAGTACGTGGCGTCGGGAGGGCGAAAGTGGTGCCACGAGGAGAGTGATTCAGATGTTGAGCAGATGCTCTTTCATCTAATGACTCCGATATGATTACGGAGACACGGGTGGAGATTCTGGCCTCGCTATTTCTAGGGCCAGCCCTGCTCATACTACATCTCCACCCGCTACTCATATAGATGCCACCACTGCCAGTATCACAAGGATTTTTGTCCTCCTGATAAGGAGGCAGAGAGTGATGAGGACCTCTGACGAGGACTGTAGCAGCAGGGTGGTTGCCACAGAGAGAGGATTACGGGCGGTTGGTTGACGCCCAGGTGAGTTCGGGGATGATGTTGCTGATTCAGATCCCTCATATGCCCCGGACCGCCCAGCAGCCAAGGTGGAGCCTCAGTGCCTAGAGGCTCAAGGAAGAAGAGGATGGCACACCCCTATGATAGGGAAAAGACTAAAGTTTACCCTGACCTCATCTACCACCACAGCCACTACCTCAGCCACACCTTCCACTACTACTACCACACCACCTGCCACCACCACTACCACCTCACACACTACTACCACACCCACTCCACCACTTACCCACATCCTATCCACCACCACTACAGCTCACCCACCATGACCCACATCTATACCACCTCCCATATACACTACTACCACCAACACCACCTCTAGCCACCAAGTAGGACCATCATCTTACCCCTTCTTTCTATCCGATCATCTCTACCTCCCAGCGGGGTAGAGGAACAGCTCTCAGCTGAACCGTATGGTGCTGAAGCTGTTAGAAGCCGATGACGAGAAGACTGCTCAGATTCATCAGTTAGTAGAGCTTACTGCTGCACAATCTCAGCAGGTGTAGCAGATTGAGCAGCAGGCACATCAAATGGATGCTCAGAGTCTTGAGATTTCCTAACTCGAGGAGCAAAATGTCCACTCAGCAAAGAGGATAGAGGAGTTGGAGGCTTCTAACAAGACCATCATGCTCAAGCTCAAGGGATCAAAGGATGAGCCTCTCAAGATAAGAGAAGGAGATGATAATGATGATGATGATGATGATGATGAGAGTGATGATGATGAGACAAGTGATAAAGAAGGGACAAGGGAAAGGCAGAACATTGATGATGATGAAGAAGGAGATACAGCTGCATCTACCTTAGCTCAAGGTCAAGAGAGACGTACAAAGAGAAATCAAGACCAAGGAGCCTCATCTTCTGCCCCTCCTATTGACGCGCCGACTATTCAGGGGAAAAGTAATGTTTAGATATTTATGTACTTGAAAACTTTGTAATTCAATTTTAGATTAATATTATGTAATTAATGTTTATGTATATATTTGATGTTTACTGTTTTGATTATTGACTAATGGTTGATGTGTTACATGTTTTAAATCAAGCAGATCCAGATTCTCAAAGAGATGAATACAATGTTGCTCCCCTTCAACAGATCAAGAATCGACTCCCAATGATTCTTGATCTGCAAGGGATAGTCAGGAGATCTGTGAGTTACACTCCTAAAGAAGGAGAAATAATTCATGATCTCACTGATGAGCAATTGGCCGAAATATTCCGACTGAATCATGACGAGATCATGAAAGATGCTCCTATAGTAAAAGTGGAAAGTGATGATGAGCTAAATGACATAGACAGGATAGAGATTGAAGATATCACGGCCCAACGTTATCCAGAGTATACTAACAACGAAGGAAATGTCGTTCCAAATCTGGGAGATACCCTTGTCAGTGATACATTCGAAACTCTAGATAAAGTGGAACAGGAGTCGGAGAAGAATAAAGAGCAAGCCCAAGCCTCAAACGCCGATGTCAATATCAGAAAGGCTAAATTGGCAGCATGTTTTGCAGAAACTAGAGCCCAACGCAATGCTCCAAAGTCAAATGTCTACACCAAACTCTATAAAGTGAAGAAGCATCATAAGGTGTCAGGAAAAATTATAGCGTGGGCCTATTTTGAAGATATTAAAGTTTATGCTGTTAAAAGAGAGAAGGGGATCGATTACTTCAGATTCCCACACGATCTGAAGACTCTTCCGGGTTTTGAGCTTAACCAGCTAGCAAAATTGAAGTTGCTATTTGCTGACCCTCGTAAGATGTCAAGCTGGTTTGAAGTAGCTTTGAAGAGAGAGTACCACACCTGGTGGGTCAACTTCAAGCCTCAACAACCAACAAGGTATATCAAAAGATCTTAAGTTGATTCCATAACTGGGAAGCCAAAGATTGTACTGAAGTGGAGTCATCTGCGCATAATGTTTAGAATCCCTCTAAGGGAAATGCCTCTGGAGTTCACTCCACACTTTAAGTGGTGGTACTACGATTGGCGAATGAGTGAAGCGGTCATAGTTCTGAACAGAGATGGAACCATGGAAACTATCAGGGTGTTTGACCCGATGTGCCTCACTAATTTGTCGGCTGATGATGTTTACACCTTATACAAGTGGCCACTGTTCTATGACTCATAGGATATTATACAAGCTCTCCAATTCAAGAATGTGATACGGCTCTACTTTGCTTTTGAAATACATGTAGGAGTCACAAGAGATGAGAAGTACAAGAGATATGAAGAGCTGATGAAGAATGTTAGACAATAGATTAAATTAGGTCCAAGGGGGAGTTTGTAGATACATATGTACCTAGTTTATGAGCTTAATGTAAAAGTCTTTCATGTCTTACATATAGGAAAATGGATGGTTGAATGAAATACAATATGTGGTTTATGCTTATAATGTTTAATATTTCATTGGTTATTATGTATTAACGCTTATTGAACTAACTATATAGATTTGTGGTTGTTTGAATAAATCTAAGTCAAATATGATTGTGTAACATATTCAAACTTAATCATATGAAGTTCTCATGTGAATGGCCCATGCTAATGGACCATACGCATGAACAACTTCATGCTAATTAACCAATCACACGACTAAACCAGGAGACTGGATCAGTCTCACAATTGTGACATGAGATTGACTCAGTCGCATGACTGAACACTCAGTCATGCGAATGGATCAACCGCATGACTCAGTCGCATCGCACGATTGAGTAACCCTAGCCTATAAATACCACCTAATTCGTGGAAAAACGCAACACTTTGAATAATTCGACTCATACACGTACCCTGGCCGTCCAGAACGCCCAAGAAAGCCAGTCCAAGTTCATAGATCGTTCTTGATCGATTGCTATTCGTTCTTAACGTTTAGATTAATCTTATATTGATCGGGTTAACTTTCTCACTAATTGGATCGCCAATCAAATAGGATTCCATACTATTTGATTCGGTATACATGTATATCAGTTAGTATTTTGTTGAATACATGATCCTAACACTTTTGTTCAAAAAGTAGTTTTCTTGGAAGTCAAAAAGCTTTTGAAGGTAAATTATCCTCAGAAGTTTTAAATGAAAAAGCTTTCGAAGCTAAAATGACCTTGGAAGATTTTCCTAAGAGTTGTGAAATTTTGCTTCGGAAGAAAAATGGTTCTTGAAAACAGATAATTGTCTGAGAAAAGTACTTAAGCTTCAAAAGATATTTCAGAAATTTCTTCCAAAGGTAAATTTCTTAGACAGTTATTTGTTTTGAAGACATATTTTCTTTCGAGATAAAAGTATATCTTCCGAAGGATCAAAATTTTCAGAAATCTAAGTCTTCAAAAAGATTTTCATCCAAAGAAAACAAGAGCTTATGGAAGTGATGATCTAAACAACTTAGGACACACATATTTTTAAGAAATAATAAGAATTAGTTTTAAGAAAAACCTACTCAAAGTTTATCATCCTAATAGCTGATACAAGATATTTGAATCTCTGCTCATCAAAAGCCTTTGTAAGCAGATCAGCATATTGTTCATCTGTGTGGACTTTGACTAGTTTAATTAATCCCTTTTTTTATAATTATCTCTTATTAAATGATACCTGATGTTGATGTGTTTGGTCCTTGAGTGCTACACAGGATTCTCTATGATTGATGTAGCACTGTTGTTGTCTATGTGAATGGGAGTCTCCTTGAATTTAACCCATAGTCCAGCATCTGATTCTGAATCCACAGCACTTAAGCACAGCAGCTTGCAGCAGCAATGTATTCAGCTTCAGCAGTTGATGTAGAGACATAGGATTGTTTCTTGCATTGCCATATGACAACCCTTCCACCAAGAAATTGACATCCCCCATATGTAGACTTTGCAGTCATGTTGCAACCACCATAATCACTATATGTATGAGCATACAGATTAAAGTCAGGCTTCTTAGGATACCATAAACCAAGTGTTGAAACACCTTTGAGGTATCTAAGGATCCTTTTGATAGTGATAAGGTGAGACATCTTAGGGTTGGCTTGATATCTTGCACAGATGCAAGTGGCAAACATAATATCAGGGCTGCTAGCTATAAGATACATAAGAGACTCACTCATAGCCCGGTATAAGTGTTCATCTACACACTCCCCCTCAAGATCAAGTCCAAGGGAGTGGTTTCTAGCTATGGGTTTCTTAGTAATCTTACAATCAGTCATGTTGAGCCTCTTAAGTATGTCTTGAACATACTTTGAGTGACTTGTGAAGATGCCATCTTCAACTTGCTTCACTTGAATTCCCAAAAAGAAATAGAGTTCCCCCATGGCACTCATTTCAAATCTATCCTTCATCAGCTTCTTAAAGTCTTTACAGAACTTTGGATTAGTTGAACCAAAGATGATGTCATCCACATATGCTTGAACTAGTAGTATGTCATTTCCCTGTCCTTTGATGAAGAGAGTTCCATCTATAGTACCTCTCCTGTATCCATGTTTGCAAAGATACTGAGATAGAGTCTCATACCACTTCCTAGGTGCCTGATGCAACCCATAAAGAGCTTTGTCAAGCTTGCAAACATAATCAGGATGATCAGGATCTACAAAACCAGGTGGTTGTTTGACATACACCTCTTCATCAATCACTCCATAAAGAAAAGCACACTTCATATAAGTTGAAAGACCTTGAAGTTCTTGGATGTAACAAATGCCAGGATATCCTAACAGCTTCCAGTCTTGCTACAGGAGCAAAGACATCAATGTAGTCAATCCCTTCTTCTTGTGTGTATCCTTGAACAACTAGTCTAGCTTTGTTCTTGATGATAATGCCTCTATCATCCTTCTTGTTCTTAAACACCATTTGGTTCCAATGGTAGTCTTCCCATGAGGAAGAGGACAAAGGTTCCAAACTTTCTTTCTTTTGAATTGAAGCAACTCCTCTTATATAGTTTCAACCCAACTTCCATCCTTTAGAGCCTCATCAACTTTCTTTGGCTCTATCTGGGACAAGAAACAAGAGTGAAGACAAACATTTGCTTTATGGGTTTGTCCTCTTGTTCTTACCCCTGAGACAACATCTCCAATGATGTTTGTAGTGGCATGAGACTTGTGGATCCTAAGCTGAGGGAGCACAGCATGTTACTGAGAAAGATCTAAATTAGAGAATTTAGATCTAGCATAGATGTTTCTCCCACCACATCAGCACACTTGTCAAGAGAAACTTGATCCAAGGAGTGTGTGACATCATTGATGTTGTCATCTATGGAGTGGTTATCAGCATCAAGAAAGTCTTGATCATTATCACCACTACCATCATTGTCTTCTGCATTTGAAGTATCTTTATCTGGTTGTGGAGCCTCTGAGCTAGAATTTGAAGGCATACCAGATGTATCAACTGAGTTTGTCATTGTGATGTTGATAGAAACTTCATTTGCAAACGTAGTCCCAACTGGAGCTGAAGATGTGTTACTTAAATGTCTTCTCAGCTCAAATCTCAGATCAGGATTATCTATATTTAAATTTTTTGTAGATCCTGAAACAGTCTCACAAGATTTGTTAAAACAGTTGCTAACTAAATCAAGATCAAAAAGCCAATCAAGACTAGAACCAGCCACACAGGGTGTGTGTTCATTGAAAGTCACATTGGCTGACTCCTCAACAATTCTAGTTCTAAGATTGTATACCCTGTAAGCCTTAGCTTGGGAAGAGTATCCAATGAAGTGTCCATCATCTGACTCCTTAGCAAATTTGGCAATTTGATCCTTGGTATTCAAGATGGTGAAAGGACATCCAAATTACTTGAGAAAATCAATGAAAGTTTCCTCTTATGCCAAAGTTCATAAGGAGTCTTGCCATGAGTTTTAGCTACTAAAACTCTATTTTGCATATAGCAGGTAGTGTTGATTGCCTCTACTCAAAAAGTGATAGGCAGCTTAAAGTCAGACAACATAGTTCTTACATCTTCAATCAGTGTCCTGTTTCTCCTCTCAGCAACACCATTTTGTTGAGTAGTCCTGGGAGCACTATATTGTCTTGTAATACCCCTTTCATCATAAACTGCATCAAGGATTTGGTTCTTGAATTCAGTTCCCTAATCAAATCTTTTGATTTTGACCCTGTGATCAGATTGATTCTCAATCTTCAAGATGAAATTCTTCAAAATCTCAGGAGTCACATCCTTAGTTCTAAGGAAGATGACCCAAATAAATCTTGTAAAGTCATTCGTGATCACTAAACAGTAACTGGTCCTTCCTAGACTCATTACACTGATGGGGCCAAAGAGATCCATATGTAACAAGTGTAGGGGTGTAGTGATGGAGTTTCTTTCTGTTGGAGCATATATGGTCATATATAGTGTGTCCGTCGCTTGTCGAATAGTCTAGGCTTAATGTAATACACCTGGTATGTTGTAAACACATGAAACTGGGTCATTCGTAGGAGCATATGCGAATGAAACTCAGTCGTACGACTAAGCCATGCTAATGGACCAGCCGTGCGACTGAGAGATGCGATTGGGACATTCATAAGACTGAACCATAAGTATGGTCCAGTCGTACGATTGAACCATACGCATGGTCCAGTCGTACGATTGAACCATACGCATGGTCCAATCGCACGAATGGGCCCAGTCGCATCTAATATGGGCCGAGGCCTATATATACCAGTTTAAATGTGTAGAGAGATAGTTTGAAAGGGTTTGAGAGTGTGTGTGCCCGGGAGCCTAGGGCTGTCGGATGAGAGGGGAGATCATGCTCGATCTTCCCCTTGCCAAGAGTCTTGATTCTTATGTTGTAACGAGCTTGTAATCGTTAAGTTTTATCAATGAAACCATTCATTATAGTTCGTGTTATTGTTTGACTTTTGTTTTTTGTTGTTTGTTTATCCTTCCGTCAAGAACATGCTCGAATGTTTATGATCCAAACCGACTTCACAATTGGTATGACAGCCGGTTACTACTGGAATGATCTAACAATCATTGTAGCAACCCGAGCTCTTGATTTCTAGATCAAAGTTCAGATCTTGACGTTAAACCCACTTCGTGTTCTTCGTGTTTTGCCCAGATATTGTTACGCGTGTTGATTCTATGTTAAAATTGCACTCGAAACCACGTTCCATCACCCCTTCGAATCTGATGATGTCTATTTTGTTTTGGGTCATGTTAAATTCGTCAGATTAGGGTTTTGGGCAGCCCTGGCGGCTGCAGATTTGAAAATCTGCGTGCAGACCCGTTCATGCGATTAGGCCTTGCGTTTGGAGTATTCGTACGACTGGACCATCCGAATGGACCATTCGTACGACTGGACTAGTCGTATGTTCAGTCGTGTGACTGGACCAGTCGTATATTCAATCACACGAATGAGCCATCCGCATTGACTCATCCGCATTTGTTCCAGACCAAAAAAAAGATTCTGGAACAACTTCTTGCACAGATTTGAGGATGAGCAAAGCATATTCACCCTGAGATTCTTTTGTCAAATAAGTTCGATGTATACCCCATTATTCGTCGGATTTCCAGAATAGGTGAATGTAATTGGAACACGAAAGAGAGAAGAGAAGATGTCAGCAGTCGGTGCTGATTTTGTGGGGTAGTCAGGAGTATCTGACTACTTATGGGCCAATCAAGTTATATTTATCCGCACAGAGGGGATTCTCATTCTTAGGGGGAATCCTTTTATAGAGAAAGTGAAGACACAATCAGAAAGTGATGATGTGAGCAGGTTTCTGATGATGAATCTACATGCATGCTGATTTGTTTGATAGTATCAGCTGTGGATTGGAACCTTCAACCTTTTTCCCAATACACCGTGTGAAGACGCTAGAAGAGCACAATGTCTATATATTGGGATATGCTGAATGTGAGGGGGAATTTCTGTAGGTGGTGAGGTTAATCAGGTTAGCCTGTGTGAAGATTGAAGCATTGGAAAACTATTCATGTCATTACCTGGAAAAATCAGTCATATGGGGAATCTTGCTGCTATGATGGTGTTCTACAAAGTAAACGAAAGCTATTGTGCCTAAATTCATTTTCAGGGATGTGTGTAACCTGAGGGATCGACAACGTTGGCTAATATGGTTTTTGTTTGATTCTATTGGCAACCAGAGCAAAGATTGACTGAAGATTGTAGAGGTGTTATCTACTATTCGCAAGCAACATCCAAGGGGGAATTTGTTGGAGCATATATTGTCATATATAGTGTGTCCGTCACTTGTCGAATAGTCTAGGCTTAACGTAATACGCCTGGTATGTTGTAAGCACATGAAACTGGGTCATTCGAAGGAGCATATGCGAATAAGACTCAGTCGTACGACTAAGCCATGCTAATAGACCAGCTGTGCGAATGAGAGATGCGATTGGGACATTGATAAGACTGAACCATAAGTATGGTCCAGTCGTACGATTGAACCATACGCATGGTCCAGTCGTACGATTGAACCATACGTATGGTCCAATCGCACGAATGGGCCCAGTCGTATCTAATATGGGCTGAGGACTATATATACCAGTTTAAATATGTAGAGAGATAAGGATTTTGAAAGGGTTTGAGAGTGAGTGTGTCCAGGAGCCTAGCGCTGCAGGATGAGAGGAGAGATCATGCTCGATCTTCCCCTTGCCAAGAGTCTTGATTCTTATGTTGTAACGAGCTTGTAATCGTTAAGTTTTATCAATGAAACCATTCAATTATAGTTCATGTTATTGTTTGACTTTTGGTTTTTGCTGTTTGTTTATCCTTCCGTCAAGAACATGCTCGGATGTTTATCGATCCAAACCGACTTCACACTTTCCTTAGGCTTGTGAGATACCTTATGTTGCTTCCCTTTCAGGCATGCAACACAATGGTCATCACTTGTAACCTCTTTCTTTGGCATTCCAGTTACCAAATCATTCTTAGTTAGTTTATCATGTTCTTAAAGTTTACATGGCATATTATTTATATGCCATAAGAAAGACTCATCGCTATTGGCTTTAGACAGAAAGCATGAAACTTCTCCAGAGGGAGATGTTTCTTGCAAATCCATCTTGTACATGTTCCTTTTCCTGGGGGCTCTAAGCAGAATATGCTCATGAGAAATGACCACCCTGGGCTTGAGAACAATACACTCATGCTCAGTAAAGAGCATGTTATGACTCTAATCACAAAATTATGATACACTAAAAATATTGTACCCAAGCTCCTTGACAAAGTTTACATTTTCAATGTTGAGCTTACCATTTGTGACCTTGCCCCTTCCAAAAATGTAACCACCTTCATCTCCTCCAAAAGCAATTGGCCCTCTATCAGTACTTTCACAGTTCTAGAGTAGTGACCTATTGCATGTCATGTGCCTAGAACAACCACTGTCAATGATCCAGACATTCTTGTTTGTCTTGAGCTATTCCTGCACAAAGAAAATTATTAGTTACATTTGGAAACCCAGCCTTACTTGTCTTGGGCTCACTAGGAGAAACAAAAGGTAATGCAATAGTAATAGATCCTATGGTTGTGCTCTGAGGATCTTGAACTGTTGTTGATGGAGAACATTTATTCTCTTGGTCTTTCTTTGAATTCCACACCACCTTTGGATGTTTGGACTTGACCTTCAACACTACATAAGCTTTTGAGACTTTGGAAGTTTTGATGACTGGACCTTCGGAAGATTTTACAAACACTGCAGCAGACTTCAATGTTTCGAAAGTATTCCTTCCTTCCGAGACCAACTTTTCTTCCGAAGGCAATTTTCCACTTGCCTTCTTCTTAGATTTAGAGCTTCCGAAGGAAATAGATTTTCCTTTCGAAGCTTGAATCTTCTTGGAACTCTTGGAAGTCCTTGTCCTGGTCATGTGAAGAGTACCTTTAGAATTGTATGGATAATCCTTAGCAAGATGAGCAGTACTTTTACACATGACACACTCCATTTTCTTCTTCCCAAGAGCCTTCTACTGGGAGCAAGACTGACATTGGTCACATCCCTTCTCTACCCTCATCTTTGCAGATGCTGAGACATTCCTTTTGGGCTGAGGAATGTTCTTGGAGTTTGATGGTCCAGGATGTGTAGCAATGGTAGACAACAGATCTGTCTTATTCATTGTACTAAGATGATTTGAACATGAACCAGAACTCCTAGTAGAAGAGTTGAGGTTGATGTCTTCAGTCTTTACTACTTCAAACCCTGCAGAGATAAAAACTTGTTTCTGCTTGGAGTCAAAAGTAGCCTTGATCTCTTGAGCCTTCATTGCTTTTCTTTTGCTCTTTCTGATCAAGTTCTTTCTCATTGACTTGATCATCACATTCTTCTTCTTCTCCCCAGAAGGATAGTGGCCCTTCTTAGAATCATCCTCTTCACTCTTTCTAGAGGAATTCTTCACTATCACTTCATCATCCTCTTCACTCAAAGGATTTATGAGTGGAAGTTCATCTTCACAAGTTCCACACCTGGGTGATCTTACAGACAAGATTGTGTGTAGAGGAGCTATCTCATTGGATCCTAGTCCATGCTTGTTTTGATAGCACACTTTGTTATGCAGGGATGAGGATATCATGTTCTTGAAAGTCTCTTCTTCAAGAACACACTTGTCTGCCCTGGCTTTGCTGAGCACAAGCTCAGCCTAGCACTCATTTAGCTTAGTCATGAGATCCTTTATCTGAGTCCTAAAGTTTGTATGCTCATGTTTTAGAACTGAAATAGTTTTCTCTAAGTCCACTATCGTCAGTTTATAATCATTTTCAGACTAACTAAAATGAGCTTTTAAAATGTAAAAGACTCAAGATCAGATCTTATTTTCAAGTTGTAGGACATGTAACTGTTAACTTTTGCAATGCATTCAGGGGTACAGAGATGTTCCAATACCTTTGGCTCCATCATGATCTGTCATCAATGCTTGGTTTGGAGAAGCATCTTCCACCTGAAAACTCCAGTCAAAGCCACCTTCTTTAACAGTAACAGCAGCCTGCTACATTGACTTCTTATTCTGGTGACCTTTATAAGTGAAATTTGGTCTGGATTGTGCTTGGCCACCATTTTTTCTAGGTGCCTTACACTCCTGGCAAAGTGGCCCATCAAGTTATAGTTGTAACACTTGACTTTGCCTCTGTCCAGCCCAAACTTTCCACTAGTTGCACTGCTTGGAAACTTCCTTCTAATCCGCTTGTAGAACTTCTTGGCTCTATGAGTGAGAAGAGCCATCTGCCGGACTATCTCCATGTACTCCAGGTCATCTGGATGGATACAGTCCAGGTCTTCAAGGGTGAAAAGAAAAGCTGCCACAACTTTCATCAGAAGACACAAAGGCTTGAGAAGAACTTATATCTTTGAATGGGCTTCCTTGAGTGTAGTTCTCCCTTGGTGTCTCAGGGAAGGTGATGAAAGGACCCTTTGGTGAGTTGTCAGGATAGCATATGATATGATGTTGGGGTTCTATGTTATCCCTTTAAATCACATGAAGGGCTGAACCCATTTGATTGTTGGAGTTGCCAGATGAACCTTGCATGTTCATCTCCATCTGGTAGCCACTGAGAATCCCATATAACTCTATCAGAGTGAAATTTTTGAGGTCCTCAGTCCCCTTCATTACGACACAGTAGTGTGTCCACTACCTAGGAAGTGAGGACATGAACTTCCTTACAATGTCTCTGTTCTCAAGAGCAACTCCTCCATCCATAAGTGTATCCACTATCTCAACATACCTGAAGTATTGCTGAGTCATGGTTTCACCTGCTTTGAAGGAGAAGTTTTCAAACTGTTGCTTTAGGAGATCCTTCTTGTTCTCTTTAGTATCAGAGGAACCCTCATACGTTAGTTTTAATGCATCCCATAGCTGCTTAGCTGTTTTGCATTTCTTGAAACCTTTATTTATAGAGTTTGGAAGAGCAGTCTGAAGGGCTGTCATGGCTTTTCTATCAATCTCTACTCTCTTCCTATCTTCATCAGAGCAGTTTGCCACAGCCTTGGGAATCATACCACCACCAGTAGCAGAAGGGGTGCTTGGTATCTAAGGTCCATTCTCAACAGACTCCCACATTCTTGAGTCTAGAGACCTGATGAAACCTTCCATTCTTAGGCACCAGGTATCAAAGTCTTCAAGAGTGATCAGTGGGGATTTGTTCATGGTTCCAATTTTCATATCAGTTTTGGAAGTGGCTGCCATTTGAAAAGTTAAGTATTTGTGTGTGTGAGGGATCTTAAGATGATGAGATCTTATATCAAGAGCCTGGAAAGGTCTGATATGAAATGCAGGACCGTTGAAGGGTGGTCACTTACAACACAACAACACAAAGAGGAAAGTAACTTAACTTAATCAAACAGTGAACTGGATTAACCATAAGTAAAGACACTAAAAACACAAGTAATTAAGAGACAGAACACAAGGGCAAGATACAAAAAG
Source organism: Flaveria trinervia (assembly GCA_025506515.1). Taxonomy (NCBI): domain Eukaryota; kingdom Viridiplantae; phylum Streptophyta; class Magnoliopsida; order Asterales; family Asteraceae; genus Flaveria; species Flaveria trinervia. The sequence goes on from CM046442.1 coordinate 32,638,096, forward strand.
AGATGGTTTTCAAGGTTGTAGTATATTGCTTCCTCAATGTTCTATTACAAGTGTTACAAAGCATAAAGGAAAGTTACAAGAACATGAGATACTTATACTACATCCTACAGGCGGCCATACTATGAGAGCCAGCTGGATACAATTGACTAGACACAACACAAAATCAATTGTAGAGTCAAAAAGGCAGATTGCCTTTTTGACTTTGTAACTATGACATGCCATAGCTCACATCCTTATCTATTACAAAAAGGATAAAGTACATGAAGTAGAAAGTTTACAGACTCAAGTTCTTAATGTACAGTTACCAAAAGCATGGACCTTTTCACCAATTCATGTAAGTTGGTGACTTTACAGAGTTGCAGGGTAAAGGGGTCCAGCTTTATGGAAAAATATATCAGATAAAGCATGTTGTTAAAGTCTTCGGAAGAAATCTGTCTTCAAGAGTTGAGCTTCGGAAGACTCTGTCTCTGAAGCTTCGGAAGACTTCATCTTTGGCTTCGGAAGATATTGGTCTTGGCTTCGGAAGATTTCACACTTAAAATATTTCTGTTGCTTGTGTGAAACTTCCGAAACATTCTTTTTCAGTACCAACATGCATGCAGAAAGACTTTGGGTGTTTGGTTGCTTCAGCCTCTTCATAAAATCTCTACAATAATACATCAATCTGGATAGAGATATAATTATTAATATCATACAAGTTTTAAAGCCACATGTCTAAAGGAGTGCAATACATTTAAGAGGGGTTGAATAGATGTAAGGCCCCATTCCTGGAAAGCTTCACGGTTAGTTAATCATAGCATAAAATCATTTTTAATAACAAAACAACGCATCAGAAATAATTAGAAATTCATTTTAAACTTGGAAATCATATTGTACTCATACATTTTTCCTTTATTTGTAAATAAAACATAGTACATTTTCTTAATTTACAATAAAAGATTTTGTAAACAGGAATGCCATCCATTGTTCTCCAAGTATTATGTTCATCCAATGAGATTGACTCAGTCGCACGACTGAGCACTCAATCGTGCGAATGGATCAACCGCATGACTCAGTTGCACGACGGAACCATGCTAATGGTTCAGTCGCATGAATAAGTAACCCTAACCTATAAATACCACTTAATTCGTGTAAAAAGAGAACACTTTCAATATTTGACTCCTACACGTACCCTAGCCGTCCAAAACGTCCAAGAAAGCCAGTCCAAGTTCATAGATCGTTCTTGATCGATTCCTATTCGTTCTTAACGTTTAGTTTAATCTTATATCGATCGGGTTAACGTTCTCACTGATTGGATCACCAATCAAATAGGATTCCGCGCTATTTGAGTTGGTATACACGTGAATCAGTTAGTACTCCGTCCAGTACACGGTCCCTAACAAAACTTTTGCAATTTTAGTTTACAGAGTTTATCATAACTCATTTATTACAAAAAATATTCACCAACTTTTAAACTTAAAGACATGAATAATCAGATAAGTTGTTCTAATAAGAAACCCCAAACACTCAAACACACCTTACTAGGTCTGATCATGTTTTTTTGAATGATAAATGTATGAACCTGCTTCGGATGATAGATGTTATTTTAATCGGGTTCACCTATCCGTTTCCAGCCGGGACCGCACCCCAACCCCGTCGGAGGAAACTCATTATTGAGGAAACCCCATGACTCGACTCTAAGCATTTTGCTCCGAGTGAAAATTGAACACATGACCTCCATTTTATTTACATGTCATGTGTACTTAATGTTAACCAGTTTGGCTAAGGATCATTTGCTAAGTCTGATCATGTAATGCGAATTAATCACTGTTTGGAAATTTCTTTTTAGAAAAATTCATAATGCTTCGCATAGAATAACAATTTTAATTTTTTTAGATATGCTTTGAGCGTCTTCAACCCATGTGTCCTATTTATTTTTAAGTTGGTCTTTTTATTTCACATGTCTAAGAGTTAGAGCATTACCTTTTAACACAATAGCCACTTTTAACACAAGGATAAAAGTTTTTTTTTTCAAATAATTAATGAAGTAATGTACCTTGTCAAAACACGAAGATGTAAACATGAAATCCCAAAAAATTTTAGACCTGAATATATATTAATAAGGATACTGTGTGTGAAGCCACTCAAGTATACAACTACTTGTATGATGAAACTAATATATAGCCCACTTAAGTAGTTTGTCTTGTTTGTTTAAACCAAATCGAACATAAACATAAAAGAATTTGTACATGGTAATCGCAAATGATGAAAGTTGTGCAAAATTGGAATTGGTTAAAGGGCTATGGCAATAACAAAGTAAAATAATGTGATAGCTCAACAAATAATATCACAATTAACTTTGATTATGACGACTTTAAAAAAGACAACCTTGACTTGTTTTTACGCAACTTTTGAACCATGATCAATGACTACAAGGTGTTTGAATATTCTGTAAAGTGAGAATCTGAATGTAAGTTTCTATTGAAATTTTAACTTGGTAATGTAATACTTTATAAAAATATTATTTTAAAAATAATCATGATTTAATTAAGTGTATTGGTGGATCAAATATTTGTTACTTTTATTTCCTACTAACCAAAACATCAACTCATGTGAAACTCAAAACCAGGTGCATGAATTTGACTTTATTATCTCCATATGTCAAAGTCTTTGCATAAGTTCACTCATCATGCTTGGTATACTAAGGCAACACCTATTCAACCATTATTCTTATAGCCTATGAGAAAACATTAGTGTTTAAACACACAGTCAAAGACATCCAAATCTTCAAGAAAACTACACCAAACAAAATAGTTATTACTAAGCATGTACTTAATGAAAAAAATCTATCACCCCTCTGCAATGTAGAAACTTCTATGTGTTTTCATTTGCTGAGTAATCAAAGTTATCCTCAATAGATTTAAATTTTGATCCACCACCCCAGGAGGGCAAAATCAATTGTTATTAAGACTATAAATAAATTAATTGAAGTAGAACACAATCTTAATATGTTTTCAGCTAAAGACATGAAGCTGGTTAAAATGTTGAGATTAATTGACAACATTTTTTTCCAATATAAAGTGCAGGTTCGTACCATAACGTTGAAATCATACCTGGAAAAATGGGCGGGTCTGGTCAGGCAAGGGGGTCGGGTCAAAATGGGTTCGGGTCGAGACAGGTCAGTTTAAAAAACAGGTTGGGATGGGCATGGGTCAAGATGAATTTAGGTCAGAATAGATATGGGTCAAGATGGATCAATTCCAAAATTTTGCTAGAACTCTCCCTTTTTCCAACAAAATCATAAAGGAAACCTTGTAGGATTTAAATGAAAGATGTTTTAAACATGGTTACAGGTTACTCACAACCGTCGATGTTGTTTGGCATTACTATTCCTCACCCATCAAACAAATATAAATTAACATTTTAAGCAAGAATTCATTTTCTTGTGAAGAAATTTGCAGGCTCTTTTGATTTTAAATATTAGATTTAATTATTTAAATATATTTCTTTTTTTTTAATTGATAGTGATGAGTTCATGATATCATACTGTGATCTATGGTCATTTACGTATATTATCCATCAAAACATCAACTAGACCCATTGCTTGAAACTTTAAGGAAAAAATCAGAAGTTACAATCATCAATTCTTGTTGTGATTGTTATTCATTATTAGACAAACGACTTTAAACATGATCACCTACCTCTTGTTCAGACCTCAATGCCCGACAACAAACCAGACATTTAAAACACATTCAAATTATACTCGTTTTTGTTCCTTTTACCAGTTAGACACAATGCATCAAACGGGTCCATTTGTTGACTTTGCAGGTTGATATCACATGTTTTTAAGGCAAAACATTGGGAGTTGATGAAGAGGGTCGAAACGAAAGAACGAGTTTCGGGTCGTGAATTCGGATTTCAGGTAAAGTAAGGATTGAATGTACATGACCCAATGGAATAAAGAAGATGATGAGCCCAAAACGCTACCTTGGCCCTTATATTTACCAGAAGACGAGGATGTGTTGAATTTTTTCATTAATCATTTCATTTTATCCATCATATCATACAAACCCAGATAAAAATACAACTTATTTCAATAACTTGATGAACCAAAATGTTTGATTTTGAATAGATCGCTATAAACCAAAAATGAATTTTTGTCAATCCTTTGTTTTTTCAATAAAACTTTAAGAATTTGATTGATATGTATGAGAAGAAAACCAAATTGAAAAGGTGGAGAATTTTGTGGTGGAAGATGACGTAGGGTTAAGAAGAACATGTTCTTTTCTATTTATTTGGACCCATTCTGACCCGATAATTTTTTTCCCAATTTTATATTTATCAGTTTTTGACCCATGAGAATAAATTCCTTAACACATACTAATCATGAGTTTTTATTTAGAGACCATATCAACCCAAATTTAAGGAGTTGGGCCAACATTGCCACATCTAGTTGAAATCAATTAAACTGGCATGGCAATTTTAATAAGGTTTGTTACCTGAGAAAGGAAAAAGCCGGTGATGCTTGTGGCTCGGTGTTTGAATATTCTATAAAGGAGAAAGCGCTAGCTTTGATGGCGGTGCCTAGGCATAACGACCGGAAGTGGAGCAGAGGTGAAGGAGCTAGCCGGAGGGTGAGGAGCAGGGCAAACGACGCGTCTTACGAAATATGGCCAAACGGAAGACGTAGAGGTGAAGGCGAATGAGGGGTAGTGGAACGGAAGCGTCTTACGAGATGTGCAAAATGACCTTTCTACCCACCTTTCTTACATTATATAGTAATATAGATATTCTATTGTAGTTTGGAAAACTTTAGTTGATTATCAATGTTGTTGAGACCGGGTCGGACCGACAAGCCGGTCTGACCGGTTCGACCGCGAATCAGGGGCTGCTCCGGTCCGGTCTGGTGTGATTCGTTTTAAAGTGGTCGAACCGGCCGGTTCGTCACGAACTGCTGGTCGGACCGGGAAACCGGACCGGTTCCGACAGGCTTTCGTTTCTTTTTATATAATTTTAATGGTAAAAACGGGGTGTTAAACCATAAATTAGTACGTCGGATATAAAAATATAGTTAAGTATTATATATAACTATAATATATATATATATATAATATATATATATTATATATATATATATATATATATAAATCATATATAATTACTTATATTTAATTACATATATAATATAATTAAAATATAGCTAAATCCGGTCCAACCGGTTCGACCACCAAACCAGTAAGGCGTCCGGTTCGACGTCCGATTCGGTTCTGAAAACATTGTTGGTTATAGCGTGCAAACAAGATTATGGTGGTTCACGGAGAATGTTCGCAATCCGAGGAAGCAAACTTTGGAGGTTGCAGTAGTGGCAATGTAACATGGGTTGCAAGGGCGGTAGTGTCACATGGGTTTGTTCTTGCGTTCACAAGTCAAAGTTGCAAACCTTAGATTTCTCAAATCAAATCTACAGCTTGCTATCCACAATTGTATATTCCATAATTAATACCCAAACTTCCCAATTCATATAAGCAAATCCTCGATAAACTAACTAGTATTATTTTATTTCTACACCAAAACCATTAAGGTTTTCTCAACCAACTAGAAAATCAAAAAATCTCTATCTATACGACTATACTTTTTATAGAATATAATGATACAATAATAATGGTCATAGCTTGTGTTTATTAAAAGGAATAAAGGTATTGTATTATCTAATGAACATTAGTATACATATCATATAAATGAGGAGGTGAAAGTTGAGAAGGTCAAAAGTTCAAAGCCTATAAATGCGTAAACATTTATTAATTTTAGGCAATGCTCTGCATTCCCATCTCACATAGTTACGTCTTTCAAATTGTTTAAAATATATTTTAAATGTTAAAAATCTCGTTCCCCATGACTCACAAACCTAAACTATCAACCTCACAACTAATTATAAATTAATGCCTACTCATTTAGTTTCTTCACCATTTCACTCGCCTTAAACGGTTTCTTGGATAGCCCGGTTCTTTCAAATCTGGCGATCTCGGTGAAACTAAACTGTTTAACCGGTCGGTCTAGTTCGGTTTCTATAACAGAAACAACTGTTGATCTTTTCAGAAGTATTCAAACCAGTGGGAGGGGGTCAGCTATTATACAAATGCAAAACGATGCATAACCTCTTCTTTAACGCACCCCTTTTGTTTGTTTTCCATTGAATGTTTCCTAAAACTAAAATCATTCTCTATTTGGTTATTTGTGTTTCTGACAAAATAATAATGACAACAATTATGTGATATATATATATATATATAATATATATATATATATTTCTCCATTAATATATAAAATAAATATTAAGATATTATCTGCACTTCCTTATAATGTATCCTTCAGAAAACACATCTCTTTTGTGATCAGGAAATAAAATGATTTTGTGAAATATTTCTATTGAAAAGTAAAAGTAAGATAAATAAGTGTCTCATTTCTCTCTTTGACAAACAAAACCACTCTTGAAATTTAAATATTAAAAATAAGATAACGTACTTTTCCATGTTTGATTAGAAAAGAAAAAAGAGAATTGTAATTACGGTAAGAAAAAAAGGAATGAGGATTGAAGATAAAAATGTAATTTCATGTTTTATTGTTTGAAATTTGATAGAAGAAAAGTTAAATATTTTTTGTATTTGTACTTTGTATTTGAGAGGAAGTTAGGAAAAAAATTATTAATATTTCTTTTTTCTTTCCCTTACACTTTTTCATTAAAAAACTCTTTCCCACAATATTTTTTGTTTCTTCTGTTTACTTTCACTTTTCTTTAAAAGAAAAAAGACTCTGTAACAAATTATTATTCCTAAAAACAGTACATAAGTATTTTGATGACCTTAAAACATTTTTAAACGGCGTGGAAACTATCCAATAAGATGGTTGAGAATGAGGCCTCACCCTAATGCTAGACACAGAGACAACGAGATCATTTTAAAAGTCTCTCACAAAAGATCATATTTTATTAAAAATAATAGTGCATTATTTGATCACCTAAAACACAAGAAAACATTCAAATGCCAAACATTAAGAAAAACTACATTCAACGTCACCAGTGTCATTTATTTGTCATATACGCACATAGCAAAAACAATAGACAAAGGAAATCAACAAATAAAGCTTAACATTATTATCAAAGTTATGGTGTTATAAAATATCAGCATAATTTCAAGATTTTATAAAAAAGCCTTATACCAAAATTCTCATTCTCATTCTCATACAATATATTTGTTAAACTGATTTTTCCATAGATTCTTGTGAGATTATGTTGTTTGACCATAACGATGGAGTACGAGATCTCAACGTCCTTGTTTTTCATCATGCCATTAACTTTCTTCATCTTCTTGACAAAGAAATCGACCCGAAAATACGGGCCAAAATCATATCCAATCGTCGGGTCTTTGTTCCTTATGCTGCAAAATCGCCAGCGGTTCATCCAGTGGACTGCTGACTTACTCAACAACAGCCCTGCTAAAACTATCACGATTCACCTCCCTTTCGGTCGTCTTCGAGTGTTTACTGCGAACCCTGCAGTCGTCCGTCACATGCTCAAAAGCAACTTCCATCTCTACCCGAAAGGCACGGCGGCCATTTCTACAACGTTTGATTTACTCGGTGATGGAATTTTCAACATCGATGGTGACGGGTGGAAATTCCAGAGGCAAGTTTCTAGTCACGAGTTCAACACAAGGTCTCTACGGAATTTCGTCCAACAGGTGGTGGACACTGAGCTCAATGAGCGTCTACTGCCAATCCTCGCGGCCTCTAAGAACACTATTCTTGATTTCCAAGACATACTTCAAAGATTCGCGTTTGACAACATATGCCAGATCGCTTTCGGATATGATCCCGCTTATTTAGCGCCATCTTTGCCACGTGCTACATTCGCCACCGCGTTTGAAGAGGCTGTTATGATCATAACTGGTAGAATCCGCTCGAGTCTACCTTTTGTATGGAAACTTAAACGACTTCTTAGCGTTGGTTCGGAGAAACGGCTTCGTAAAGCCATTGCCGTTGTTCGAGATTTCGCTGATAAAGTCACCAGAGAGAAAACACTAGAACTAGAGGAAAAATCCTCTCTTGAGTCCGTTGATCTACTTTCTCGATTTCTTAGCAGCGGTCACTCTGATCAAAAGTTCGTCTCCGACATCGTAATTAGCTTCATATTAGCCGGAAGAGACACAACGTCAGCGGCGTTGACGTGGTTCTTCTGGTTGCTTAACAAGAACCCTAGAGTAGAAAGCGAAATTCTCAAAGACCGTTTATGATGAAGTGAAAGATATGGTTTACACTCATGCTTCTCTTTGCGAAAGCATGAGACATACCCTCCGGTGCCAATCGATGGGAAGCAAGTGGGAGGTGACGATGTTTTGCCTGATGGAACTTTCGTGAAGAAAGGTAGTAAGGTAACATACCATATTTACGCAATGGGGAATCGGAGGAGTTGTGGGGGTCCGATTGGGCGGAGTTTCGACCGGAGAGGTGGTTGGAAAGGATGTCTTAGGGCGTTGGTGTAACATCCTGTAATTTTTCCGTTCTTATATTATATATATATTTTTTTTATGTTGGTGCGTGGCCTCGTTAGTAATGTAAATATAATATATATATAATATATATATATTATATATATATTATATATATATATAATATATATATATTATAATAATAAAAAATATAATATTATAAAAATATAATAATATAATAAATAATAATATAATATAATAATAATAATAATAATAATAATAATAATAATAATAATAAAACTTGAATAATTAAGGTTTAAAAAGTTGAGGGGGTCTTAATGCAAATTTTGAAACATCAAATTAAAACTTTAAGCTTAATGTTATGAAGCACAAAATGGAGGGACTAGTTGTGTAAATAGTCAAAACTCAAATCGGGTTTTCCCCGATTTTCCGGCTGCCGGCTCCGCGAGCTCCGGCGAGCTCCGGCAAGTCTCCAAACCCCATTTTAAAAACCGATTTGATCCAGTTAAACCGCCCCTCGTCTTCGACTATGGTTTTCGAACCCAAACCCAACTTCAAATTGAAATTCCCCTCGTTTTCTTTTCAAAACCGAACCCGTGCCTAAACCTTACCAAAATCCGAATCGAATTTGCCAATTTCACGAAATTGAATCAATTAATCGTTTCTAAACTTAAAACGCATCCTAAACAATCAATCAATCAATTATAATTACACAATTACAGCTCGAATCTCTCAAATTTGGTAAACGGGAACGCGGTCTCAAAATCAAACGAGTTAAGCTCGAATCCATGAAATCAAACCTATATATTGTGGCCTTTCGGTTCATTGTGGAGTTCCTAAACTCCCTGAACCTCCAATTTCACTAAAAACCTCCTCGATCAAGAAGCCCCAATTCGCGAACACCCGAAGTTTGAGTCGATCTTGAAATCACACAAAACTTAATCGAAACAGGTAATTAGAACCTGTTATTGACTCGATTTGGTCCAGGGATCAAAAGCCCCATGATTAACTGGGTGTTTAACATCGAATCGGAGGTCAATTTTGACCCTGTTGAACCTAGGGTTCATACAATTTGGGGGAAACCAGAGAGGCAGAGGTTAAATTCAATACAAACCAAAGTGAAACCAAGGCCTTGGCCCTGGTTCACTGGTCCCGCACTTCAGCCCTCCAAGGGAGACCCGGTTTCGAACCCCGGGCAGCCCCTTTCCCCTTTTTCTTTTTATTTTTCTGATTTTTTTTCTACTTTTCTTCACTTCTTTTTAATTATTTAACTTTTGTTTTTTTTTATTTTTATTCTGAAAATTTCTAAAAATAATTTTATAAAATGCAGATTATTCTTTTTATTTTTGTTTAATTATTTTGTGACTAAATGAATTTTTATAAAATACCTTTGTATTTATAAATACATTACTGTATTTCAAAAAAAAAAAAAAAATACAAAAGAGATGTGTGAACATAATACTTGTATATTTATATATATATATAATATATTCGAACAATTAAATTGTTTAGTTATTTATACCTATATATATATATATATATATATATATATTTTTACATAGCTCTTATAATAGCTAAATCACTTATTATAATATACAATATTATAATCGATTAAACGTACAATTAAATCAAGTTGTACTTATCCTTCTCTCGCACGCGCAAATAATTAATTATTTCAAAGTATAAAAATCCACTCGTTCCATTTATCCGATCGCATCAATAACATATAATAGATACGAATATTATTAAATCCTATTAGACCTACAATTAATCATCAAACAAATTATAACGCGCTACTTTATTTCGTTTAGGTGTGTTGTGACGTTTGTGTTGGAGCTTATTCGTGGTTATTCTTATTTCATCTTCAAACCCTTATTAACAAGTGAGTTCTTATGCCCCATTTACATATATTTTACACCTTTCGGGGAAACATGTTGGTTATACAACATACTCCTACACGCTTTGATACTTATTATGCACGTGCAATTCTTTACATTGTCGTGGTTAATTGAATGTGTTAGTTATATATGAGATGCGTCATATGTGTGCAATCATTAACTAAATCTAGCCTGGCAAAGTCTTAGATCTTTGGGCCTGACAAGCCTATTTGGTGTTAAAGTCGATGTATTGCCGACTCCTAGGAGCCGTATGCTTGTGCACTAGGGAACCAAATACACTTAGCTAATCACGCTTATTCCTATGTTGTTCAGTCAAGGTTTGGTTGTAACTATGCATGTTCTATATACTTGCTTATTCTGTGACCATTGACTAGAATTGCCACATTTTTTTTTCGTATACTTATTGTACTTAAAACCATGAGAACTCACCAACTTGTTAGTTGACCTTATTTTTCAACATGTTTCAGGTAATGTGCAAGCTTAAAAGATGATTGAAGGAAATGCTTAAACTTAGGACATGGCTTAGACCTAATAAAAACTTTTGGGATTTCTTACTGTATTGTTTGTTTGATTTTGAGATATTTATGTATGTGGTGTTTGAAAACAATTAAGTAATGACATTTACATTTAATCATAGCGTTATGTGGTTGTGAACAATCTTAACCCTCACACTTCGACGTTTCCGCCGTCAAGGTTGGGGTGTGACAGATTGGTATCAGAGCCCATAACTATAGGGATTTAGGTTATTAGAAATGGTGACCTAGACTATAGTTTATGCATGATCCTTATAGAATAGTATTCTTATGAATACATACATATGGTTTGCATGCTGCCTAACGCTATGCCTTATGTGCAATGTGATGCTTTAGCATAGGTGCCTTTACTTGCATGAATACATATGGTTACTCGTCTCCCCTAGACTTATCTTAAACGTTGATTCACCCCGACTGTTGCTACTTCTTAAACTTATTCTCGTCGCCGAGTAGAATCTATTGATAGGAATTCTTCAGACTTTATGTCTAATCTTATCAACATCTCATCAAGATTTTGATTCCATGAACCATAGAGCTAGTGTGGTACATAGACACCTGTATCCTGGTTTTCCTGGCAAAAGGCCTTCGGGCTAGGGTAAGCATTTCGTATAAATCCTACCAGTCATGCTTACCTGGGGATTTCCGGGATGAGTGATAAACTATGGCCATTAAAACACTAGTTTCTGAGACAAATGGGTCAATTTATCTTGACGTGTCAACGTCTCCAAATGGTGATGCGTCATCAAATGGAATCATTCCGTATGACTCTTATCCATACTTTAACTGTTCATCCTTACTATTCTTTTAAACCTATCCTAATCCAATTTGTATTTTTCCAGCATGTCTCGTTATCACGGAAACCGAGGAAGATCCGACCGTAAGCTTGCCGCCATGATTGCCCGGCAAATGGCTGCGGTCATCCCGACTATGGTGGCTGAACTCAGCAGCACCATGATTGCAAACGTCACGAACAAGCAACGGCCAAGGAGAAACTAGTGCAAACCAAGGCCGTAACAACCAGTCGTGCACCTTCAAACACTTCAGTTCATGCAAGCCTCCCAGTTTCAGTGGCAAGGAAGGTGCCACCGGTCTCCTAGAATGGTTTGAAGGGATGGAAAACACCTTCGTCAACTGTGAGTGCCCCGAAGCACTTAAGGTGAGGTATGCCACCAGTATGCTGCAACAAAGGGCCTTAACTTGGTGGAACAGTGAAAAGCGAAACCGAGGTCCCGACGCGATCTTGGCTTTAACTTGGGAGGAGTTCAAGAACATAGCCATCGCCAAGTTTTGCCCGAGAAGTGAGATCCAGAAGCTAGAAGAAGAATTCTGGAACTTGAAACAGGATGGCGGGAACCATCTAGCCTATTCTACCCGCCATCACGAGCTGAGCATACTGTTGCCCCACATGGTGGATACTGTTGCCCGTAACGTGGAAAAATTCATTAAGGGTGTGCCGCCCCAGATCCAGGATGCCGTGGTGGGCAGCCGACCCGCAACCCTGGAGGAAGCTATCACTATTACTGCACAGTTGACAGAGACCACATCCGAGCAGGCACCATGTCTGCGAAGGGTGCCAAGAAAACTGAGAAGACGGTTCCCGAGGAGGTCAAGGTGGATAACAAAAAGAGGAAGTTCGTACCGGCACGGAACTACGCCGTGGCCGCTCCTAAGCCACCCCAGAGGCAGTGTGTTCCCGGGGCTGCACCGGCAGCACAAGTGCCCGTGGCAAGAGCTTATGCAGGTCCTCTACCGTTGTGCAACACATGTAAGTACCATCATCCGGGGAATCTCCCGTGTCGCATCTGCACACTATGCGGCAAGTATGGGCATCTCGTGGCAACGTGTCGCCGAGCACTGGGGAACGCAGTGACGGAACCAAACCGGCATGCTACAACTGTGGAGAACCAGGTCACTACCAACCCCAATGCCCTCGCCTTGTGGGCAATATTCCACAAGCTCGTGGACGTGCCTTCAACATCAACGCAAACCAAGCTCAGGCAAACAACGATGTGGTGAACGGTACGTAATTTCCAACCCCATCTCCGTAAAATTTCAAAAAAAAATAATAAAAAAAAATAAAAAAAAATAAAAAAAAATAAAATATATATATATATATATTATATATATATATATAAAATTTCCTGGTCTATGCCCTAAGTGCCTTTTTTTAACCTACACAGGTATGTTTCTTATTAATGATACCTATGCTTACGTACTATTTGATTCGGGTGCCGATAAGAGTTTCGTTTCCTTAGAATTCGAACCGACACTTGCTAAAACTCGTGCGAATTTGGGAAGACCTCTCACTGTAGAAGTTGCCGATGGGGAACCAATCACCGTCGACGTGGTCATCCGCGATTGCCTATTGTGTCTCGACGATCATAATTTCTTATCGACCTCATTCCTATGAAGCTCGGGAGTTTCGACGTTATTATTGGCATGGACTGGTTATCGAAGAATCATGCTGAGATCGTTTGTTTTGAGAAGTGCATTCGCATACCTTTACCGTCCGGGGACACGTTGAAGGTGTTCGGTGAACGGTCTTCCAAAAGACTCAAGCTTATGTCATGCACTCAAGCCCGAAAGTGCCTGAGTAAGAGTTATCCAGCATTCTTGGCTTACGTAGTCAACACCAAAGTCAAAGGAAAGAACTCAAGGATGTTCCAGTTGTACGAGAATTCCCTGAAGTTTTTCCTGACGACCTTAGTGGGTTACCTCCTATACGGGAAGTTGAATTCAAAATCGACTTGATCCCGGGAGCGAGCCCCGTGGCCAAAACACCTTACCGACTCGCACCATCTGAAATGCAAGAACTCTCTAGCCAACTCCAGGAATTATCCGAGAAGGGTTTTATCCGCCCTAGTTCTTCCCCTTGGGGAGCACCTGTCTTATTTGTGAAAAAGAAAGACGGGTCGTTCCGCATGTGTATCGATTACCGGGAGCTCAACAAGTTAACCGTCAAGAACCGGTATCCCCTTCCTCGTATCGACGACCTCTTCGATCAACTTCAAGGAGCTGCAGTCTTTTCAAAAATCGACTTGCGTTCGGGTTATCACCAACTGCGAGTACACGAAGACGACATCCCAAGGACCGCATTCCGCACTCGGTACGGGCATTACGAGTTTATGGTTATGCCTTTCGGCTTAACCAATGCTCCTGCAGTCTTCATGGACCTTATGAACCGAGTGTGCAAGCCATACCTAGATAAATTTGTCATTGTGTTCATCGATGACATTCTTATCTATTCCAAATCCTGCACCGAACATGAACTTCATCTCCGGCAAATCCTCGAACTGTTGAAGAAGGAACAACTATACGCAAAATTCTCAAAATGTGAGTTTTGGCTTGAAGAAGTACAATTCTTGGGACACGTTGTGAATAGCCAGGGAATTCACGTCGACCCTGCAAAGGTTGAAGCTGTTAGGAATTGGGGTACTCCCATGACTCCAACGGAAGTTCGATCGTTCCTTGGCCTAGCCGGGTATTATCGACGATTTATTGCCAACTTCTCAAAAATCGCAAAGCCACTCACATTCTTGACCCGGAAGAACCAGCCGTTCGAGTGGAAATCCGAACAAGAAGAGGCGTTTGAGACATTGAAGCATAAACTATGCAACGCTCCTGTTTTAATGCTACCAGATGGAAACGACGATTTCACAGTATATTGTGACGCGTCGAGACAAGGCCTTGGTTGCGTCCTCATGCAACGGGTAAAGGTAATAGCCTACGCCTCGAGGCAATTGAAGGTTCATGAGGTAAATTACACAACGCACGATCTCGAGCTCGGAGCGGTGGTCTTTGCCTTGAAAATCTGGAGACACTATTTATATGGCACACAATGTATAGTGTACACGGACCACAAGAGCCTCCAGCATGTTTTCAATCAGAAGGATCTCAATATGAGGCAACGTCGATGGGTGGAGCTAATTAGTGACTACGACTGCGACATCAGATACCATCCCGGCAAGGCAAATGTCGTAGCTGATGCGTTGAGTAGGAAGACGCACCAAAAGATGGTTTCCGTCCAAGAGATTCGCGACCGTCGGCAATGGTTCGATACTTTGGGAGAGTTTGACACTGAAGTCCGACTTGATGTCAACAATGCTACCGTGTTACTGCAAAATTTGAGGATCGATTGTGACCTCGAGTCAAGCATCCGAGAAGCCCAGCAGGCAGTGCAAGTCGAAGAGAGTATGAAAGATGAACTTGAGCCCAATCTTGTAGCTCAACTGGAAGCAAGAGCCAATGGGTTGATGTATTTCACAAACCGAATCTGGATTCCCAAACGTAATAACCTTCGGGCTTTTATCATGAATGAAGCACATCAGACTCGCTATTCTATCCACCCGGGCTCCGATAAGATGTACATGGACTTGCGGAGTCAATATTGGTGGCCTGGAATGAAACGAGACATAGCAACCTACGTTGCTAAGTGCCTCACGTGCACGAAGGTTAAAGCGGAACATCAACGTCCAAGTGGCTTACTCGAACAACCCGAAATTCCCATGTGGAAATGGGAACATATATCCATGGACTTCATAACCAAGCTACCTCGGACACCTCGTGGGCACGATAGCATATGGGTAATCGTCGACCGATTGACCAAGTCAGCACATTTCCTACCCATACGCGACACGTATAAGACATCAAGGCTAGCTCGGATTTACATCGACGAGATTGTAAGTCGTCACGGTGTGCCCCTTCACATCATATCCGACCGAGACGCTCGATTTACTTCTCACTTCTGGTCTTCCATGCAAGAACTTCTGGGTACGCAGTTGGATTTAAGCACAGCTTACCATCCCCAAACCGATGGTCAAACGGAACGGACAATCCAAACTCTGGAAGACCTGTTGCGTCTCTGTGTTCTCGATTTTGGTGGCGACTGGGATACGCATCTACCACTCGCAGAGTTCTCCTACAATAATAGTTACCATTCAAGCATCCAAATGGCACCGTTTGAGGCACTTTATGGTCGTAAGTGTCGTTCCCCGATTTGCTGGACCGACATGGGCGAAAATCTTATCACCGGTCCCGAACTCATACAAGAGACGACCGATAAAGTTGCTATCATCCGCAAGAACTTGGAAACAGCTAGGAGTCGACAAAAGAGCTACGCTGATAAACGTCGCAAGCCACTAGAATTCCAAGTTGGGGAGATGGTCCTTCTCAAGGTCTCGCCATGGAAAGGTGTAGTTCGTTTTGGAAGAAAGGGTAAGTTAGCTCCGAGATTTGTAGGACCTTTTAAGATCTTAAAAAGGGTCGGGAAAGTAGCCTATAAACTCGAACTACCCCCCGACCTTAGCGGAATTCACCCGGTTTTCCACGTCTCGAACCTGAGGAAGTGTTTGGCCGACGATGACTTGCATGTGCCATTGGAAGACATCCAGATCGACGAGTCCCTGCATTTCGTGGAGAAACCAGTCGAAATCATGGATCGCATTATGAAGAAGACTAGGACCTCTACTACCCCAATTGTAAAGGTTAGATGGGAAAACAAACGGGGAGCAGAATTCACTTGGGAGCGTGAAGATCACATGAGGAAGACTTATCCTTCTTTGTTTTTGTAACTTTCGTTATTTGTAATTTCGGGACGAAATTAATTTAAGTTGGGGAGACTGTAACATCCTGTAATTTTTCCGTTCTTATATATATATATATATATTTTTTATGTTGGTGCGTGGCCTCGTTAGTAATGTAAATATATATATATATATATATATATATATATATATATATATATATAATATATATATATATTATATATATATAATAATAAAAATAATAATAATTATAAAATAATAATAATTATAATAATAAAAAATAATAATAATAATAATAATAATAATAATAATAATAATAATAATAATAAAACTTGAATAATTAAGGTTTAAAAAGTTGAGGGGGTCTTAATGCAAATTTTGAAACATCAAATTAAAACTTTAAGCTTAATGTTATGAAGCACAAAATGGAGGGACT
Organism: Flaveria trinervia; assembly: GCA_025506515.1. NCBI lineage: Eukaryota > Viridiplantae > Streptophyta > Magnoliopsida > Asterales > Asteraceae > Flaveria > Flaveria trinervia. The sequence goes on from CM046442.1 coordinate 32,654,989, forward strand.
AGTTGTGTAAATAGTCAAAACTCAAATCGGGTTTTCCCCCGATTTTCCGGCTGCCGGCTCCGGCGAGCTCCGGCAAGTCTCCAAACCCCATTTTAAAAACCGATTTGATCCAGTTAAACCGCCCCTCGTCTTCGACTATGGGTTTCGAACCCAAACCCAACTTCAAATTGAAATTCCCGCTCGTTTTCTTTTCAAAACCGAACCCGTGCCTAAACCTTACCAAAATCCGAATCGAATTTGCCAATTTCACGAAATTGAATCAAATTAATCGCTTCTAAACTTAAAACGCATCCTAAACAATCAATCAATCAATTATAATTACACAATTACAGCTCGAATCTCTCAAATTTGGTAAACGGGAACGCGGTCTCAAAATCAAACGAGTTAAGCTCGAATCCATGAAATCAAACCTATATATTGTGGCCTTTCGGTTCATTGTGGAGTTCCTAAACTCCCTGAACCTCCAATTTCACTAAAAACCTCCTCGATCAAGAAGCCCCAATTCGCGAACACCCGAAGTTTGAGTCGATCTTGAAATCACACAAAACTTAATCGAAACAGGTAATTAGAACCTGTTATTGACTCGATTTGGTCCAGGGATCAAAAGCCCCATGATTATTTGGGTGTTTAACATCGAATCGGAGGTCAATTTTGACCCTGTTGAACCTAGGGTTCATACAATTTGGGGGAAACCAGAGAGGCAGAGGTTAAATTCAATACAAACCAAAGTGAAACCAAGGCCTTGGCCCTGGTTCACTGGTTCCCGCACTTCAGCCCTCCAAGGGAGACCCGGGTTCGAACCCCGGGCAGCCCCTTTCCCCTTTTTCTTTTTATTTTTCTGATTTTTTTTCTACTTTTCTTCACTTCTTTTTAATTATTTAACTTTTGTTTTTTTTATTTTTATTCTGAAAATTTCTAAAAATAATTTTATAAAATGCAGATTATTCTTTTTATTTTTGTTTAATTATTTTGTGACTAAATGAATTTTTATAAAATACCTTTGTATTTATAAATACATTACTGTATTTCAAAAAAAAAAAAAATACAAAAGAGATGTGTGAACATAATACTTGTATATTTATATATATATATATATATTCAAACATTAAATTGTTTAGTTATTTATACCTATATATATATATATATATATATATATATATATATATATATATATATATATATATATATTTTCATAGCTCTTTATAATAGCTAAATCACTTATTATAATATACAATATATAAATCGATTAAACGTACAATTAAATCAAGTTGTACTTATCCTCTCTCGCACGCGCAAATAATTAATTATTTCAAAGTATAAAAATCCACTCGTTCCATTTATCCGATCGCATCAATAACATATAATAGATACGAATAATTATAAATCCTATTAGACCTACAATTAATCATCAAACAAATTATAACGCGCTACTTTATTTCGTTTAGGTGTGTTGTGACGTTTGTGTTGGAGCTTATTCGTGGTTATTCTTATTTCATCTTCAAACCCTTATTAACAAGTGAGTTCTTATGCCCCATTTACATATATTTTACACCTTTCGGGGCGAAACATGTTGGTTATACAAACATACTCCTACACGCTTTGATACTTATTATGCACGTGCAATTCTTTACATTGTCGTGGTTAATTGAATGTGTTAAGTTATATATGAGATGCGTCATATGTGTGCAATCATTAACTAAATCTAGCCTGGCAAAGTCTTAGATCTTTGGGCCTGACAAGCCTATTTGGTGTTAAAGTCGATGTATTGCCGACTCCTAGGAGCCGTATGCTTGTGCACTAGGGAACCAAATACACTTAGCTAATCACGCTTATTCCTATGTTGTTCAGTCAAGGTTTGGTTGTAACTATGCATGTTCTATATACTTGCTTATTCTGTGACCATTGACTAGAATTGCCACATTTTTTTTTCGTATACTTATTGTACTTAAAACCATGAGAACTCACCAACTTGTTAGTTGACCTTATTTTTCAACATGTTTCAGGTAATGTGCAAGCTTAAAAGATGATTGAAGGAAATGCTTAAACTTAGGACATGGGCTTAGACCTAATAAAAACTTTTAGGATTTCTTACTGTATTGTTTGTTTGATTTTGAGATATTTATGTATGTGGTGTTTGAAAACAATTAAGTAATGACATTTACATTTAATCATAGCGTTATGTGGTTGTGAACAATCTTAACCCTCACACTTCGACGTTTCCGCCGTCAAGGTTGGGGTGTGACAGTTGGAGTTTTAAGGCGAGGGATGTTTATGAGTATCTGGTATTCCAGGCTGGGCCGCGTGTTTGTTTGGTAAAGAGATGGCGTTTTTGCTGATGAAGAGGGTGGTGGCGGGCGTTTTACGGCGATTTAGGGTGGTTATGGCGAAGGATGATGGTGTGGAGCCGGTTGACGTATCTTACTTCACGGCAAAAATGAAAGGCGGGTTTCTTGTTAGGATTGAACGACGGGGTGAGATCGAATGATCGAGGTTCGATTGAAGATCAAAGTAGGAGTGTCAGTAGTAGTTAAGTGTATGTATGTTTGTAAACTAAGTGTAATGGTCTGCGGAATATCATGATGGTTAAATGGTGTGTCCTTGACAAAACGTTACATTAGTGGTTAATATGTATTTTTCATATAAAATCCAGTGATACTTGTTAAAAGAAATTTGTCTTTGTGTAAATACTACTTTTTTTGTTAAAAAAAACCTATCATGTGATTGGTGGGATGTGGTGTACTATTGGTGCTACTTGATATGATTTTACGTTCCTTTGCAACGTGAGGGCATAATACTAGTTTATACTAAAACCCAACCTAATTCCCTATGAAAACCCAACTTGAATACGTATACAGAACCCAACCTGGATCGGTTAAGAGCTCTAAGAAAAGAGTAACACTACCACTCATACAAGTAGTGGTGTTCATCGATTCGGTTATCGGTTTATTTGGTTTTGAAATTTTTTCAGGCATAACTGAAAACCGAACCGAACCGAATTGGTAATATGGCTAATCGAATCGAATTCAACTGAATTCAATTCGGTTCTGTTTCGATTAAAAATTGAAAAAACTGTATTCAACCGAAAAAACCGAATTCGCCATTTGTTTATTTTTCTAAGACGTTGTGTAACTTTAGATCGCTTGTACAAGAATCACTCTTCATATATATTTCGTCAAACATATATATCAAATAATTAAACTCTTGAATTGTTAACAACCTTGTTTTCTAAAAATGTAAATAGTCGACTTTGACTATTTAAAAAATAAAATTTGACACTCAATTTTGGTAATTGTAGTTGGGCTAGCATATAAATTCTTAGTTATTTGGTTTAAATAAAACACTTTAAAAATTTAAGCTTTAAGAAGTTGGGCTAAACTTACCATTATAAAAAATAAATAAAGTATACATATTGAATTCGGTTAAATTGGTTAAACCGAACAAACCGAATTCAAAATTTACACCTAACCAAAAACCGAACCGAAATCGAATTCCCAATTCGGTTTCTGTTACAAACCAAACCAAAAACCGAATTCATAATTTGTTTCGATGTTTTCAGGTTACAAAAACGGATCGGTTTTCGGTTTTTTTACACAACCCTGTGTACAAGTGTTGTCCCATGCATCAACCTTGGAATTCAAAGAAGGAGGAGATTTTGTCACATGCTTGGCTAGACAAGCGGGAGGATCCGACAACCGGTAACTTGCAAATTTCTACTTCTCCTTGGTATCGGGTTTCCTATCAACTTTATAGCTTATATCGCCATAAACCATATCGATCTCACCATCAACTATCTCAAAGTATAGAGATACGAATGGTGTAATTTTTTATTAAATTTTATCTTGCAGCTTTTTACTATCAATGAAACATTTTAAATACTATTGATTTTTATTTTTATTTAATAGGTAACTTTTTAGAATTAGTAAATACTACTTTAGAAACTTTTGTGATACATGGGTTAGATAAAAATATGCATTAATAGTTATTTCTTAATATTTAAAAAATACAAAAATAATTGTTTTTAGATAAAATATTATTAAAATTATTGTATAGTAGTTAATTTAGGTAATAAAAACAAACTTTGGGCAAAGCGTCACGGTTAGACTTCAACCTCTCATGGTTTGACGTCCGGTCCACTCTTAAAAATACATGTGGTGTACCCAACATGACCCATACTAATTACTAAATTTGATATGCATTACATATTTACATGTATTAGTAGGTTGTATCCATCTTTTATACTTTTTTATTAATTTTAAACTTTTTTAGTTTAACCTAATACATTACATTTTTAGAATTTAATCTTAAAATATTTTTATTTTCAACTTTGGTATGTATACTTTTTATATTTTATAAATTTTGTATTTTATGTTTCAGTTTAAATTTAAAAAGTTAACACGTCGTTGTGTGTGCGTGTGGTTCAATATTTTTATGTTTATTTTTCTCCTTTCATATTCGCCCTAGATTAACTTACGTGGTTTAGCGTTTTTTACGTTTAATTTTCGTTCGATTTTATTATTTCGTTTGTATATTTACTTAAATACGACTTTTTTTTTGTGTTGGTGGTGTGCATTGATGCTACTTGACATGGTTTTACATTGCAAGCTGCAACATGTGGAGCTTAATACTCGTTATAAACTAATTAAAAAGTGTGAATTTACTACAATATCTGCATAAGCCTCTTGAGATCAGATGTCAATTTTCCGTAATAATTTTGACGTAACAGTCAGATTTAATTTTGAGATCTTACGGATCTCATTCTCTAAGCATCACTATTCTACTGTTGGACCAAAAGACTATGCCAGTGTCACCGATGTTATGTTTGTCACTTGCAAACCGAGAGTTAAAATTCTAGTTAGCTTTCGGTTTGCAATATCCAATAAAGAAAACTAATTTCCATGGCCCCAAAACTTGCAAATTAACCTTAGTGTTGCCAAATAAAAGGAACCAATTTAAGGATAAGCAAAATAGTAGCACCTAATCATCTGATAGTGAAGGATAAGCAAATAGAACTAACCGGGATTTAGTGCTAGAATTCCTGTAGCAAATCTCTTCGTGGAAATAAGCCAGTTTGCATTATCATTTAATCTTGTAAGGATCCAATTGCATTAGAAGTTCATAAATAATAAATAAAAAAATTATATGTAGAAACAGTAAAGAAACAACAATAATTAGCACGTAGCACTTATAATCTCAAATTAAAGGATAAACAGTAAATAGTACATAAAAATCATTTAAATTTGTAATGATCCAATCTGGAATAAAAGTACATAAATAATCATAAACTATTGAGAGTCATTTCAAATCCAATTCACAAGTTGGTAAAATTAACGGATCAAAATTGAAAAGTAGGCCAAGTTAGGTTTAAATTTTATTATTTGTTAAGGATCGTGTACGGACGGAGTACTTACTGATTTATGTGTATACCAAATCAAATAGTGCGGAATCCTATTTGATTGGTGATCCAATCAGTGAGAACGTTAACCCGATCGATATAAGAATAAACTAAACGTTAAGAACGAATAGGAATCGATCAAGAACGATCTATGAACTTGGACTCACTTTCTTGGACGTTCTGGACGGCTAGGGTACGAGTAGGAGTCGAAATATTGAAAGTGTTTTTTTTTTCACGAATTAAGTGGTATTTATAGGTTAGGGTTAGTCAATCGTACAACTGGACCATTAGCATGGTTCAGTCGTGCGACTAAAGTATGCGACTGAGTCAATCACACGACTGAAGGTTCAGTCGTGCGACTAAGTCATCCGTATGTCTCAGTTGTGTGACTGATCTAGTCTCCTGGTTCAGTCGTGCGACTGGTCCATTAGTATGAAGTATTCATGCGTATGAACCATTAGCATGAAAACTTCATACGACTAAGTTTGAATATGTTTCTCAATCATTACTTGACTAAGATCTATTCAAACCACCTCAAACCTATATATTGGATCAATATGCGTTAATAAATGATCAACATTAAGACATACACTGAAACATTAAACATTAAGATCAACAACCACATATTATGTTTTATTCAACTCATTCGTTTCATTACATTTAGGACATGACAGACATATTACATTAAAATCGTAAAGTAGGTACATATGGATCAACATTATTTATTAACTACTATTGTAGTCAAGTACTACTTTCGAAGTTAGATATATACTAAAGTTTAGCAATTGTAGTTGTATTCAAGTTAGGTTTAGTTTTAGCTTAAAAAATACATAGCCAAGGTTTAGGGTTACACATGAGTTAAAACTAAATTTTGAGTTAAGTTCTCTTGGTAACAATAAAGAGTTAGGGAGTTATCCAAATAACGTGTTCTTATATTATCGATTTGAGATTTTATAAACGATTTTAGCAGGAACATGAAACAAACTCCACTTTGGAATCCATTTTATATTTAGAGCTTAGGTTTCAAGAAAGAAAACCTGGAAAGATAGCAAATGATTAACATCATATAATTTGTCATAACAACACGAGTAACAGATGTCAAATTTGTATGGTGCAACTGCGACTTGATGTTTTTTCATCTCAACATCCTAACTCATTGTTCCTGTGAAATTGTTGTCAAGTTATAACAAATGAAAGTATAAAACCGAGTAACATATATCAAAAAGCTATTAAAATCAAATCCTTCATATTACTTGAAACTTAATTAATAATAACATATTGGGTTTTAAAGTACTTACCCACAAGTATAGAACTGTAAGAATTGGTTCGATTAGTCGTATAATTAAATTGATGTACCCTCCTCAGCATCTTGTTCTTATCCAAGTTAACCCTAAACAATCCATAAATATTTGTTCTTTCACTAAAATATATCAGTGACACTAAGAAATCAATGGGTAATAATGTTTTTTTTAGGTTTTATACATCTTTACAAGAAGGTGATTATGAGAAGATTGTTGCTACCCTTTCTCTGTCACTTCAGTTTTTTGTCGAAAGAAGCCTCACAACCACCGATTTTAAGGCTTAACCCGTAGATAGCCTCACAATTCATGTATGATGAAAATAGAAGAGAGATGATGTAACACCCGGTTATTCTATAAAAAGAAAAGAAAAATAAGAAATGAAGAATAAAGAAAGGAAATGTCAATAAAACCCATGTTGAGGGGTTAAAAGTGTAAAAAGGACAAAAGTACAAAAAGTTGGTGTAAAGGTGGGCATGGCCGCCCACGCTCTCTTCACATCACCTTTTTCATCGGTTCTTGAGAGAGAGAGAGAGCAGAAACTCTCAGTTGAAGAAGAAGAAGAGGATTGAATTCAAGGTAAGAATTCAAGGCTTTTAAGTGTTTGTGTTGGGTTTTGTCTCGGGTATATACTTATGTGTTTGTGTGTGTGTGTTCGTGTGTGTGTAGTGGGTTTCTAGGTGTTTGAACTCATTTGCAAACGGGTTAGAAGGAAGATACACCCAAAGTTGCACCAGGTGAGTTTCTAGACCCCGGTTTTACTTGTTCTAAACTCTTCTTGGGGATGAAAAGAATTAAAACGATTTTACAATGTTTATATATGTATATCGTATGTATTATGCATGTTTGATGATGATTCTTAGATGCTTATAGGTTGTTCATGTTCAGAATAGCCTTGGTTAGCTTAGAACGGATAGGCTTGATGTTTGGATTCAAAATTATCCTAGAAACATGTTGAACAGAAGGTTCATGCACCTAAATAAGGCCCATGTGCCTGGAGATGCCTTAGAAATGATTAAGTGTATATCATGCACCTGAACAGTGCCCTCATGCGCCTAGAAAATTAGTCGGACAACTAAGTGTAGGGCCATGCACCCCAATAGTGCCCATATGTTTGAATAACCCCATGCGCCTAAGTTTCCATACGCCCAAATAGCCCATGCGTCTAAGTGTCCATGCGTCCAAATGGACCACACGCCCGAATAGTGTCCATGCGCCTGAATAGCTCATGCGCCTAAGTGTTGAAAGGGTTAAATATTGGCTGATGCGCCTGCATAGTGATAAAACGCCCGAACAGGGCCCATGCGCCCAAATAGTGTCAAAGCGTCTAAACACTTAGAATTTATTACAGAATTTTTGGGAGTCTGTGCTTTTAGGGTTTTGACCGAGGATGGCTAGGGCTTATAAATGCTGGGTTTCACGCATTATTATGATTGACTTATGATTGTTCTTTATTATTACATTATTATTAATACTATTGCTATTAGTATGTGACTTAACGTGGTGTGTTTATTATCGTAACGTAAAGTATTACTAATAATAAAGTGAAAGAGCAATAAAGAAAAGAAGTGGAACTTAACTAAAACGTTAACAAGTCTTGCAAGCTTATAGGAGCTACACGACCATGAGGTCGTTAGCTCAACTGTGATGCGGGTTAGCTATCTTCAGATGCACACGGGGCCAGTCAATTGAGATTGGCGGACCTTTGTAGCGTACCCTAGGTGTCTGGGCCAGCCTTGTATACGGTATGTAGAGCCCCTTATGGGAACAGAAGGCCCATCACCATTTCCCCCCTGCACATAGTTTAGGGTATTTCTCATTGGTCCACATAGACAGTGAAAGATAAATATAAAAGAGTACAGAGTAAACAAAGCATACAGTAAAGAGAAAAGCATTATCTGATTGTATAGTTAATGCGTGCTCACGTATAAAGAGATCAAGTTTTCATAAAAAGAGTATTTTCATATGTATACCTATAGAAAGTATTTTATTACTTTTGAAACTAGAACTCACTCAGCAACGCTGACTTTTATACATTTTCAGTGGCAGGTAAATATTGCTGAGGATAGCACGAGGGTGAAGCTACTCAGCAGGGAAAGACTGACATCCATTCATACCTATTATTGTTGTTATTTTGTAATGCAATTAAACAATTCTTTTGTATTTGGTTAAACAATAGTGTATTGCTCAATAACAGTGTTTTAATGAAATGAATGGTTTTTGGTAAAGTAATTCCGCTGCTTAAGCTTGTAAATCTATAATGTTTAATGTATTTAATGCTGTGAATGACCAACTGTGAGGTTCCGAGAACGGGGCCTTACAAGTTGTATAAGAGCCAAAGTTTAAGAGAATTGGGTTAAATAAATTTTTAAAACCTAAACTTAAACTGAAAATGGGACAATTGGAGGGTTGTCAGCCCGAGTAGCTACGTGCCATCAGGTATGTCTTTTCTTAATGTTAACCGGTATTATGTGTGCATGCTATGTGATTTATGTGCTCTTAGTAGATTTAGATACTGATTATGTCAGGATAGGAAATGCTTGGGATATGAAGAGTAAAGTAAGTGGCTAATCACAACTGGCCACTGTAATTAGGGACTTACTATACTTGACATAAACTAAGTTATTACCTTGAATGACCATGTTAGTTTTTGAATCTTATAACTTGTTAGAGGATGGCTGGACGGAAATATTCCAACACTGCTAGAGGTAGAGGTCGTCCACGTGTGACTAGGAGTAGAGCTAAGGCTCCTGAAACGACCCATGAGAACCCTGAGGTTCATGGCCGGAGCAAAGAGAATGAGAATGCTAGCTTGAATGCCTCAGCTAGAGAGGCGATTACTGATGAAGTACACCAGGTCATGCAGACAGTCTTACCGTCTGTGGTGACTGAAGTCATCAGGGCTGTGAGAAGCGAGGAGAGGATGGAGAAGGAGAATAGAAAGGGATTAACAGGCAAGGGAAGCAGAATGGAGGAGGAACAACCACTGCCTGAGACTGTGTTGTCCGAAGAGGAGGAGGGTAATGTAGTGGGGGTAGCGACCGGAGGATGCAGTTATGGGGCGTTCTAAAGGTGTAAGCCCCCGACTTTCGATGGCAATGGAAATGTTGTTGCTGCTCACCGTTGGGTGAGGGAAATGGAGGCAGTCTTGGAGATCAATGAGTGGCGCGAAAACAAAAGGTGAAGTTCGCAACTAACTCTTTCATTGATTCAGTGCTGTGTTGGTGGAACAATATTGTCCAAGCTGAGGGTACCAGGACAATCGGAAGAATGAGGTGGAGTGAACTGAAGAAGTTGGTGGTTGAGGAATTCTGTCCTCATAGGGAACTTGATAAAATCGAGAGGGAGTTCTTGCAACTTGAAGCGGGAACCATGACCCACCAGCAGTACACCACTAAATTCAACGAGATGGCGAGGCTGGTGCCGGATCAGGTGACGCCTGTGTTAAGAAAGATCAAGAGGTACATCCAGGGACTGCCAGTTGACATTCGCAGACACCTGATTGCTGCTCAGCCAGGTACCTGTCGATCGGTGGTGGATTTGGCGGGTAGATTGTATGATGAGCGGGAGGGAACTGTGGTGGAGGTGAAGAAAATGAGTGGGGATGGTAAGAACTGGACTGGGAAGAGGTTTGGACGTGGTGGTTTCACTGCAAACAACAAGAAAAGGAAGGTGGACGACCGTGGGGTGTCATCAAGACCAGGGCGGATAAGTGTGGTAGCTGTGGAAGGGAGCATACCGGTGAGTGCAGGATGGGAATGAATGTATGCTTCAGACGTGGCAAGCCAGGCCACATCGCTAGAGACTGTAGGGTGCTAAAGTGCTATAACTGTGGCGGGGAGGGCCACGCGACCAAAGACTGCAAGAAGCCAAGGGCGGAGAATTCTGGAGCGAAGAAGAAGACGGAGGAAGGACGGCAGAGGGCAAGTGCTAGAGCTTACACCATGACCCGGAGGAAGTCAGAGCTGATCCCGATGTCGTGTCAGGTATGTTTCTAGTAAACCAAACTTGTGCCTCTGTGTTGTTTGATTCTGGTGCTAGTAGGAGTTTTTTACCACTACTTTCTGTGCTAAGTTGCCTATTAGTAGTAGAAATGTCAGTGAACCATTCGATGTAGAAACCACTATTGGCAAGTCCACGAGGATTACTGATGTGATAGAGGACTGTGCTATAGAACTAGAAAGTCATAGGTTTGCTGCCAGGCTACACGTGATGCCCCTAGGTGGATTTGATGTAGTACTAGGGATGGACTGGTTAGCAACCTATGAAGCAAACATCATATGTTGCAAGAAGATGATTCAATTAGTTGCGCCCGATGGGAGTTTGGTTACGATTTATGGAGATCGCGTTACTACGATCCTGAAGGTGATTTCGATGGCGGCGGCGGGGAAGTGCATGAAAAACTTGGATGTAGTGCCTACTTGGCATACGTGAAAGATGTGGATGCATCGATACCGCAATTAACTGAGGTACCAGTGGTATGCGACTTTCCAGACGTATTCCCGGAAGACTTACCCGGCGTGCCACTGGATTGAGAGATTGAGTTCCAAATCGATTTGATACCCGGTGCTCAACCCATTGCCAAAGCACCATATCAATTAGCTACGACTTAGATGAAGGAACTCATGAGCCAATTGCAGGAGTTAATGGATAAGGGATTCATTCGACCAAGTATCTCTCTGTGGGGTGCTCCGGTATTGTTTGTAAAGAAAAAGGACGGAAGTATGCGAATGTGCATTGACTATCAAGAGCTGAACAAGTTGACGATGAAGAATCGGTACCCGTTACAAAGGATTGATGACTTGTTCGACCAGCTCCAAGGTGCGAGTTGGTTCTCGAGAATAAATCTACGATCTGGCTACCATGAGGCAGAGAATATGGTTGGAGCTCATAAAAGATTATGATTGCGAGATCCACTATCATCCGGGCAAAGCCAACGTGGTGGCTGATGCCCTCAGCCGAAAAGAGAGGCCCGAGCCAATTCGGGTGAAAGTATATCAACTGATCATGACCTCTTATGTGATGAAGCAAGTCAAAGAGTTTCAAGATGAGGCACTGAAAAAAGATCATCTTAACTCGGAAAGAATGAGAGGTCTGGTTGGGGAATTGGGTGAAAACACACTTGGTGTTAAAACCCGATACGGACGGTGTGGATTCTTCACTTTGGAGATCTACGTGTGAAGATTATGGATGAAGCTCACAAGACTCGATACTCCATTCATTCTGGTGCCACGAAAATGTATCAAGATATGAAGAAAGATTATTGGTGGCTGGGTATGAAGCGTGATGTGGTGGGGTATGTGAGTAAGTGCCTTACTTGCTTACAGGTGAAGGCCGAGCATCAGAAGTCGTATGGGAAGATCCAACCTTTGGATATACTGGAATGGAAGTGGGAGCACATGACCATGGATTTCATTACGAAGCTGTCGCATACTCCAAAAGGGTACGATTCCATATGGGTGATTGTTGACCGTCTAACGAAGAGTGCTCACTTCCTACCGATCCGCGAGACATATTCATCTAAGAGGTTGGCAGATCTATTCATGAAGGAAATTGTAACTCGTCATGGTGTGCCGGTGTCTATTGTATCAGATCGTGACACCCGGTTTACTTCCAAATTTTGGAACAAATTTCACGACGCCATGGGGACGAGGTTACATATTAGCACGACTTATTATCCTCAAACTGATGGTCAGTCAAAAAGGACCATCCAGACACTGGAAGACATGCATCGGGCATGTGTGATTGATTTTGGGGGAAGTTAGGATGACCACTTACCGGTAGCTAAATTCTCATACAACAACAGCTATCATGCCAGCATTGGCATGCCACCATATGAGATGCTATACGGTAGGAGATGCAGAACACCCGTTGTTGGGGTGATATTGGTCAGAAAGAATTGGGGAGCTTCAAGGTAATTGAGGCTATGACTGAGAAGCTTGAGAAGATTAAAGCCTTCATGAAGGCAGCCAAGATAGACAGAAGTCGTATGCCAATAAACGACGCAGACTGATTGAGTTCCAGGTGGGTGACCGGGTTATGTTGAAGGTCTCACCTTAGAAGGGTATTATCCGATTCAGGAAGCGGGGCAAGTTGAGCGCAACGTATATAGGCCCTTTCCGAATCATTGCTCGAGTCGGAGAGATGGCCTATAGATTGGAGTTACCAGATGAGTTAAGTGCAATTCACCCAACATTCCATGTATCTCATCTGAGAAAATGCTTAGCTGATGAAAACATGATTGTTCCACTGGAGGATATCGAAGTAAACGAAAGGCTCATTATATGGAGCAACCAGTGGCAATCATCGATCGTAAAGAGAAGAGGTTGAGGAATAAAGTGGTTCCTCTTGTGCATGTACAGTGGAAGCACAGGAAGAGATCCGAATCTACGTGGGAGACCGAGGAAGAAATGAAACAGCATTACCCATGCTTGTTCAAAGAATAACAGGTTTCGGGGACGAAACCTATTTAAGGGGTGGACTTGTAACACCCGGTTATTCTTTAAAAAGAAAAGAAAAATAAGAAATGAAGAATAAAGAAAGGAAATGTCAATAAAACCCAAGTTGAGGGGTTAAAAGTGTAAAAAGGACAAAAGTACAAAAAGTTGGTGTAAAGGTGGGCATGGCCGCCCACCCTCTCTTCATATCACCTTTTTCATCGGTTCTTGAGAGAGAGAGAGAGAGCAGAAACTCTCGGTTCAAAAAGAAGAAGAAGAAGAAGAAGAGGATTGAATTCAAGGTAAGAATTCAAGGCTTTTAAGTGTTTGTGTTGGGTTTTGTCTCGGGTATATGCTTATGTGTTTGTGTGTGTGTGTTCGTGTGTGTGTTGTGGGTTTCTAGGTGTTTGAACTAATTTGCAAATGGGTTAGAAGGAAGATACACCCAAAGTTGCACCAGGTGAGTTTCTAGACCCCAGTTTCACTTGTTTTAAACTCTTCTTGGGGCTGAAAATGTATTAACACGATTTTACAATGTTTATGTATGTATACCCGTATGTATTATGCATGTTTGATGATGATTCTTAGATGCTTATAGGCTGTTCATGTTTAGAATAGCCTTGGTTAGCTTAGAACGGATAGGCTTGATGTTTGGATTCGATTTATCCTAGAAACATGTTGAACAGAAGCTTCATGCACCTAAATAAGGCCCATGCGCCTGGAGATGTCATAGAAATGATTAAGTGTATATTATGCGCCTGAACAGTGCCCTCATGCGCCTAGAAAATTAGTCGGACGACTAAGTGTAGGGCCATGCGCCCCAATAGTGGCCATACATCTGAATAAACCCATGCGCCTAAGTTTCCGTACGCCCGAATAACCCATGTGTCTAAGTGTCCATACGTCCGAATGGACCATACGCCCGAATAGTGTCCATGCGCCTGAATAGCTCATGTGCCTAAGTGTTGAAAGGGTTAAGTGTTGGCTGATGCCTGCATAGTGATAAAACGCCCGAACAGGGCCCATGCGCCCAAATAGTGTCAAATCGTCTAAACACTTAGAATTTATTACAGAATTTTTGGGAGTCTGTGCTTTTAGGGTTTTGACCGAGGAGGCTAGGGCTTATAAATGCTGGGTTTCATGCATTATTATGATTTCCTTATGATTGTTCTTTATTATTATATTATTATTAATGTTATTGCTATTAGTATGTGACTTTACATGGTGTGTTTATTATCATAACATAAGTATTACTAATAATAAAAAGAAAGTGCAATAAAGAAGAGAAGTGGAACTTAACTAAAACGTTAACAAGTCTTGCAAGCTTATAGGAGGTACATGACCATGAGGTCGTTAGCTCAACTGTGATGCGGGTTAGCTACCTTCAGATGCACACGGGGCCAGTCAATTGAGATTGGCGGACCTTTGCAGCGTACCCTAGGTGTCTGGGCCAGCCTTGTATACAGTATGTAGAGCCCCTTCTGGGAACAGAGGGCCCAACACCATTCCCCCGCGCACATAGTGTAGGGTATTGCTCATTGGTCATGTAGACAGTGAAAGATAAATATAAAAGAGTACAGAGTAAACAAGGCATACAGTAAAGAGAAAAGCATTATCTGATTGTATAGTTAATGCGTACTCACGTATAAAGAAATGAAGTTTTTATAAAAAGAGTATTTTCATATGTATACCTACAGAAAATATTTTATTACTTTTAAAACTAGAACTCACTCAGCAACGCTGACTTTTATACATTTTTAGTTGGCAGGTAAATATTGTTGAGGATGGCACGAGGGTGAAGCTACTCGACAGGGAAAGACTGACATCCATTCATACCTATTATTATTGTTGTTTTGTAATGCAATTAAGCAATTCTTTTGTATTCGGTTAAACAATAGTGTATTGCTCAACAACAGTGTTTTAATAAAATGAATGGTTTTTGGTAAAGTAATTCCACTGCTTAAGCTTGTAAATTTATAATGTTTAATGTATTAAATGTTGTGAGTGACCAACTGTGAGGTCTATGGAAATGAGGCTTTACAGATGAAAAGTGAGTATGGTCTTTTTTTGTAAACTGCTAAAGATTGGTGGTCAATTTAAAAGAACTAAAACTATCATGTACAAACCGACCTATAGAATTATAATATGTATAATATACATTTAATATAATAAAAAACCTATTAAATTTTAATTACACCAATCGACCCTCTTGACTTTTTAATTAACATATTTAAATTTAATAAAAGCCAATTAAATTCAATTAATATATTTATTATTTTTTGACGTTTTAATTTAATAAAAGCCATTAATTTAGTTAATATATTTCATCCTCTGAGTTTATAATATCAGAGTTTAAAATTTGTAAAAATCCATGTCATTTTGTAAGACACAATACTTTGTTGTGGGGTAACTTAGTTAACAAGGTTACGAATAACAAATTACTTCTAGATGTGTTTACAGTTAGTGGCGGATTTAGAAGAAAAGTTTAGGGGTAGCATAATTTTTTTTACCATACATTAATATAAATAAAAGAAAAAAAACGATAATAAAAGGGTCCGAATGAAGATAATTCAAAACAATATGAAGGAATTTAACTCTGATGAATTGAACAAGGAGTTGTTGACTTGATATTATAATGAGCTGATTGCATATCGTTATTATTGGAAACATAGACAAATGTTGTTGGGTGATCGGCGACAGGGTGAGACGGTGAGGGTTATGAGTATAACTAGTTATTTTTTTATTTGTTTAGTTTGGGTAATGGACAAAGGTTGTTGGGCTTAGTATAAATTTGGTCATGTTATTTGTTTATTATTAACTTATTTATGTTATTCGGTATTTTGTGTCTGTTAATTGTTTAGTTAGTTATTAACCAAATAACACAAATCCTTAATTGCCAATAAAACTTAAAAGTTAAATCAATAACCATAATCAATCCCATACTCTTCAAATCTTGCAAATAACACTGAAATCTTGCAAAAAAACTTAGAAGGTAAAAAAGAATACCTTCAAGCAGCACACTAGCAATATGTAGAAAGACTACATTCAAACTTCAAAAATTTAAGGCTTCAAATTCATAAATGGGCAGCAACCCTAATTTCAAATCCCTAATCTTTAATTCATATATATAATCCAAATTCATAAAATCCTTAATCTTTATTCATATAACACAATTAAAATCTCTCATTTCAATACAAATCCCTAATTTTCAGTAAAACCTAAAAATAAAATCAAATAACCAATCTTCTACTCTAAAAGTCTTGCATACAACACTTAACCTAGAATGTTGAAAGAGTACTTTCAAATTTCAAAGATTCAAGGCTTCAAATGGGTAATAGGTAGCGGCTAGCAGTGGCAGCAGCTATGTCTGAGCGCCCGAGCAGCGGCGGACTCGTAGGCGGAATTGGAGCAACAATGACGTAGGATCGTAGGCAGTACACATGGAAGACGAGCAGATGAGCAACAGGTTTTTTTAGGTTGGAGGGTGGGTTTTAAGTAGAGGTGGGCATAAAAACCGGGTGCGGACCCGTACCCGGACCCGACCCTACCGTACCCGAGTATGGCGGGTAGGGTTTTCAAACAAGTAAACCCGACCCGAGTTCACCAATACCCGGTTACAAAATACCCGATTGGACCCAACCCGTTTGAACCCGGTTTCGGGTATAGCCCAAACCCGATTTGCACATCTCTAGTTCTGAGTTTGTTAATTAAAAATGGAAAGTGGGTTTTATAATGATTGGCCTATTAGTTGGCTTTTAAAATAATTTGGGCTTTTAAATTAATTGAGTTTTTAATATATTGGACTTTTAATGTTAACTGAGTTTATAATATTTTCATAAAAGGTAATAATATTTGTAAAATATTATAATACTTTTTATAAAATATAAAATTTTCTATCAAGTTTTGAGTTTAAATTTTTTAGGGGTAATGTAAAATTTTCTCAGGGGTAACATAAAACCTTAAAATTTTTTTTTACATAAAAACCGTAATTTTTGACACTACGCGTAAAAAATTGAGGGGTAGCGGAGGCTACCCCTCATCTCCATGTAGGTCCGCCAGTGTTTACAGTCATCCATAACTTAAAAAATACAATATATTAATCACTTAAAATGGTGAAGGTCACTTAAAATGGTGATAGGTTAGTAATAAAAGTTAAGAAAGATTTTAAAATCATTTTGGTTTAAACGTTAATACGTGATTAGAATTACTTTGAGGACCTTAAAATGAGCTATTACTCATAAAAATCCTTAAAACTTTGATGAATTTTATAATATCATTTTAGAAATAATCATTAAAAATAATATTTTATTAAAACATCATGAGAGATTTTTTTAAGCATTAGGGTGGTGAGGCGTACATGCGGAGAGGCTCGATTTATACCGTTTGGTTAATATAGGAACCCTAATCAGCCTCACCTTTGAGCCCGCAAATTGAAACGATGTACATTGTGTTTTTTCCTCTCTTTTATACTTTTTGGGTGCTTTTGCATAGTTTTGGTAGTGTCTGTCCTCTTTTGAATATGTAAATAGTTTAGAGTCAAAACCATCATGTTCATGTTACACCTCCGACTAGGTCGTGTTTCGGTCATCACCGCCACCCCACCGTTGTCCGTCACCTTCTCAAAACCAACTTCCATCTCTACCCAAAAGGCACGCATTCCACTACCACAACATATGATTTTCTCGATGATGGCATATTAAACAGCGATGGTGATACGTGGAAATTCCAGAGGCAAGTTTCTACTCAAGAGTTCAATACACGATCTCTACGTACTTTCATCTAACATGTTATTAGCACTGAGCTCAATGATCGCCTACTGCCGATCCTCTCCACCGCTAACACCGACAACACCGTTGTTGATTTCCAAGACATTCTTGAAAGATTCGCGTTTGACAACATATGCGAGATCGCTTTTGGGTATGATCTTGCTTATCTAACGCCATCGTTGCCAAAACCTGTATTCGCCACCGCATTTGAAGAGGCCCTTCTAATTATTCTCTATAGAATGTTATTGCCACTTTCGTTTGTATGGAAATTTAATGACTTCTCAACGTTCGTTTCGAGAAGCAACTTCGCAATGCCATTGCCGTCATTCAAGATTTCGCTAATAAAATTACCAAACAGAAAGTACTAGAGCTGGAGGAGAAATCAGCTCTCGATTCCGATGATCTACTTTCTCGTTTCTTAGCACCGGTCATAAGTTTGTCACTGACGTTGTAATTAGCTTCATATTAGCGGGAAGAGACATAACATCGACGACGTTGATGTGGTTCTTTTGGTTGCTTCACAAAAACCCTAGAGTCGAAAGAGAAATTGTCAAGGAAAAAGAAATGAAATCTGAAAAGTCTGTTAGTTTACGAGGAAGTGAAAGACATGGCTTATACTCATGCTTCCTCTGCAAAAGCATGAGACTATACCCTCTGGTGCCGGTTGACGGAAAGCAGGCAGCCGCCAACGACGTTTTGCCCGACGGAACTTTGATGAAGAAGGGTGATTCAATTGTATACGATATTTACGCAATGGGGAGGTCACCAGAGTTATGGGGGTTGGATTGGGCGGAGTTTCGGCCGAAGAGATGTTTATGAGTATCCGGTGTTTGTTTGGGGAAACAAATGGCATTTTTACAGATGAAGAGGGTTGTGACTGCTGTTTTACGATAATTTAGGGTCGTTATGGCAGACGGCGATGGTGTGGACCCTGTTTATGTATCATCCTTCACGGCCAAGATGAAGGTGGGTTTCCTGTAAAACCGAGGGAGATCCAAACCAAGTTGTATTAATTATTAAAGATGAACGTGGTGATTGTAATTTTATTTATATATACTAGGTTAGTCACCATGTAATACACAGATTAAATAAATAAAATATTAAAAAATTATTAATAAAACCTTATGTATTATAAAATCATGTTTGAAGATAAATATGATGTTAATGACGTATAAATAGCTATTTCAATTATAATATTTTAATGTAAAATATAGTTACAATTATATATACTTTTGTTTAAGAAATAAGACAATTATACTATTTTTAACTTTCTTACGTAAAACGTTGTTAGGATCTGGTATTTGAACGAAATACCAACTCATTAACATGTAAACCAAAACAAATAGTGCGGAATCCTATTTGATTGGCGATCCAATCAGTGAGAACGCACGTAGACACAATTATGTATTGAATCTAACGTCAAGATCGATTAGGAATCAATCTACTGTGATCTATGAACTTGGAGTACGAACTTAGAGGCTTCTGGACGGCTAGGGTACGTCTGGAGTCGAAGTGTAATCAATGATTACGTTTTTACACGAATTAGGTGGTATTTATAGGTTTAGGTTTCTCATTCGGGTGACTAAATCATTAGCATGGTTCATTCGTGCGATTGAGCCATGCGGTTGATCCATTCGCACGACTGATTGTTCAGTCGTGCGACTGAGTCAGTCGCATGAAGTTTTTTAGGCGTATGGACTATTTAGGCGCATGGACACTCAATCGCATGGCCATTCGGACACATGACCACTGTTGGGGCACAGGGTCCAGTCGGACGCATGAGAACTTCACTTAACCAAGTTTGAATGTATTCATTATTATAACATTATGCATATCAATTCAAACAATCACAAACCTATATAATCTAGTCAATATGCGTTACACAACTCATTAATGAAATATTAAACATTAAAAATCACAAGCAAACATTCTCATTTCATTAAGTACCCAATATTATATCAGTGTAAGACATTCAGGACATATTACATTAAGATCAGGATGTAGGTACATATGTATCAACAAACTCCCCTTTGGACCTAGATCTATCTTTTCTTTGTAACTATGCTTATTTTGTTTTAAAACTCTGTTAGCTTCTACACACAGTTCCAAGTCCTTTACTAAGTTATTATTATGATCTAATAACCTGGCAAATTTTAAATCAATGCTTTCTCTAATTTATTACAATTAGAACAAGCATGATTATTAAAAAGTTGGTCAGTAGTACTTACCTGAGAGGATTCTGATGAATCAGCCATCAATGCAGAATCTAGTGTTTTCTGGAGCTGGTGATTCTGACGTTGTTACATTTTTCCCTTCTTTAGGCAGGTAGGTGACCACTCGTGCAGTTTCTTCTGATGTTGACATCGCAAGTTCGACTGCAATATCTCCTTCACTACCAGAGTCATCATCATATCCTCCATACTATGATATTGGATTCTCCTGGTGAGATAAACCGAAAGCTCCAGTCCTGTCCTTCATCATCATGAGCAGTCAAGGCTTTGGGATGATGATTGAAGGAGGAGAAAGGATTCCCATTGCCAGTCTTCTTTGGCTTCACACACTCCCTTTTGAAGTGCCCTTTCTCACCGCAGTTGAAGCAGGTTACCTTGGTTTTATCAAAGCCGAAGGTAGTATCCTTTGTTCCAATCAAATTTTTTCTGGTCTTTTTGACGAACTTCTTAGCTCTCCGGACAGCACTTGCTAAGGCCAACATTATGTCCATCCACTCCAGCTCTGTCTCATCCACTTGCTTATAGTCCTCATCTGCTAGGTGGCAGTTCCCAATCTTACCAACAATTAGTCCATCATAGGAGTGGACTACTGCAGCTAAGAGATCCATGTGCTCTTTAGCTACCTTAACTGTCACATTATCAAAATTTTCAGTCTTCAGTTTTGCTGCATTTGCTTCAGGTGCAATGTATTGGGTACCAGACGACCCTGACGTTTCTAACCCTAAAGTAGAGGCTTGAGAAGGACCAGATGAGCTTGATACAAAGGCTGTCTGAAGAGGTGCTCCAGATGTTTTTGCTTGAGGAGTCACGTTGTACAACGTAGGATTCTGATCATAAGAGGATTTTTGAGCTCTGTACTTCATCCTCAGTTCTTCCTCTCTCAGCTTCAGAATGAAGTCATTGATATCTAACTCCATTAGCATACCATTCTGTCTGAGATCGGAGAAAAATGAAACCCATTTCTCTGGCAGCCCATCTGCAAAGTTTGACACTTTGTCTTCCATTGATGTTGATACTCCATGAGTGTGCATCTCACTCATCAAGTGGTAAAACTATCGATAACATCATCTAGGCTTTCTTTTCCCATCGAGGAGAAGTTATCAAACTCCTTCCTTAAAGCCATAGCCTTTATGGCCTTTAATGATGCGTTTTTTGTCATACCTTTTCTCCAATGCATCCCATAGCTTCTTTGCTTGTGTATATTCTGAGAATTGATGGAAAATATCCTTCCGAATTGACTGTGTAAGCAAAGCATAAACTTTCTTTTCGGCATTGTATTTCACCTTTTGTCCATCAGTCATGCCACCAAGTGTGAGTTTGACACCATCAGCTCCTACAGGCATGTTGTACCCCGTCTCTATAGACTCCACATATTAGGATCTACTCCATTTAAGTAGATCTTGAAACGTTGCTTCCATTGTGGGTATTCGTCTAACATGATTAGCTTTGGTGGCTTGTTGTGATTCCCCACTTTATTCTCCAGTAGTAGTAAGTTTTGTATACGTGAGTCTCTCCCTGTTGTGAATGCTGAATATTGATCTTCTATTGCTATAAACTTTAACTTTAAACAAAACTGTTGTATTAGTGCAAATGAAGGTGTGCGAATGGGCTATTCGGGAAATTGAACTATGCGGATGGTTCAATCGTGCGACTGAACTAGTACGAATGGCTTAGTCGGGCGAATGAACTAATGTGGTTGGACAATGCGTACAGACTTCTTAGTCAGACGAATGGAAGTGCGACTGAGTCCAATCGTGCGTATGGGGAATGCGTATGAACTCAGTTGTGCGATTGAGTCAATCGTGCGACTAGGCCTGCTGGATTTCAAAAATTCATAGGTTTAAGGTGTTTGAATGCAAAAACCGAATTTCCTGCTAACCCTAATTGCCATATGGCGGAAAAAACTTAATTTTACGATCAGGAGACGTTTAAAACCCAATTTGACACAAAAGATTGTGTTTTTGAGTGTAAAAATACAATTTTTATATCAAAACGATTGAATCACATGTAAATCTAGAGCCAAACTCTAATACCACTTGTTAGGATATGGTATTTGAACGAAATACTAACTGATTAATGTGTAAACCAAACAAATAGTGCACAATCCTATTTGATTGGTGATCCAATAAGTGAGAACGCACGTAGACACAATTATGTATTGAATCTAACATCAAGAATCGATTAGGAATTGATCTACTGCGATCTATGAACTTGGAGTACGAACTTGGAGGCTTCTGGACGGCTAGGGTACGTCTGGAGTCGAAGTGCATTCAATGCTTTTTTGTTTCATGAATTAGGTGGTATTTATAGGTTTAGGTTTCTCATTCGGGCGACTGAATCATTAGCATGGTTCATTCGTGCGATTGTGCCATGCGGTTGATCCATTCGCACAACTGAGTATTCAGTCATGCGACTGAGTCAGACGCATGAAGTTGTTCAGGCGTATGGACTATTTAGGCACATGGACACTCAGTCGCATGGCCATTCGGATGCATGACCACTGTTGGGGCGCAGGGTCCAATCGAACGCATGAGAACTTCACTTAATCAAGTTTGAATGTATTCATTATTATAACATTATGCATATCAATTCAAACAATTACAAACCTATATAATCTAGTCAATATGCGTTACACAACTCATTAATGAAATATTAAACATTACAAATCACAAGCAAACATTAACATTTCATTAAGTACCTAATATTACATCAGTGTAAGACATTCAAGACATATTACATTAAGATCAGGATCTAGGTACATATGTATCAATAAACTCCCCCTTGGACCTAGATCTATCTATTGTCTTACATCTTTCATAATTTCCTCAAACTTCCTGTACTTAGTTTCTCTAGTGACTCCTGTATTTATCTCGAAAGCAAAACAGAGTCGTATCATATTCTGAAATTGTAAAGCTTATACAATATCTTGTGAGTCATAGAATAGTGGCCACTTGTATAATGCATAAACATCATTTTCCTGACAAGTTGGTGAGCCACATTGGGTCAAACACCCTTATGGTTTCCATTGTACCATTTCTGTTCCAGACTATCACGGCCTCTCCCGTTCTCCAATCGTAGTACCACCATTTGAAGTGTGGAGTGAAGTCCTGTGGCATCTCCCATAGTGGGATCTTTGACATTGTACGTGGTGGACTCCACTTCAATACTATTTTTGGGTTTTCCAGTTATGGCGTTAACCTCAGATCGTCTAATATACCTCGTTGGTTGTTGAGGTTTGAAGTTGACCCATCTGGTGTGGTACTCCCTCTTTAGAGCTGCTTCAAACCAGCCTGACATCTTACGAGGGTCAGCGTATAGCAATTTTAACTTTGCTAACTGGTTAAGCTCAAAACCTGGAAGAGTCTTCAGATCGTGTGGGAATCTGAAGTACTCAATTCCCTTCTCATGTTTAACAACGTAAATGTTAAGGTCTACAAAATGTGCCAACGCTATAATCCTGCCTGCCACCTTTTGATGTTTCTTGACATTATACAGCTTGGTGTAGACAGTTGACATTGTAGCGCTGATTTGGGCTCTTAGGTTGTCAAAGCAAGCAGCCCACTCAGCCTTTCTAGTATTGACTTCAACATCCGTGGCGTAGGCTGTATCTTCTTTCTTGTCTGACGCTTCTTCCATTTTATCCAGAGTCTCGAAGGTTTCACTGACAACATTGTCACCCAAATTGGGTACCATGTTACCATCAATGTCAGTGTACTCTGGATAATGTTGATCTGTGACATCTTCTATCTCAAACTCATCAATGTCATTGTGTTCGTCGTCACTATCACCTTGGACTGTTGGAGCGTTTTTCACGATCTCGTCGGCATTTAGTTTGAACATTTCGGCCAACTGCTCATCAGTGAAGTCATGAATCATCTCCAACTCTTCTGGGGTGTAACTCACAGATCTCCTTACGATCCCTTGCAGATCAAGAATCATGGTTAATTGAGTCTTGAACAGCTGAAGGGGATCTACATCAAACTCGTCCATCTGAAAGTTTGGATCTTCTTGATTTACACATTCAACATAACAATCACTAGTTAACAATCAAAACAGAAACATTAACATTATATATAAACATTCATTACATTAATTTTGATAGAGGACAAATACATATGATTTAAATAATATGAGCAGCTAAGTATTACTGTTATCCTGTATCATAGGCTCTTATGCTACCGGGGCGGATGTGGAGGCACCTTGATCTTGTGCTCTCTTTGTCCTCCTTTCACTGGCAGGTGTGGCACCCACAACAGGTGTGTCATCTTCATCGTCATCAGCCTCATCATTTCCAGCATCACCACCAACTTCAGTATTGTTGATACATGTGTCCCTAATTTCTGATCTTAATGTAATATCTTTGTATTGTCTTACACTTATGTAATTGTAATTGTACGGGTACTTAATGAAATACAAATGTTTGGTTGCGTTTATAATGTTTAATATTTCATTAATGAGTTGTTTAACGCATATTGACTTGATTATATAGGTTTGTGATTGTTTGTAGTGTTATGCATAATGTTATAATTTTGAATTGCTATGTAGTCAGTACAAGAAGCATCGCAGGCGACTTGTATTGCTATGTAGTTACTGATGACTACTCAAGGTTCTCTTGGGTAATGTTTCTGAAATCCAAATAAGAAACATTTAAATCCATCAAGGAATTGGTAACTACACTAGAATCCCTATACAAGCTGAAGGTAAGACAGGTGCGCTCAGACAACGGAACCGAGTTCAAGAATCAGAGGATGGAGGACTATTGCAAGGAAAAGGGAATTGTGCATCAATTTTCCTCGGCTTATACCTCTCAGATGTACGGCGTTGCTGAACGGAAGAACCGCAACTTGATAGAGATGGCACAGACAATGTTGGCAGACTCGAAACTGCCTATCCAATTTTGGAATGAGGCAGTGGCAAATGCATGTTATACTCTCAATCGAGTTCTGGTAGTAAACGCCATGGAAAAACGTGCTATGAGTTATTACATCGACGTAAACCCAACTTGGAATATCTCGAGCCATTTGGCGCTCCGTGCACCCTGCTGAAAAAGACTCAGGAGGGAAAATTCAGAGAGAAGGTTGATGAAGGGATCTTCTTAGGATACAACATACCAAACAAGAGAGTTTACAACAACTCAATGGGTCAAGTAGAGGTGTGGTGTAATGTTGATGTTCAGAGATATATCACACCACCTGCTGGAAAAGGGTCTACTTACTTCTTCGACTATGATGGATTCTTCAAGTCCTTCAACATATCTCTTTCTTTTTCAGAAGACGAGTTGGCAAACAAGATGTTGTACGATGTCTTGAACACACCGTCTCAACATTCAACAAGTCATCACCCTACCAACTCAGGGGAGCAGTTGATATGAGTGACTCCTCCTCTGATGAAGAAAATGAAGAAAATGATCAATCAACCAGGATGTACAGGTTCCGACTACCACAAGTTCACAAGCATCGGCCAGTGATGCTTCTAAACTTTCAGAACCTCAGACCCCTATTGCCTCAGATCCAAAACCAGATGGTCATAATCTTGACTCTGAGGTGGTTGTTCCGACAACCCCTGGCTCACGTTTACACGTCTATCATCCTTTGGATAATATTATAGGAGATGTGAGATCAGGGGTTCAGACTAGAAATCAGCTGTACTCAGCTGATTATGCCTCTGTGATGGAAAAAGGATACCTTCATGACGGTGCATACCGCTGCTTTGTGTCTCAGTTTGAGCCAAAGTATGTTAGTGAAGCACTAAATGATGAGGCTTGGGTTAGTGCCATGCAGGAAGAACTTCTTCAGTTTAATAAGTTAGGAGTATGGACACTAGTGGATAGACCTGAAGGTGCTAAAGTCATTGGCACTTTTTGGTCTTGAAATGCAAGAAAGATGATCAGGGTGTGATCATCAGAAACAAGGCTCGGCTTGTTGTTCAGGGTTTTTGACAAGTTGAAGGTATCGACTACAATGAAGTATTTACACCAGTGGCAAGGATGGAAGCCATCCGCATCTTCCTTGCCTATGCATATTATATGAAAATCAAAGTTTATCAGCTAGATGTTAAGAGTGCATTCCTTCATGGTGAGATCAGAGAAACAGTGTATGTTAGTCAACCTGAGGGATTTGAAGATTCATATCATTGGGATAGAGTTTACAAACTCGACAAGGCTCTATACGGGCTTCAACAAGCTCCACGGGCTTGGTATGAGAAACTCTTGACTCATCTTGTAAAACACTGTTTATCAAAGAACGAGATGGAGATCTACTGCTAGTACAAATATATGTAGATGACATAATCTTTGGTTCAAAGAATGAAAAATTATGCAAAGAATTCAAAGCAGTTATGAAGGCAGAGTTTGAGATGAGTGCCATGGGGGAGATAAAGTTCTTTCTCGGGTTATAGGTGGATCAGACACCAAATGAAATCTTCTTACATCAGACCAAGTATGTAGGAGATATTCTCAATCGATTTGACATGGATAATTCCTCCTCAGCTGGCACTCCACTAGCTACAAACCATGATGTGGCACCCGATGAGAACAGTGATCTGGTAGATGCCACTATGTACCGAGGGATGATTGGATCTCTCATGTATCTCACTGCCTCAAGACCAGATATCATGTATGCTACATGTTTATCCTCACGATATCAGGCAAAGCCTAAGGTGAACCATCTAATTGGAGTCAAAAGGATATTTCGTTATCTGAACAGCACACCCACACTTGGGTTGTGGTATCCTCAAGATGATGACTTTGAACTTATAGCTTATAGTGACTCAGATTACGGCGGCTGCAAGATGAACTACAAGTTCACATCTGCAGGGTGTCAGTTCTTTGGGAGAAGATTAGTAACCTGGCAGTGTAAGAAACATACCTCGGTTGCTTTGTCAACCTGTGAAGCCGAATACGTTGCTGCTGCAAGCTACTGTTCCCAAATCATATGGATTCAACAGCAAATGCGGGATTACGGTTTGCATTTCACTTCCACCCCTATATTTGTTGATAACTCTGTTGCAATTGCAGTCACTAAAAACCCGGTCCAACATCCTAAGACCAAACACATCGGAATCAAATATCATTTCATACGTGACTGTTTTGAAAAGAATTTAATCGATGTGATAAAAATAAACACTGATTTTCAACGCGCTGACCTCTATACAAAGGCTTTTGACAAACCACGTTTTCTATATCTGTTAGAGGTCAATGGTGTTAAGAAGAAAAGTGAGGTAATTCCTGAAGATGACCACGTATAGTCCGATGCGTCACGTCTAGGTTCTTTTATTTTTTAAATTTTAGTGTTAATTAAGTTTAATTCTCTTGTTAAATGATAGTTTGTTAATTACACTTAGTGTCTTTTATTGCTCATTAAAATCCTAAAATGCAAATCCTTAGAGGTTTTAGTATTTTAGGGGGAGAATGGCAAGAAAAAAAAACCAAGGGAAAAGGAGAGGCAAGCCGATAATAAATAAGATCATACACGTGATACCGATTTAATGTATGGAATATGATAGTACACAGGTACAAACCATTTGGGACTTTAAAAATCAAAATTGAAAAAGATGCAAAGTTCAAGTATAAGTCTGCGTAGTCTGAGCAATATAAAAGGAAATATGATAGTTAAGCTAGCTACTACTAAGGTAACACAAAGAAAGTAGACCTAGAGGTTACTAGACCACAACTGATATGTCGGTAGATTCAACACAATGGATGACTAGACCTTTTGGTGATCTCAAGATTAAACTAAAATGGTTGACTAGCTGTGAGTAACACCTTATCCTGGTTAACACAATCAACAAGATTCCAATAAGGGGTGAAGGGCAAAATAAACGCCACAAAACTATGCGTAAGACCAAAGCATGAGCAAAAGCACATGAAAAATGCAAAGACAATCAAACTGATAACCATGTTGTTGGTGAGATCTGTGCAAAAAGAAGAAAATTGCTCAAACAAGAAGGTAGGTTATGTGCCTCTCTGCTGTGCGGTGGCACTGACCTGAGGATAAGCATAACCTATATATTCTAGAACTCATTGTTGTTTGCCGCCTCTCTGTTGTGCGATGGCACTGACCTGAGGATTGGCTACTCTTTGAAAGTTCTATGAATAGTCTCTTCTTGAATTCTACCCTAAGACCGCTCAAAAATCTCCTGAGGAATGTTGATTACCATATGAGTGTGGGATCCACAATGCTTGTTGAAATAAAACAAACCTTAAAACGATCACCAAACTATGTTGAAAGTTTGTGTATGGATTTAAGAGGACAGGTATACTGATAATACTGTGGCTACAACTCTTGAAAGTTCAAATCAGTGTGGGGACCTAAGAGTACTAGTATGATTTCCTAAATTTGCTAAATGACTCCAGATGAAAAACAAGGAAAGAGCATCAAAGTTATTTTTAATAATTTGTCCTGAATAATTTGAATATCCTGTATGATTCCAACTTAAATTGATCCATGTATGGTTTAAATGATTGAGGCTGCTCTCTCAGAATATTTATTCCTTAGAACTACATCTTAGGACTTAACTCTCACAAAACACAAAAACATGTCTTAATTTGTGTAAGATTTCAGTATTATTTCTTTTATTTATGTACAAAATTCGTCAAATTCTGTAGGTTAGTATCGGACTATGTCATGGAGACTGCTGGGTTCCACCAGGATTTCATGCCTGGTGAAGAAGAGGAGGAGTCAGATGAGGAGCCACTGACTCGGACTGTGGGAGTAAAGTCGTTCCCATAGAACGAGGGCTCCGGGCGGTTGGTGTACGCCCAGGCGGATTGGGAGAGACTACTAATGATCCTACTTATACTCCTGATCTGCCAGACCGTGCTCTAAGGGGAGCATCATCCTCGACTGGATCGAGAAAGAAGAAGATGGCTCAGCCCATGGTTTGAAAAGGAAGAAATGCAGAATCACCTTCGTCATCACCACAGCTACCACCATAGCTACCACCATTCCACCTACCACCACTACCACCATTCCACCCACCACTACCACCAGCTCATACACCACTTCCACACCCACTCCACCAGATACACCCTTCCCATCCACCACAACTACAGCTCATCCACAGCCATCCACATCAATACCAACCCCAATCTTCTCTACATCCACTACCACTACCACAGCTCATGGAGTTGGGACCTCCTCATAGGTCCCACCTGGTTTTGGATCTGCTTACCCATCTATCAGGTTGGAGGAGCAGTTGGCTAACCTTAACAGGTTAGTGCTGAAGCTGCTGGTGACGGATGAACAGCGAGCCTCTCAGCTTAATCAGCTGATGGAGCTTAATGCATCCCAAGCCCAAAGGATAGAGGCCCAGAGCCAAGAGATTACTGAGTTGAGAGAGATGCATACATCCTCAATACAGAGGATACAAGATTTGGAGGCCCAGAACAAGAAGCTTATGCTGAGACTGAAGGGATCCAAAGATGAGCCCCTAAAGATCCGAGAAGAAGATGGAGATGATGGTGATGACGATGACAGTGATGATGATGAAGATGATGACGATGACAGTGATGATGATGAAGATGATGACTGTGATGATCAAGGGGATGACACTGATACAGGTGATAATGTTGATCATGATGATGATGATGACGAAGGAGATGCAGCTGCATCTACATCAGCTCAAGGTCAAGAGAGGTGCACAAAGAAAATCAAGACAAAGGAGCCCCATTATCTTCTGCTGATCCTACTGACACACCAACTATTCAAGACAAGAGTAATGCATAGTTGTTTTTATGTTATTTAAACTATGTGTATTTGAATATTGTATCTAATTAATGTAATTAATGTTTATGGTTATTATTAATGTTTACGGTTCTGTTTGTTGATTAAATGATTGATGTGTTACATGTTTTAAATCAACCAGATCCTAATTTTCAAGGAGATGAATATGATGTTGCTCCCCTCCAACAGATCAAGACTTAACTCATAATGATTCTTGAACTGCAGGGGATTGTCAGAAGATCAGTGAATTACACTCCTGAAGAAGGAGAAATAATTCATGATCTCACCGACGAGCAACTGGCTGAAATATTTCGACTCAATCCTGATGAGATTGTAAAAGACGCTCCAAATATTGAAGGAGACAGTGATGGCGACCTGAAGGACATCGATGAAACAGAGATCGAGGATGTCACAGTAGCTCACTATCCAGAGTATGCTGACAAAGAGGGAAATGTGGTCCCCAATTTAGGTGATTCCCTAGTTAGTGATACATTTGATATACTGGATCAGATGGAGCAAGAGACTGAGAAGGTTGAAGAACAAGCCCAAGCCTCAAATGTCAATGTTGATATCAGAAAGGCTGAATGGGCTGCATGTTTTGAGGAGATCCGAGCACAACGCTCTACTCCTAAACCAAATGTCTACACCAAGCTCTACAAAGTAAAGAAACATCAAAAGGTGTCAGGCAAAATTATCGTGTGGCCTCATTTTGATGATCTTAATGTCTACGCGATAAAGCGAGAGATGGGTATCGAGTACCTTAGATTCCTGCATGATCTAAAGTCTCTACCTAGTTTTGAGCTCAACCAGCTGGCTAAACTAAAGTTACTATATGCTGACCAGAGGAAGATGTCAGGCTGGTTTGAGGCGGTGCTGAAGAAAGAGTACCACACCAGGTGGGTCAACTTCAAACATCAACAACCTATGAGGTATATCAGACGTTCTGAAGTTGACCCCATAACTAGAAAGCCTAAGATAGTGCTGAAGTGGAGTCTCCCAAGAACAATGTCAAGAATCCCTCTCAGGGAAATGCCACAGGACTTCACTCCACACTTTAAATGGTGGTACTATGATTAGAGAACAGGAGAGGCGGTCATAGTTCTGAACAAAGAGGGCAAAATGGATACTGTTAGGGTATTTGACCCAATGTGGCTTACAAACTTGTCTGCTGATGATGTATACACATTATACAAGTGGCCACTGTTCTATGACACGTAAGATATTGTACAAGCCCTCAAATTCCAAAATGTGATATGACTCTACTTTGCTTTTGAGATACACGCAGGAGTCACAAGAGAGGAGAAGTACAAGAAGTACGAAGAGGTTATGAAGAAGGTAAGACAATAGATGAATCTAGGTCCAAGGGGGAGTTTATTGATACATGTATCCTAGTTTCTGATCTTAATGTAATATCTTTGTATTTCTTACACTTATGTAATTGTAATTGTATGGTTACTTAATGAAATACAAATGTTTGGTTGCGTTTATAATGTTTAATATTTCATTAATGAGTTGTTTAACGCATATTGACTTGATTATATAGGTTTGTGATTGTTTGTAGTGTTATGCATAATGTTATAATTTTGAATACACTCAAACTTGGTGAAGTGAAGTTCTCATGCGTCCGACTGGACCATGCGCCCAAACAGTGGTCATGCGTCCGAATAGCCATGAGACTAAGTGTCCATGCGCCTAAATAGTTCATACACCTGAACAACTTCATGCGTCTGACTCAGTCGCATGATTGAATACTCAGTTGTGCGAATGGATCAACCGCATGGCTCAATCGCATGAATGAACCATGCTAATGGTTCAGTCGCCCGAATGAGCAACCCTAACCTATAATACCACCTAATTCATGGAAAAACGTAAGAATTCAATCCACTTCGACTCCAGACGTACCCTAGCCGTCCAGAAGTCTCTAAGTTCATACTCCAAGTTCATAGAATGCTGTAGATCGATTCCTAATTGATTCTTGACGTTAGATTCAATACATTATTGTTTCTACGTGCGTTCTCACTGATTGGATCACCAATCAAATAGGATTCCGCACTATTTGGTTTGGTTTAACACATTAATCAGTTGGTGTTTGGTCAAATACCCGATCCTAACAAGTATCATCATCACCATCATCATCCTCGTCATCACTATCATTATCACTGTCATCTCCATCTCCTTCCTTGATCTTTAGGGGCTTTTCCTTTAATCCCTTGAGCCGTAGCATGATGGTCTTGTTGGTGGTCTCCAACCCTCGATCCTCTTAGCTAATTAGGCATTCTGCTCCCGGAGTTGGGACATCTCTACACGCTGAGCATCCATCAGTTGGGCCTGCTGAGATATCTTCAAAGATTGGGCAGCAGTAAGGTCTACCAACTAACGTATCTGAGCAGTCTTCTCGTCGTCTACAGCTAACAGCCTCAGCACCATACGGTTGAGTGCCGAGAGCTGTTCCTCTACCCCACTGGGAGGTAGAGGTGATCCAGAGGGATAGGTAGGGAAAGATGATGGTGCAGTTGGATGGCTAGTAGTGGTGGTGGTGGCAGTAGTGAAGATTGTGGGTAATATAGATGAAGGTGGTGGTGGTATGGTAGTGGTGGTGGTAGGTGTAGTAGTGGTGGTGTGGGTGTAGTGGTGGTGGTGGTGGCTGTGGTGGTGGCTGTAGGTGTAGTAGTAGTAGTAGATGTAGTGGTGGTAGGTGGAGTGGTGGTGGTAGATGTAGTGGTGGTGGTGGTAGTGATGAAGGTGAGTCTTCTCTTTTTCTTCTTCATGCTGTGGGGCTGAGCCATCCTTTTCTTCCTCGATCCTTTCAAGGAGGATGCTCCCCCTAGAACACGGCTTGGCTGATCGAGAGCAAATGTGGGATCAGTGTCAGTCTCTCCCGACCCGCCAGGGCGTTAACCAACCGCCCGGAGCCCTCGTTCTGTGGCAACGACTTTACTGCCAACAGTCCGAGTCAGAGGCTCCTCGTCTGTTTCCTCCTCCTCATCAGGTATGAAGTCCTGGTGGAATCTTGCAGTCTCTACTCCATCATGGGTAGATGCTGGAGATGCTGTATCGGTAGTGGGGGCCCTTGGTTGAGAGGGCCCTGCATCTCCACCATCACCGTTGTCGTCGTCGTCGAAGTTATCCTCTGAGAGCTGTAACTGCTCTACATCAGAGTCACTGTCTACGCGACGCCACTTACGCCTCCCCGGCGCCACGTAATCCACCTTGGCCAGATGACTTATAAGTCTCTTTACCGGGGGCTTGACCTGCTTTCCTCGGTAAACCCTCATACGACCCAGTGTCGTATCATCCATAATCTCTAAAGCCATAGCGTCGTAGCTTTCCTTTGGCAGTGAGGGCAGCTTCTCGTCAAAAATCATATGTAAGAACCTAGGGTACATGAAGAAACCCTCCTTTCCCTTTGCCTCCAAGTTCTCTATAAGGTAAGAGAAGATCATGCTTGAAAAGCTGAAGGGGTGGTTCAGCACCAGCGCCACGTAGGCATTTTGTATATGGTCTGAGAGGTCGTCAAACCCACCCCTTCGTGAAGCTATGCACTTCAGGATGACGTGTGCCAAGTACTTATACTGGGGGCACAGGTTGCTCTTGTTGAGCACACCTGAGTTTATGTCCCTAGAGTACTTAATCCTCATGAAACACCCTCTCACCGTCAGTGGGTGAAGTCTGATGGGGTGATCAGTATCTTCTCCCAACTCAAGTACCCGCTGAATGTCAATAGCGGTAATCTCCATATCCATGCCACAAATAGAACTCCGTATGCTGTAAGACTCACATGATCGATCAACAGATGCATTCTCCTAGAAGGCCTGTTGTATAGACACCTGTAGGGAGTGCATGGTGTAGAAATGGCCTTGTGGATCCTTGATCGCTTGAGAAAAGCGATGATCTCTGTAAACTCCGCACCATTTCGAGTTGTGGAGTCCAAGTGAGCACAAATGTTATGCTTGGGGTTGATAGACCATCTATCAGCCATCAATCTGTAACACAAGACACATAGACATTAGTTATCCACACGAGACAAATTAATCTTAATTAACTTGGTTGAATTCATCTAGATTCATTCATGCGATTGAACCATGTGGCTGGTTCAGTCCTTTGTCCTGTCATGCGACTGGATTCAGTCGGGTGATTGAATAGGTGGCTGAGTTCAGTCGGTTGACTAAGCCTACGATTGGTTCTGTCGGCCGATTGAGCTCATTTGTATGGTCTATTCGGCCAATTGAGCCATTCGACCAGCTCAATCGTGCGATTGTTGTTCAACCTGATGACCAGTCGCATGACCCGCTGTTCGATCGACTAAGGTTCGAATCTTGACCAATACGTGAAATTAAACGTTGTGCATTGGTTCTTTAGACTCGCAATCTCTTAACTAAAGACTTAATAACATTAGCTTTAACATTTTACTTAGTTTCAGTAGGTCAATAGTCCATTTAGTGGTTCGGTTCTAGTTTCAATTGAACATCACAAATTAGGGCACCATTTCTCTTGATTTCTCTGAGATTTCATCTTAGTATACCTGTATAAATGCACACACACGTCAGAAGATCAATAGGGATGTATAATTGTGGTCTGATGAAATTTGGACAGCGTAATGGTAGGCTATGCGATATGAGGGCGATTGGGGGTGATGAGTTGAATGCGATCGTCTACGGCCCTATTTATACTGAATCTGAGTTCAGTCAGCCGACTGGACCCATTCACTTGGTTTATTCGGGCGAATGGATCTTAGTCATGCGATTGGCTCATTTGCACACTCTCATTCGTTCGAATGGGTCATTCTGATAAGCCATTCGGGTGAATGGTTCATACTCATATCCATTCGGCTGTTTATTGCATGAGTATGGTCCATTCGTAAGATTAGTCCATACTCATGGTCCATTCGTGCAAATGGGTCAGACTCATGAATTTGACTTTATAACCATTCCACATATTCTTAGTTTAACTTTGAATAAATATTATGAGCATTTGATCATCTCAGACATGATCATTTTATCTTGAAAACCTTTGATCACCTCAGACGTGATCCTATTAAAAACTTTTGTCATGTCAGACGTGACACATTTTCGTTTGAAAGCACGTGTGGTCACCTCGGACGTGACATTTTAGATGATAAGGTTCCTTATCCACTTCCATGACATAGTCTGATATTAAACACTCTGAAATTGACAAATTTAAAAAAATAAAAGAAATAACACTGAAACTTAAAACTAATACATGTTTTTGTGTTTTTGTGAGGGTAAATCTTAAGATGTAAATCTAAGGAGTTCTTTTTCTGAAAAAGATAACTTCAATTCATATAAACCATACATGGACCATTCAATTTGGGGTCATACAGGATAGTCAAATCGTTCGGGACAAGTTATCTTAAACCTTTGATGCTCTATTCTTGTTTTTCATCTAGAGTCATTTAGCAAATTTAGGAAATCATACTAGTACTATTAGGTCCCCACTCTGATTTGAACTTTCAGGAATTGTAGCCATAATGATTGTTAGTATACTTGTCCTCTTAAATCCATACACAAACTTTCAACACAGATTGGTGATGGTTTAACGTTTGTTTATTTCAACAAGCATTTGTGGATCCCACACTTATATGGTAATCAACATTCCTTAGGAGATTTTTGAGCGGTCTTAGGGTAGTATTCAAGAAGAAACTATTCATAGAACTTTCAAAGAGAAGCCAAGCCTCAGGTCCAATGCCACCGAACAGTAGAGATGCGACAAACAACGATGAATTCTAGAATATATAGGTTATGCTTATCCTCAGGTCAGTGCCACCGCACAACATAGAGGCACATAACTTATCTTCTTGTTTGAGCAATTTCATTGTTTTTGCACAGATCTCACCAACAACATAGGTTATCAGTTTGATTGTATTTGCATTTTTATGTGCTTTTGCTCATGCTTTGGTCTTACGCACACATTCGTGGCATTTATTTTGCTCGTCACCCCTTATTGGAATCTTGTTGATTGTGTTAACCAGGGATAAGGTGTTACCCACAGCTAGTCAAACATTTTAGTTAATCTTGAGATCACCAAAAAGGTCTAGTCATCTATTATGTTGAATCTACCGACATATCATCTGTGGTCTAGCAACATCTAGGTCTACTTTCTTTGTGTTACCTTAGTAGTCGCTAGTTTATCTCATATTTCCTTTTATTTTGCTTAGACTACATAGATTTATACTTGAGCTTTGCATCATTTTCAATTTAAATTTTAAAGTCCCAAATGATTTGCTCCTGTGTACTATCATATTCCAAAGATTGAATCGGTGTCACACATACGATCTTATTTTTATCAGCAACCTCCCTCCTCCCTCGTTTTTTTATACTGTCTAAACCTATTCTCCACCTAAAGTTTTAAAACCGTAATGAATTAGTGTTTTAGGATTTTAATAGGCAAAACAAATAAGACCAATTTTAATTAACCAACTTAAAATTAAGCAAATAAATTAAAAATTAAAAAAATCAAAGAAAATTTACACGACACATCGGACTACACATGGTCATCTTCAGGAATGACCTCACTTTTCTTTTTAACGCCGTTGACCTCTAACAGATATAGAAAATGTGGTTTGTCAAAAGCCTTTGTATAGAGTTCAGCGCGTTGAAAATCTATGTTTATTTTTACCACATCGATTAAGTTCTATTCAAAGCAATCACGTATAAAGTGATATTTAATTCCAATGTGTTTGGTCCTAGGATGTTGGACTGGGTTTTTAGTGACTGCAATTGCAGCAGAGTTATCAACAAAGATAGGAGTAGAAGAGAAATTCAAACCATAATCCCGTATTTGTGTTGAATCCATATGATTTGAGAACAGCAGCTTGCAGCAGCAACGTATTTGGCTTCACAGGTTGACAGTGCAACTGAGGTCTGCTTCTTGCACTGCCAGGTTACTAATCTTCTCCCAAAGAACTGACACCCTACTGATGTAGGCTTGTAGTTCATCTTGCAGCCGTCGTAATCCGAGTCACTATAGGCTGTAAGCTCAAGTCATCATCATGAGGATACCACAACCCAAGTGTGGGTGTGCCCTTTAGATAACGAAAAATCCTTTTGACCCTAATAAGATGGTTCACCTTACGCTTTGCCTGATATCGTGAGCATAAACATGTAGCATACATGATATCAGGTCATGAGGCAGTGAGATACATGAGAGATTCAATCATCCCTCGGTACATAGTGGCATTAACTAGATCACCATTCTCGCCGGGTGCTACATCATGGTTTGTGGCAAGTGGAGTGCTAGTTGCAGAAGCATTCTCCATGTCAAACCGACTGAGAATATCACTTACATACTTGGTCTAATGTAGTAAAATCTCATTTGGTGTCTGATCCACCTGTACCCGAGAAAGAACTTCATCTCTCCCATTACACTCATCTCAAACTCCGCCTTCATTACTGCTTCAAACTCTTTACATAATTCTTTGTTCTTTGAACCGAAGATTATGTCATCGACATAGATTTGTACCAGCAGTAAGTCTCCATCTTTTTCTTTGATAAACAATGTACAGTCAATGACTCCCCTGCAAAAACCGTGTTTCACAAGATGAGTCGAGAGTTTCTCATACCAGGCCCTTGGAGCTTGGTGAAGTCCATATAGCGCCTTGTCAAGTTGTAAACTCTATCTCGATGATATGGATCCTCAAATTCCTCGGGTTGACTCACGTACACTGTCTCTCTAATCTCACCATGAAGGAACGCATTCTTCACATCTAGTTGATAAACTTTGATTTTCATATAAGATGCATAGGCAAGGAAGATACGGATGGTTTCCATCCTTGCCACGGGTGAAAACACTTCATTGTAGTCATACCCTCAACTTGTTGAAACCCTGAACAATAAGCCGAGCCTTGTTTCTGATGATCACTCCTTGATCATCTTTCTTGCATTTCAGGACCCATTTGGTGTCAATGACCTTAGCACCTTTAGGTCTATCCACTAGAGTCCATACACCTAACTTCTTAAACTGAAGAAGTTCTTCTTGCATGGCACTCACCCAAACCTCATCATTCAGTGCTTCACTAACATACTTTGGCTCAAATTGAGACACAAAGCAACGATGAGCACCATTGTGAAGGTATCCCTTTTCAATCACAGAGGCATAATCAGCTGAGTACAACTGATTTCTAGTCTGAACCCCTGATCTCACATCTCCTATAACATTATCCAAAGGATGATAGATGTTTAGACGTGAGCCAGGAGTTATTGGAACAACTACCTCAGAATCAAGATTGTGAACATTTGGTTCTAGTTTTGAGGCAATAGGAGTTTGAGGTTCCGAAGGCTCAAACGCATCACTACCAGATGCTTGTGGACTTGTGGTAGATGGAACATGTACATCCTGGTTATTCTGATCATTTTCCACACTTTCTTCATAAGAGGAAGAGCCACTCACATCAAGTGCTTCCCCTGAGTTGGTAGATGAGTTACTTTGTGAACTGGATGGTGTTGAATCTTGAGATGGTGTGTTCAAGACATCATACATCATCTTGTTTGCCAACTCGTCTTCAGAAGTGGAGAGTGGTATGTTGAAGGACTTGAAGAATCCATCATAGTCAAAGAAGTAAGCATGCCCTTTTCCTGCAGGTGGTGTGGTGTATCTCTGAACATCAACATTACACCACACCTCTGCTTGACCCGTTGAGTTGTTGTAAACTCTCTTGTTTGGTATGTTGTATCCTAGAAATATCCCTTCATCTACCTTCTCGTTGAATTTTCCCTCCTGAGTTTTCTTCAGCAGGGTGCACGGTGCGCCAAACGGCTCGAGATACTCTAAGTTAGGTTTACGTCGTTGTAGTAACTCGTAGCACGTTTTTCCATGGCGTTTAACTACCAGAACTCGATTAAGTGTATAGCATGCATTTGCCACTACTTCATTCCAGAATTAAATAGGCAGTTTCGAGTCTTCCAACATAGTTTGTGTTGTCTCTATTAAGCTGCGATTCTTCCGTTCAGTAACACCGTTCATCTAAGGAGTGTAGGCAGAGGTAAATTGATGCACAATTCCCTTTTCCTTGCAGTAGGCTTCCATCCACTTATTCTTGAACTCGGTTCTGTTGTCTAAGCACACTTGTCGTACCTTCAGCTTGTAGAGGGATTCCAGTGTACTTACCAATTCCTTGAAGGATTCAAATGTTTCTGATTTGGATTTCAGAAACATTACCTAAGAGAATCTTGAGTACTCATTAGTAACTACATAGCAATACAAGTCGCCTGCGATGCTTCATATACTGACTGGACCAAACAGATCCATGTGAAGGAGCTCAAGACGAAGTTCTGTAGAATGAAATTTCTTTTCCTTATGAGACTTCTTCGTCTGTTTGCCCTTTTTGCACGCAACACAGAAATCTGGGAGTTGGAAATTTTTGACATTTACTCCTCTCACAAGATCTTTCTGGATCAAGTGATTCATATTTCTCGGATTTATATCTCCCATTCTCCTATGCCAGGAGATGGAGTCCTTCTCAGTAGCTTTGGACAAGAAGCATTGGACTTCACGATCCGTTGTAGAGGCCTTTGAGAGATCCAAGATGTGACATCCGGTAAATTTCCGTTACCAAACTCCGTTAGTTCCGTTAAGTCTTGCATACACGTGTCGTAAACACACACTAGTTGTCGTTTAACGTTGGTGACCTAATAATAATTAATAATGTTACCTTATTGATAATCCAATTGATTATGTGATTATTGTGTTATGCTTATGTGTTTACACAATTTAAACGTTAACGGTGAATTTTATCGCGTAACGTGAAAACGCGTGTATTTAAATTGCCTATCTTGTGAGTTGTGGAAATAATGTAAATATTATTATGTTGATTAATAATGTTGGTATTATTAAGTTAAAACCTTTCAAAAAGTGTTAAAAGAATAGTTTTATAAAATATAAAATAAAGGGGGTTAAGTGTAATTACCTAAAACTAAAACTTAACAAAATTAACAAACCCTAATCCCCCCAAACCCCAAATCGGCCGCAACCATCATCCCTCACCCCTCCAATTGCGATTTCAACCTAGAACTAGCCTACAAGCCAAGATTTTGATCGATTTCAAGCAATACAACTCGTGGGAATCATCAATTGCAAGCTATAACACGTTTAAAGGTTAGATTTTTCATGTTTTTGTGGGTTTTTTGTGGTGGCCGAACCCTAGTTGCGAAATTGGTCTTCATGGGGTCGAATTTGATGTTGTTTGATGAGTTAGTATGTTAGTTAGATTGAATACATGTTAGTTAACGTCGATTATGTATGAATTGTATGTTTTTAGTTGATTGATCTTGAACTTTGATTATAGGCAAACCCTAATTCGAAATTTATGAGATTATGGATGAATGATGATTGTTTGATGAATGTATGATGATTAGTAGGTTGTATGAAGGCTAGGTTACATTGATTTTGCAAGAAATTGGTGAATTGAAGTTGGTGTTCATAGGTTACTAATAATAGTAACTTTATTTTGCATGTAATGATGATCTAGTGATGGATTGATGTTATAGATGTGTTCATGATGATGATTAGATGTTAGATTGTTGTTATGAATGCTAGAATCTTTGAATGGATGTTTTTTGTTCATAGCTTGCCAAAAGTAGAAACTTTTGTTCATGAAGATTGTTAAATTATGGTGATTAGGTAATGTTGATCATGTCTAGATATTGTTATGAGCTTGAGATGGTATAATTATGATGAATTCATGAATACATTGGATGGTTGATAGATGTTGGGATGTACTTTCCCAAAAGGGAAACTTTATTTGCATAAAGTCTGAAAAATGATAGCTTGAACATGTTTGGATGTTAGGATCATGTTAGTATGATCATGGATAGATTCTAATATGGTAGAACATGGTAATTTGGTTGCATGTAATGTCAGGGTAATCATGAATGATATTTGGACATTTATGATCATGTATGATTTGGATGTTGATTAGTAGTAGGACATCATGTTTGGGATTGGTAATTGATTGTTGTGATGTTGTAGAATGCAATGCATATGGTTAATGAATATGGTTATGATCATCATACACGCATGCGAATCTGAGGCCCCTACTTAGTAGGATTGGCTGGGTTTAGGATGTGAAGTCGTGAGTGGCTTCACATGGCATGTGGTGAGTGGTTGATCTTTGTGTGACATGTTAGTTGTGTTATAACTAGTGGATATGTTAATGTTCTAGATTCGCATGACTTGTATGATACTTGGTTGTATGATGATTAAAGTGATACACCTGGGTGATATAGCATACATATTATATGTTTGAATGTTAACTATTTATGATATATGTGTATGATTACTTGAATGGTTTACAACACACAAAGTCACCAACGGGTCAAACGGGTCAACTAGGTCAAACATGTATGTTTTGTTTGAGATCTTGAGTCCTTGGTTGTAGTATACTTAGGGTTTCCCATGTTCTTTGATTTCACGTACTCATGTACTTATATGATCTAGGTAACCTCTGAAGGTTGTCTGTCTATTCTGTTTGACAAGTCAAACTCTAAGTATCTATACGCATATCAGGTGAGTTCATGCCCCATTGTTTATTTACTCTCTTTTGGGGGAGATAGCATACGGTAAATCACGAACGCTTTATGTATTCAAGTTGTGTACAATATTATATAGTGTTGATATCATGGAAAAGTCCTCACACTTTCGAATTGTTAATATTGAATAGCGGGGAAATTTGGGTAGTACTACTGGGTCTGACGAGCCCCACCTGTGTGACTCGAGGTCAACCGGGTGCAAGTTGTCCTAACGAACATTGTCACGACCTGTTAAGTCGTGGCAGGAGGCAACAACGTAACACAGTCAGCTTCAATTGCGAAATCACTATGAAATAATATTTATTGTTAATGGACTAGCTATCTGTTACAATGCGCTACTTGTATATCTCTATATTAAATGTTTATGTTTGAATATCTCTTGAACTCACCAACCATTGTGTTGACATTTTAGTATGCTATTTCAGGTCATTAGCTTGCTTGCCATAGGAGCACTGCATGGTTCACTGCATTCTATGACACGATCTTCAAGATAATTTTATCATTTTAATGATTAATGATTACTATTTTGGGTTGGCACATGTTTTGCCATAATTATATTTTTATTTCTTTGGGTTGTTTTCAAAACGCTTCCACACTGTTTAATTTATTTACTTTGGTTGATTTTATTTAAATTATGGCATATAGAGTCGTTCTGAGTAACTATTGACTGTGATCCTGGTTTGTTCACATGCCTCGCGGTAAAACTCCGCAAGTGGATTTTGAGGGTGTGACAGAAGACATAAAGATCATTATATCTTGAAGCTGACATTAGGACTTAGTCCTACGGGATCACGTAGTCCTTCTTTAGAATGTAGCACTTCTTGTTGTCAAAGACGACTTTGAAGCCTTTATCACTTATTTGAGAAATAGAAAGTAAGTTATTTCGTAACTGTTGGACATAGTTTACCTTATCAAACTTAACTTTCTCATTTCCCACTTCCCCTTGGGCTGTGATGTACCCGCCTTTGTTTCCAGCAAATGAAACATGCCCTCCTTTGATTTGTCTCACATTTGATAAGAGAGCTCTGTTCCCTGTCATGTGCGTGGATGCTCCGCTATCTACAATCCATGTGTTAGTCTCAGCACTATAGCGAACACCCTGCACATTCAATTAAAACATTAGTTCATGTTAAGAACCCAAGCCTTCACTGACTTGGGTTCCCGAGGCATCACACATCATAAACTCAAACCGTTGACCATTTGAGGTTGAGGGAAGCCCAAATTTCTGTTTGTTCTCATTTTCAGACACTGAGGGATATTTTCTTTCCAAAGGCCAGCTTTGTGTAGGGCCTGTTTGTGATAAACAGACGACTGGTTGAAGGGTTGAACTTTGGGTTCACTATCTCTTTTAGGAGGCGTCACTGAGTTCCTCTTAAAAGAGCTAGGTGTTCATACAGGAAGTTCAACTTTCCTCCTCGGTGTCTGATAATAAGGACAATGAGACGCTATGTGACCGTACTCTCCACAAATAGCAGGATCTACTTTCAACTTTTCGGTTTATATATTTTGGTGGAGATGTAGATGTCACACGGTCGACCTTATTATGTTTAGATTGAAACACTTCTTTGGTAGATGTATGATTGGGTTTTACAAACTTAATTGCTTTACCTGGTTTTATATCTTTTATTTCTTGTTTACCTAGACTTTGACATGATGCTTGTGAATGATTAGGTCTAATAGTCTTTTTGGGTTATGATTTTACTTTGTTTGATCCTGACTTTAAATTAACCTTTCCAAACTCTATTTCCAGGTTAACACAAGGCATCTTTCCTTTTGCCTTTGAAGTGGCCTCCTTTTGTTTAGTGATAGTTTTATTGGATTTACTTACGAAATCTGGGTCACTAACAAGAGGAGTGGACACACATGATCCTTGATGGGGTTATTACTAATCGGATTACTTTTGGTGTTCATCAAAGTCTTAGGTGGTGGGGGAACCAGTTTGTATCCCAATCCCTCCCCATTATTTCTCTCTCTCACTAAGTGTTGGACAATGTGAGATGAGCTTGTCCAACTGTGCAATTTTAGTTTTAAGGAGTTGACTTCTATTTCTAAAACGCTTTCTAATTCTTAGTGTCCTCTAGGGAGTTAAGATAATACCTAATGTCATTTGCTTGGTTAAAGGCAACTACTTCAGTTTCCTTAAGCTGTTTGTTCAATAGGTCTATCTTTTCTTTGTGTTACCTTAGTAGTAGCTAGTTTATCTATCATATTTCCTTTTATTTTGCTCAGACTACACAAATTTATACTTGAGCTTTGCATCATTTTCAATTTAAATTTTAAAGTCCCAAATGATTTGCTCCTGTGTACTATCATATTCCAAAGATTGAATCGGTATCACACATACGATCTTATTTTATCAGCTACCTCTCCTCCACCCTCGTTTTTTTATATTTTATTATTATTATTTTTATACGGCTAGGGTACGTCTGGGTATCGAAATACTCAAAGTGTCCCGTTTTTTCACGAATTAGGTGGTATTTATAGGTTTAGGTTTCTCATTCGGGCGACTAAACCATTAGCATGGTTCATTCGTGCGATTGAGCCATGAGGTTGATCCATTCGCACAACTAAGTGTTCAGTCGTGCGACTGAGTCAGTTGCATTAAGTTGTTCAGGCGTATGGACTATTTAGGCGCATGGACACTCAGTCTTATGGCCATTCGGACGCATGACCACTGTTGGGGCGCAGGGTCCAATCGGACGCATGAGAACTTCACTTAACCAAGTTTGAATGTATTCATTATTATAACATTATGCATATCAATTCAAACAATTACAAACCTATATAATCTAGTCAATATGCGTTACACAACTCATTAATGAAATATTAAACATTACAAATCACAAGCAAACATTCTCATTTCATTAAGTACCCAATATCACATTAGTGTAAGACATTCAAGACATATTATATTAAGATCAGGATCTAGGTACATATGTATCAACAAAAGTTTCATTTTAAACATTTATTTTTTGATTTTTCATAAAAAATATCTTTAGTGTTTCAGATTTTTTTAAAATATTTTACCTATTTATAATTTTTTTAAAACAAAATGATTTAAAATATTTTGTT
Source organism: Flaveria trinervia (assembly GCA_025506515.1). Classification (NCBI taxonomy): domain Eukaryota; kingdom Viridiplantae; phylum Streptophyta; class Magnoliopsida; order Asterales; family Asteraceae; genus Flaveria; species Flaveria trinervia. Next base: position 32,699,450 of record CM046442.1, read on the forward strand.
GAAAAATATTTAATGCTTTAGAATATTTCATATTATATAAAAGTTTAGTTTCTTGTTATTTAGATATTGATTAAAAGAAGTGATTTCTAATTTCTTTCATAAAATTTATTTTAAAAAAAGATAGTTTGATTTCTTTAAAAATTAGATAAGAGAGAGAAACATAAAAATTAATAAAATTTCTTTCTAATAAGATAGAGAAATTTATATGAGAATTTAAATTATTATAATACCCTTTTGGAGTGAAAATTGATTTGTGAATATCTAGAAAATTGACAAGTGACAAAAACATAAGTTAAAAGAATGATAAGTAAAAGATTCTTTGCTTTATTAGAAGTTATAGGTATGATTAACATTATATACGAGTGATAAAATAACGATATCATATTTTATACTTTCTTTAATTTATTTGCTTTTTTAATTGGTTTTTAAACAATTTGTTTCAAAACAAACCATTTTTTAAAAATATGACATTTTTAATAATTTATTTATTATAACTTTGAAATTTAATTAATTTTGTTTCATAAGAATTATCTTTTAAAATTCATAGGTTTTAAAATATATTGTGTTTTTTTGAAGTTTAATTTTTTTGAAAAAAATTCTTATTTATAAAAAATTATTTACTTACAAATTGCATTTGTAGAAAGATCACTTTAAAAAAAGTATACATGTAATATAAAAAGAATTGAATAATATTATTTATATTTAATGTGATATATATTAGGAGAGAAAAACAGAAAAATGGAATTTAGTAGCTTTAGAATTGTGACAAATGGCACACAAAAACCTTCTTTATTATTATTTATAAATTATAGATTATATATTATATATTATAGATTGATTGTGAATATCTAGACAATTGACAAGTGATAAAATCATAAGTTAAGAGAATGACAAGTGGTAAAAGATTCTTTGTGTGGAGAATATCCATAGAGGCTGAAGCAACCAAAGACTTTCTGCATGCATGCTACACAAGTATTGAAGAAGAATGCTTCGAAGTTTCACACAAGCAACAATAATATTCTAAGTGTGAAATCTTCCAAAGCCAAGACCAATATCTTCCGAAGCCAAGGATAAAGTCTTCTGAAGCTTCAGAGACAAGTCTTCCGAAGCCTCAACTCTTGAAGATAGATTTCTTCCGAAGACTTTTAGTAACATGCTTTATCTGATGTACTATTCCATAAAGCTAGACACCTTTCCGCTGCATCTTTGTAAAGTCACCACCTTACATGAGTTGGTGAAAAGGTCCATGCTTTTGGAAACTGTACATTGAGGTCTTGAGTCAGTAAACTTTCTACTTCATGTACTTTATCCTTTTTGTAATAGATAAGGATGTAAGCTATGACATGTCATAGTCAGAAAGTCAAAAAGGCAATTTGCCTTTTTAACTCTACAAATGATTTTGTTTTGAGTCTAGTCAATTGTATCCAGCTGGCTTTCATAGTATGGTCGGCTGTAGGATGTAGTATAAGTATCTCACGTTCTTGTAATATTATGGATATGCTTTGTAACACTTGTAATAGAACATAGAGAAAGCAATATACTGCATTCTTGAAAACCATATACTTGTGTTCTGTCTCTTACATTACTTGTGTTCTTAGTGTCTTTATTATGGTTAATCCAGTTCACTGTTTGTTTAAGTTTAAGTTAATCTCCTCTTTGTGTTGTTGTGTTGTAAGTGAACCCCCCTTCACCGATCCTGCATTTGGTATCAGAGCTTTCCAGGCTCTTGATATAAGATCTCACCATCTTCAGATCCTTCACACATACAATACTAAACTTTTCAAATGGCAACCATTTCCAAGACTGATATGGAAACTGGAACCATGAACAAGTCCCCACTGATCACTCTTGATGACTTTGATACCTGGTGTCTAAGAATGGAAGGTTTCATCAGGTCTATGGACTCAAGAATGTGGAAGTCTGTTGAAAATGAACCTTTCATACCTAGCACTCCTTCTGCTACTAGTGCTGGTATGATCCCTAAGATGTGGCAAACTACTATGATGAACATAGGAAGAGAGTAGAGATTGATAGAAAAGCGATGACAGCCCTTCAAACTGCCCTTCCAAACTCTGTATATAGAGGTTTCAAGAAGTGAAAAACAGCTAAGCAGTTGTCGGATGCACTAAAACTAATGTATGAGGGTTCTTCTGAAGCCAAGGAGAACAAGAAAGATCTCCTGAAGCAGCAGTTTGAAAACTTCACCTTTAAAACAGGTGAAACCATGACTCAGCAATACTTCAGGTATGTTAAGATTGTGGATGGAGGAGTTCCTCTTGAGAAGTGGGACATTGTAAGGAAGTTCATGTCCTCACTTCCTAGGCAATGGACACACTATTGTGTGGTGATAAAGAGGACTGAGAATCTAAAACTCTTACTCTGACAGAGTTATATGGGATTCTCAGTGGCTACCAAATGGAGATGAACATGCAAGGTTCATTTGGCAACTCCAACAATCAAATAAATTCAGCCTTGCATATGGTTGAAAGGGATAGCATAGAACTCCAACATGATCACATATGCTACACTGACAACTCACAAAAGGGTCCTTCATCACCTTCCCAGAGACACCAAGGGAGAACTACACTCAAGGAAGCCCATTCCAAGAGATAGTTCTTCTCAAGCATTTGTGTCTTCTGATGAAAGTTGTGGCAGCTTCCTGTTCACCCTTGAAGACCTAGACTGTATCCATCCAGATGATCTGAAGTACATGGAGATAGTCCAGCAAATGGCTCTTCTCACTCACAGAGCCAAGAAGTTCTACAAGCGGACGGGAAGGAAGTTTCCAAGCAATGCAACCAGTGGAAAGTTTGGTGTAACACCCGGATATTTATTTATTTTGAAGCCGGCGTATGAAGAAAAGAAATAAAGTCCTAAGTCAAGGGACCAAACTCGCCAACGAAAGAAAGCTGGGTGAGTGGGGGTATATAAAGGGAGAGGGCAACCCTTACCCTCTCCCCACACTCACACTTTCAGCCAACAAAAGAGGAGAAGAGAGAAAGGGAGAAAAGAGGAAGAAAAGTTGGTTCGGGTTGGTTCGATTGAGCAAAATCATTGAGAAGTGGGTCAAATCGAAGCTCTTCTGTTGTGGTCGCTTGTGTGAATTCTAGGACCCCTCCTTTACACATTTTTGAATGATTTGGGGCTGGAACACATATGAAAATTGGTTTTTTTGAGTGTGTATGTGTGTGACCCGTATGCGTATGTGTATGTGTGTGTATGATTCGTTTGGTCTTGCTTTGAGCTTGTGTGTGCTTGAATGGTGTTGTGGTATGCATTCCTAAGGTTTAGGATGGTTGATTTAGGTTTAGAATGAGTTTGGATGAGCTTGGAGGTCGAAAATGGCAGATTAGGTTCGGGATGAACTGCATTCTGCACCGGCTAGGGCTAGGCGACCGAATGGCGGCCATACAACTGATTGAGGTGCGATTGGGGTCATTCGCGCGATTGGGGTCCATTCGCACAACTGAGAGTTCATTCGCACGATTGGGAATGCAGTCACATAAATGTTCATCCGCATTAGTTTCATTTGCATAAGTGTTCATCCACATTGGTCCAATTGCATGATGTTCAGTCGCATGGGGCCATGCGACTGAAGGGTGTCCATATGCCCGAATAGGGCTGTTGCACCAGAGGAAAAACGTAGTTTAACTTCTGACTTTCAGGGGAAAGTGCAGATGTAAGTTTTGACGTAAAGGTTTCCGTAAGTTCATGTAAGATGACTGTTGAGGCCTTAGAGAGCATGTTGGGCATGATGATGATGATGTTGCATGATTATGCATGTTATGTATGTATGATGTTGCCCTGTACGATGATGATGACTATGTATGATATGTTCCTTATTATGATATATGTTTATCTTTCCTATGGCTTTACATTGAATGTGAATGAATGAAATTAAGTATTATGTAATGTAAAGTGAAAGATAATGAAAGAGGAACATGAAGTAAGAATGCATGCATTAATGAATGATGAAAGTAATGAAAGTCTTGCAAGCACTGTATGTTGGACACGCCATTAAAAGGTGTTAGCCCAACGGTGTACGGGTTCGCTACCCGGGAGGATGCACATCGGGGTCTTTCTTTGTGATTGACCATATGTATGAACCATTGTTGCGTGCCTTAGGTACTGTGACCATTTGGTGCTGGGCACCACGGATGAAGGTCTATTATAGGCTTAGGTCAAGTACCATGAGCATGAAGGGCATAGCATATGACAATGGTATACCTGAACTTTACCTTAGGTACTGTGACCATTTGGTGCTGAGCACCACGGATGAAGGTCTATTAGCTTAGGTCTAGTACCATGAGCATGAAGGGTAAAGTTCATGGTGATGACAAAAGGAAAAGATGTAATGATGAATAAATGAATGAAAGTAAGATGAATGAATGAACAGAAGTTAATGAACGATGAATATAATAATTATTATCTATGTCTACGTATGTTGTATGATCACATGAAAGTAAAGAACGGTTTTAATGAAAGAAAAGTATGTTTTATTTTATAAAACTAGAACTCAATCAGCAACGCTGACTTTGATGTGTTTCCAGTTGGCAAGTAATGATTGCTGGGGATGGCACGAGGTGGCTACTCAGCTCTTTTGGGAGGGCATCCATTTATTTAATGATTTTGTGATGTAATGCAACAATGTATTTTGTAACTGACTAACGATGTATTATTTGGCAAAAGTTTTTATAATAAAATGAGATGTCATTTTTGAATGTTTCCGCTACAATATTTTCATAAGGCAAATGTAATATATGTTTTATGTGCGATGAGGATTCAACTGTAAGCGTCCGGGAACGGGGCCTTACAAGTGGTATCAGAGCCAAAGTTTAAGTGAAATGGGTAAATTTTCAAAATAAACCTTAACCTAAACTGAGAATAGGACGGAAAGGGAAGGGATACCAATCTGAGTAGCTGCGTGCCATCAGGTATTTTCGTAATGTTAACGGGTATTATGTGCGCATGTGATGTGTTATGTGTTGTACGTAGATTTAAATACTGATGTAGTCAGGATAGGTAATGCTCGGGATGTGAATCGTAAAGTAAGTGGCTAATCACAACTGGCCACTGTAATTAGGGACTTATTATACCTGACATAAATTGAGCTGTTCCTTGAATGACCGTGCTGGTGTTTGAATCTTTCAGTGTGCGTGTAATGTCCGGTGGTAGATCTTCAAAAGCCTCTCCTGGTGGAGGTCACGGTGCTGAACCGTGACCCAAGAGAGGAAGACCCAGAGTTGAGAAGGTGGCTCATGAAGAACCAGAGACCCCTCATCCGCAGGGTGGCGACAAGAGCGCCAATCTGAGAGCCTCAGTAAAGGAGGCTGTTGTGGAAGAAGTTCATTAGGTCATGCAGACAATCTTACTGTCTGTGGTGACCGAAGTGATTAAGGTAGTACTGGAAGGGGAAAGAAAGGAGAGGAACAGGTCCTCGTGAGGACGAGAGCAACCGGAGCCTGAAACGGTTCTCTCGAATGATGAAGAAGAGGAGGAAGCAGAAGAGCCCATACGGGAGGTGGCACGAGGCTGTAACTACGGGGTGTTTATGAGATGCAAGCCCCCAACTTTTGATGGTAACAGCACTGCTGTTGCCGCTCACGGGTGGGTGAGGGAAATGGAGGCTGTTCTTGATATCAGCGAGTGCCGGGAGGACCAGAAGGTGAAGTTCGCTACCCACTCTTTTGTGGACTCGGCTCTATGCTGGTGGGACAATATAGTCCAAGCCGAGGGTAGCAGGGCCATTGGGAGAATGAGATGGTCTGAACTGAAAAATTTAGTGATTGAGGAGTTTTTCCCTCATCGGGAAATGCAGAAGGTCGAAAGGGAGTTCTTGCAACTGGAGGCAACGATGACGCACCAACAGTATACCACCAAATTTAACGAGATGGCATGTCTGGTGCCGGATCAGGTGACACCTCTGTCTCGAAAGATCAAGAGGTATATCAGGGTTTGCCATCGGATATTCGCAGGCACATGATCGCTGCCTAGCCGAGCACGTTTAGGTCGGCAGTGGATTTGGCAGGGAGACTGTATGATGAGAGAACGGTGGTGGTGACTGAAGGTGGCAGGAAGAGTGGAGGTGATCGAAACTAGAATGGGAAGAGGTTTGGTCGAGGTGACGCCTCGACGGGTAACACGAAGGCACGGGTGGATGACTGCCGTGCGGTCACATCGAGTGCGGGGTCGAAAAGGTGTGGCAAGTGTGGAAGGGAGCATAGTGGGGAATGTAGGTTTGGGTCGAACTTATGCTTCAAATGTGGGAAGGCGGGGCACATGGCAAAGGACTATCGTACGGTCCGGTGCTATAACTGTGGTGAAGAGGGTCACATGAGCAAGGATTGTAAGAAGCCGAGGGTTCTGGGGCGAGGAAGACAAGGAGTGAAGGGCCAAGGGCAAGCGCCAGGGCATTCACCATGACATAGGAGGAAGCTAGGACGGACCCTGATGTCGTGTCCGGTACGTTTCTGGTGAACCAAACTTTAGCTTCTGTGTTATTTGATTCGGGTGCCCGTAAAAGTTTTATTTCTGTTGCTTTCTGTGCTAAGCTGCCTGTTAGTAATAGACGTGTTGCTGCACCCTTTGATGTAGAAACTACCATAGGTAAGTCTACCAGGATTTCTGAAATGATAGAAGACTGTGATGTGGAGCTAGGAGGTCATAAGTTTCCTGTTAGACCGTTTGTGATGACCTTAGGTGGTTTCGATTTGGTTCTTGGGATGGATTGGTTGGCGGACTTCAAGGCGAACATTGTGTGTTGTAAGAAGATGATTCATTTGACAATGCCTGACGGGAGTTTGGTAACTGTTTATGGGGATCGGGTTACTACGATCCCGAACGTAATCTCAATGGCGGTGGAGGGAAAGTGTATGAGGCGTGGATGTAGTGCCTATTTGGACTACGTAAAGGATGTGGATACACCAACACCACAACTGTCTGATGTATCAGTGTGTGTGACTTTCCGGACATGTTCCCAGAAGACTTACCAGGAGTGCCACCTGACAGAGAGTTTGAGTTTCAGATTGATTTGATACCGGGTGCCCAGCCTGTTGCCAAGGCACCGTATCGGTTGGCTCCGACGGAGATGAAGAAGTTGATGGAGCAGTTGCAAGAGCTACTTGATAAGGGGTTCATCAGACGGAGTATCTCTCCTTGGGGAGCTCTGGACTTGTTCGTAAAGAAGAAAGACGATAATATGAGGATGTGTATTGACTACCATGAGCTGAACAAGCTGACGGTGAAGAACCGATACCCCTTACCAAGAATAGATGATTTGTTTGATCAGATTCAAGGTCCCAGTTGGTTTTCAAGGATTGACCTTCGATTTGGCTATCATCAGTTGAAGGTGAAGGGGCAGGATATCCCTAAAATAGCTTTTTGCACGCGCTAGTCACTACGAGTTTCTTCATGTCTTTTGGTTTGACCAATGCGTCAACTGCTTTTATGTATTTGATGAACTGTGTGTGTCGGCCGATGATGGATAAATCATTGATTGTGTTTATCGATGATATCCTGATTTATTCAAAGAGCGAGATAGAGCATGTCGGTCACATTCAGGTGGTTTTGGAGACGTTGAGAAAGGAGAAGTTGTATGCTAGGTTCTCCAAGTGTGCGTTCTGGTGCACGAAGTTCAATTGTTGGGTCATGTGGTGAATCCCGATGGGATTATGGTGGACCTGGCTAAGGTGGAAGTGTGTGATGCAATGGAAGTCTCCAAAAACGCCATCCGAGATTTGTAGTTTCTTGGGTTTGGCGGGCTACTATAGAAGATTCATTCAAGACTTTTCCAAGATCGCTTCTCTGCTGACTAAGTTGACCCGTCAAGATGTAAAGTTTGTATGGGGTCAAGCTCAAGAGAAGGCGTTTGAAGAATTGAAGACGAGATTGACTCAAGCTCTTGTTCTGTCATTACCCGATGGAAGCAAAGATTAACTACCATGATGCTTCCTACCATGATGTAAAGTTTGTTCTGTCATCATGTCATTACCATGATGTAAGTTTGTGGTTTATTTTGATGCATCCTACTCGGTGTTGGGGTGTGTGTTAATGCAAAAAGGGAAGGTTATAGCTTATGCATCCCGACAGTTGAAGGTTCATGAGGTTAACTACCCAACTCATGATTTGGAGCTAGCAGCCATGGTCTTTGCACTAAAAATTTGGAGGCACTATCTATACGGGACGAAGTGCACCATCGTCACTGACCACAAGATCTTGAAGTACTTCTTCGAGCAAAAAGATCTGAACATGAGGCAGAGGAGATGGTTAGAACTTATCAAGGATTATGATTGTGAGATCCATTACCATCCAGGCAAGGCTAACGTGGTGGCTGATGCCCTTAGCCGAAAGGAGAGACCCGAGCCGCTTCGGGTGCAAGTATATCAGCTGATCATGACCTCTGACGTGATGAAGCAAGTCAAAGAGTTTCAAGATGAGGCACTAAAAGAGGATCATCTTAACTCTGAGAGAATGAGAGGTCTTGTCGCAGAATTGGGTGAAAACACGCTTGGTGTTAAAACTCGATTTGGACGGGTGTGGATTCCTTCTTTTGGGGATCTACAGGTAAAAATTTTAGATGAAGCTCACAAGACTTGATACTCTATTCATCCTAGTGCTACAAAGATGTACCAAGACATGAAGAAAGATCATTGGTGGCCGGGTATGAAGCGTGACGTAGTGGAGTATGTGAGTAAGTGCCTTACTTGCTTGCAAGTGAAGGCCGAGCATCAGAATCCGTATGGGAAGATCCAACCCTTGGATATACCGGAATGGAAGTGGGAGCACATCACCATGGATTTCATTACAAAGCTGCCGCATACCCCGAAAGGGTACGATGCCATATGGGTGATAGTTGACCGTTTGACGAAGAGTGCTCACTTTCTACCGATCCGCGAGACATATTCATCTGAGAGGTTGGCGAGTCTATTCATCAAGGAAATTGTAACTCGTCATGGTGTGCCGGTGTCTATTGTGTCTGATCATGACACCCGGTTTACATCCAAATTCTAGAAGAAATTCCACGATGCCATGGGGATGAGGTTACATATTAGCACGGCTTAACATCCCCAAACTGATGGTCAGTCAGAAAGGACCATTCAGACATTGGAAGACATGCTCCGGGCATGTGTGATTGATTTTGGGGGAAGTTGGGATGACCACCTACCGTTAGCCAAAATCTCATACAACAACAGTTATAATACCAGTATCGGTATGCCACCTTATGAGATGCTATACGGTAGGAGATGCAGAACACCCGTCTGTTGGGGCGATATCGGCTAGAAAGAACTAGGGAGCATCAAGGTAATCAAGGCTATGACTGAGAAGCTTGAAAAGATCAAGGCCTTTATGAAGGCAGCCAAAGACAGTCAGAAGTCGTATGCTGATAAATGACGCCGATCGATTGAGTTCCAGGTGGGTGACCGGGTTATGTTGAAGGTCTCATCTTGGAAGGGTATCATTTGTTTCCGAAAGCGGGGAAAGTTGAGCCCAAGATACATAGGCCCTTTCCGAATCATTGATCGAGTTGGAGAGGTGGCCTATAGATTGGAGTTACCAGATGAGTTAAGTGGAATTCACCCGACATTCCATGTATCTCATCTGAGAAAGTGCTTGGCAGATGAAGACATGATTGTTCCCCTGGAGGATATAGAAGTAGATGAACGGCTCAATTATGTGGAGCAACCAGTGGCAATCATTGATCGAAAAGACAAGAAGCTGAGAAATAAAGTGGTTTCTCTTGTGCGTGTACAATGGAAGCATAGGAAAGGATCCAAGTCAACATGGAGACTGAAGAAAAAAATGAGGCATCATTACCCACGTTTGTTCAAGGAATAACAGGTTTTGGGGACGAAACCTATTTAAGGGGGGTGGACTTGTAAGACCCAGTTATTTATTTATTTTGAAGCCAACATATGAAGAAAATATATAAAGTCCTAAGTCGAGGGATCAAACTCGCCAATGAAAGAAAGTTGGGTGAGTGGAGGTTTATAAAGGGATAGGGTAGCCCTTACCCTCTCCCCACACTCACACTTTTAGCCAACAAAAGAGGAGAAAAAAGAAAGCGAGAAAAGAGGAAGAAAATTTGGTTCGGGTTGGTTCGAGTGAGCAAAATCGTTGAGAAACGGGTCAAATCAAAGCTCTTCTCGTTGTGGTCACTTGTATGAGTTCTAGGACCCCTCCTTTACACATTTTTGAATGATTTGGGGCTGGAACACATCGGAAAATCGGTTTTTTTAGTCTGCATGTGTGTGACCGTATGCGTATGTGTATGTGTGTGTATGAGTCGTTTGGGTCTTGCTTTTGAGCTTGTATGTGCTTGAATGGTGTTCTGGTATGCATTCCTAAGGTTTAGGATGGTTGGTTTGGGCTTAGAATGAGTTTGGATGAGCTTGGAGGTCGAAAATGGCAGATTAGGTTCGGGATGAACTGCATTCTGAACCAGCTAGGTCTAGGCGACCGAATGGAGGCCATACGGCCGATTGAGGTGCGATTGGGGTTCATTCGCATGATTGGGGTCCATTCGCACGACTGAGAGTTCATTCACACAATTGGGAGCCCGGACGCATAAATGTTCATCCGCATTAGTTGCATTTGCATAAGTATTCATCCGCATTGGTCTAATCGCATGATGTTCAGTCGCATGGGGGCCATGCGACTAAAGGGTGTCCATATGCCCGAATAGGGCTGTTGCACCCGAGGAAAAAGTAGTTTAACTTCTGACTTTCGGGGGAAAGTGCATATGTAAGTTTTGACGTAAAGGTTTTCGTAAGTTCATGTAAGATGACTGTTGAGGCCTTAGCGAGCATGTTGGGCATGATGATGATGATGTTGCATGATTATGCATGTTATGTATGTATGATGTTGCCCTGTACAATGATGATGACTATGTATGATATGTTCCTTATTATGATATATGTTTATCTTTCTATGGCTTTACGTTGAATGTGAATGAATGAAATGAAGTATTATGTAACGTAAAGTGAAAGATAGTGAAAGAGGAACCTGAAGTAATAATGCATGCATTAATGAATGATGAAAGTAATGAAAGTCTTACAAGCACTGTATATCGGGACACGCCATTAAAAGGTGTTAGCCCAACGGTGTGCGAGTTGGCTACCCTAAGAGGACGCACATCGGGGTCTTTCTTTATGATTGACCATATGTATGAACCATTGTTGCGTGCCTTAGGTACTGTGAGCATTTGGTGCTGGGCACCACGGATGAAGGTCTATTATAGGCTTAGGTCCAGTACCATGAGCATGAAGGGCATATCATATGACAATGGTATACCTGAACTTTACCTTAGGTACTGTGACCATTGGTGCTGAGCACCACAGATGAAGGTCTATTAGGCTTAGGTCCAGTACCATGAGCATGAAGGGTAAAGTTCATGGTGATGATGAAAGGAAAAGATGTAATGATGAATGAACAAATGAAAGTAAGATGAATGATGAACGTAAGTTAATGAACGATGAAGATAATAATTATTATCTATGTGTACGTATGTTGTGTGATCACATGAAAGTAAAGAACGGTTTTATCGAAAGAAAATTATGTTTTATTTTATAAAACTATAAGTCACTGAGCAACACTGACTTTGATGTGTTTCCAGTTGGCAGGTAATGATTGCTGGGGATGGCATGTAGTGGCTACTCAGCTCTTTTGGGAGGGCATCCATTTAATTAATGCTTTTGTGATGTAATGCAACACTGTATTATTTGGCAAAAGTTTTTATAATCAAATGAGATGTCATTTTTGAATGTTTCCGCTGCAATATTTTCATAAAGAAAATGTAATTATATGTTTTATGTACGATGAGGATCCAACTGTAAGCGTCCCAGGAACGGGGCCTTACATTTGGCCTGAACAAAGGCAAACTCAAGTGTTACAACTGTAACTTGATGGGCCACTTTTCCAGGGAGTGTAAGGCACCTAGAACAAACGGTGGACAAACACAGTCCAGACCCAACTACACTGACAAAGCCCCCAGAATGAGAAGCCAAAGCAGCAGGCTGCTGTTGCAGTTGAAGAAGGAGGCTTTGACTGGAGCTTTCAGGTGGAAGATGCTTCTCCAAACCAAGCACTGATGGCAGATCATGATGAAGCCAATGTATTAGAACATCTCTGTACCCCTGAATGCATTGCTATAGTTAATAGATACAGGTCCTATAACTTGGAAATGAGATCTGATCTTGAGTCCTTAAACATTTTAAAAACTGATTTTAGAAAGTCTGAAAATGATTATAAACTAAAGATTGAGGACTTAGAGAAAACCATTTCAATTCTAAAATATGAGCATACAGATTTTAGGCTGAGCTTGTGATTAGAAAGGCCAAGGCAAACAAGTGTGTTCTTGATGTCACACCCCAACCGATGGCGGAATCATCGGGGCGGACGAATGTGAAACGATTGTTCATAGCACATGGAACAAATAAGTTGAAATAATATTAAATATCGTTAATCATTGACATTACAAGACAAATAAGTCCATAAAATACAAAAGGGTCAAACAAAGAAATAACATATTTAGTTAAACTAGGTCCAAGTCTTATATGAGCACAAAGAGAAACCTCAAGTATTAAACCTGAAACATGTTAAAAATAAAGGGTCAACAATAATGTTTGTGTGATTTCCATAATTTTCAATACATAAATATATAAAAGATGGCAATTCATGTCATAGATTAGTGAACAAAGTAACTAGGGATGTAAGACAGAATGCACAATCAAACCTTGACAGTTTTACAAGTCTCAAACGTTTACAAGTATATACGATTAGCTAAGTGTACTTGGATCAACCAAGCAGGCTTGTCAGGGCCATAGATCTATGACGTCGCCAGGCTAGCAATAGTTAATGATTGTATATATAATCGATATTACATGGTAGCTACAAAGATCAACTAACACACATACAAGTGAATTTTCATAAGTTTACAAGAATCAAACGTTTTACAAGTACAACAATTATAAGGTAACATTTTTCACCCCAAAGTGTGAAAATATGAAAAAGGGGTATAGAAATACTCACATGGAAAACTCACAAGTATAGTGGTGGTTGTAGAGTACATAAGAAAACTTGAATGTCAAGAGTCAAAGGTGATGTCCTAAATGATAAAAAGAACAATAACTTGAGGTTGGAATTCACTACAAGAAATTAGGACGTTTAAAGAATGCTAAAAACGAAGGTAGATTGAATAAGGATTATTGCATCAATTTTAGATTTTGGACAGAATATTTGGTATGTGTTTAAACAGGTTTTAAAAATAAAAAAAGGTTTCATAAAATTATAAAAATTTATACTTGATTAGTTCAAAGTCTCCCGGACAACTTTCATTCAGAAACAATTTTATGAAAAGATCTTTGAATAGGTCAAACAAGCAGCACAAGACAAAAAGTGCTGAAATGCGCACTTTTCTTGTGAAGGTTATTGTTGAGTCATCCGATTGAGTTTGAAGACGTATAAATTTTCACTGAAAAGGTAATTCACAGAAATTAACATTGGAGTCTGAGTTTACTCAAATATTTTTTTTATGATCAAGTTATGGTCGGTTAAAGTAAGATTATATTCTGCCAGAATTGTAATAAGGCACTTATGTGCACTTTTAAAATCATTAAATCATGAAACGGGTTAGAACATTTTATTATGTCAATATATGGTATATTAGTCTTCATTTGAGTTATAAAAATATTCTAAGACTTTGGCATAGCCATCAATTAGAACAATAATCTTGTGGAATAACCGAATGCGGCGGCATAGCCGTCCATATGCAAACGGGATTCTTTGTTTATGTTAGTGTGTTATTAGCTTGATATAGGAATGTTAGTGATTGTTATAAGGTTCGTGATTATTAAAATGTTAATGATCAAATGATGATTATTAAAATAAAAAGAGATTTTGTAGAAGAAAGAACAATAGTAAGAACATAAAGTCATGAGAACAATTGGATATTAGGATGATTAAAATGTATAATATAAAAGCAATAAAAGATTACCTTAATATTAAGAATTCTTGAAATTTCTAGTATAATAAAAAAATTCTTCAAATTGATCATAACCAAGGGATGAAAGAAAGATATGATAGTGAGATTTTTAAAGAATGAGCAAATAAAAGTGAGGCCTAAGCCTTGCTTTTATACTTGAGGTTCAGAGGAGGTTATGAATGGTGTTAATGGTGATTTATAACTATTTTAAAAGGGGGTTATGATTTAGAAATAAATATAAGATTAAATAAAAATATATAAAAGAATAATTACAATTTATTTTCTTCTCCAGGCCCACCACAAGAAAACATGAGCCAAAATCATATCCAATCATCGGGTCTTTGTTCCCTATATTAAAAAATCATCATCAGTTCGCCCAGTGGATGGCCGACATACTCAACAACAGCATTACTAAAACCATCATGTTACACCTCCCACTAGGTCATGTTTGTGTCATCACCGCTAACCCCACCGTTGTCCGTCACATTCTCAAAACCAACTTCCATCTCTATCCGAAAGGCACGCATTCCACTACCGCAACATATGATTTACTCGGTGATGGCATATTCAACAACGATGGTGATACGTGGAAATTCCAGAGGCAAGTTTCTACTCAAGAGTTCAATACACAGTCTCTACATAGTTTCATCCAACATGTTATCAAGACTGAGCTCAATGATCGCCTACTGCCGATCCTCTCAACTGCTAACCCCAACAACACCGTTGTTGATTTCCAAGACATTTTTGAAAGATTCGCGTTTGACAACATATGCGAGATCACTTTTGGGTATGATCAAGCTTATCTAACGCCATCGTTGCCGAGTCATATATTCGCCACCGCATTTGAAAAGGCCCTTTTGATTATTCTCTATAAAATGTTATCGCCACTTCCGTTTGTATGGAACTTTAAACGACTTCTCAACGTTGGTTCCGAGAGGCAACTTCGCAATGCCATCGCCGTCGTTCGAGATTTCGTTGATAAAATTACCAAACAGAAAGTACTAGAGCTGGAGGAGAAATTAGCTCTCGATTCTGATGATCTACTTTCTCGGTTTCTTAGTACCGGTCATAAGTTTTCACTGACATTGTAATTAGCTTCATATTAGCGGGAAGAGACAGAGCATCGACGATGTTGACATGGTTCTTTTGGTTGCTTCACAAAAACCCTAAAGTCGAAAGTGACATTGTCAAGGAAATAGAAATGAAATATGAAAAGTCTGTTAAGTTTACGAGGAAGTGAAATACATGGCTTATACTCATGCTTCCCTCTCCGAAAGCATGAGACTATACCCTCTGGTGCCGGTCGACGGGAAACATGTGGCGGCCAATGACGTTTTGCCTGACGGAACTTTGATGAAGAAGGATATGTCGCCAGGGTATTGGAACTTTAAATCAAGAGATGTTTATGAGTATCCGGTGTTCTAGGATGGACTGCGTGTTTGTTTGGGGAAAGAAATGACATTTTTACATATAAAGAGGGTGGTGGCTGGTGTTTTACAACAATTTAGGGTTGTTATGGTAGAGGACGATGGTGTGGACCCCGTTTATGTATCATCCTTCACGACCAAGATGAAAGGTGGGTTTCCTGTACGAATTGAAAAAACGAAGGAGATCCAAACGAAGATGTATTAATTATTAAAGATGAAAGGTGGTGATTGTAATTATATATAGGGTTATAATCTTTTCAGAAATTTTAAAGATTACGAGAACCAATAGAACTGATCCTAGTCAATATTTAATATATTTTTATTTTTAATTTAATTGAGTCAAAAAGGATATTAATGTCATTTTATATTTTTGGTATTGGTATTAGTTGATTTTCTTTATTCTCTTCTTTTAATTAGGGTAGCTACACTTTTTTTAAATCACCAAGATTTGTAGGGATTATTCTTTAATCATTATCTTCAACATCGACTGAAAGAAACAAAATCCAATTAAAATTCAAAGTAATCAGGAATTACTTTCATCACATCGACCACTTCAACAACAGATTCATCATCGATTCTCCTAAATTAAGACTAAAATTCCATAGCTTCATACTCAAAGGTAATAATCGGCCATTTGAATTCATACTTGGCAATTAATTATGCAATATTTATCCAAATTTAATAGATATTATTTTCAATTCATTCATGTATAAATCAAATGCGTGACTCCCATGTCCCATATCATAGTATTTGATTAAAATTTTCATCATGCAGTGCACTGTCATCTTGAGAAGGTATTTATATGTTCGTGAACCCAGTTGGTGATTCTATCCAAAATCAAATGGATAATTTGGTTAAGGATGTTGACGTTGATGAAGAAGGTAATACCGCATGTATTCATGAAAAGAGAAGGAAACATTATAGTGTTACTATGATTTTTTCGGTTATCATGTGTAGAGATTATATGAAGAGACTGAAGCGACCAAACACCAAAGTCTTTCTGCTTGCATGCTGCATAAGTACACTGAAGAAGAATGCTTTGGAAGTTTCACACAAGCAACAAAAGTATTCTAAGTTTGAAATCTTCCGAAGCCAAGACCAATATCTTCCGAAGCCAAAGATGAAGTCTTTCGAAGCTTCAAAGACAAAGTCTTCCAAAGCCAACACTTGAAGATAGATTTCTTCCAAAGACTTTTAATAACATGCTTTATCTGATATACTTTTCCATAAAACTGGACCCCTTTCTGCTACAACTCTGTAAAGTCACAACTTACATGAGTTGGTGAAAAGATCCATGCTTTTGGTAACTGTATATTGAGGTCTTGAGTCTATAAACATTCTACTTGTGTTCTTAGTGTCTTTACTTGTGGTTAATCCATCTCCTTGTGTATCTTGCTCTTTTTTTTCTCTTAATTACTTGTGTTCTTAGTGTCTTTACTTGTGGTTAATCCAGTTCACTGTTTGATTAAATTAAGTTACTCCCCTCTTTGTGTTGTTGTGTTGTAAGTGACCACCCTTCACCGGTTCTGCATTTGGTATCAAAGCATTCTAGGCTCTTGATATAAGATCTCACCATCTTAAGATTCCTCACACACACAAATACTCAACTTATCAAATGGCAGCCATTTCCAAAACTGATATGGAAACTGGAACCATGAACAAGTCCCCACTGATCACTCTTGATGACTTTGACACCTGGTGCCTGAGAATGGAAGGTTCCATCATGTCTCTAGACTTAAGATTGTGGGATTCTGTTGAGAATAGACCTTACATACCAAGCACCTCTTATGCTACTGGTGGTGGTATGATCCCTAAGGCTGTGGCAAACTACTCTGATAAAGACAGGAAGAGAGTAGAGATTGACAGAAAAGCCATGACAGCCCTTCAGACTGCTCTTCTAATCTCTGTATATGAGGTTTCAAGAACTGTAAAATAGCTAAGCAGCTGTGGGATGCATTGAAACTTATGTATGAGGGTTCCTCTGAAGCTAAGGAGAACAAGAAGGATTTCCTGAAGCAGCAGTTTGAAAACTTCACCTTTAAAGCAGGTGAAACTATAACTCAGCAATACTTTAGGTATGTTGAGATTGTGGATACCTTTATGGATGGAGGAGTTTCTCTCGAAAATAAAGAAATTGTAAGGAAGTTCATGTCCTCACTTCCTAGGCAATGGACACACAACTATGTGGTTATCAAGAGAACTGAGAACCTGAAAACTCTTACTCTGACAGAGTTGTATGGGATTCTTAGTGGCTACTAGATGGAGATGAACATGCAAGGTTCATCTGGCAACTCCAATAATCAAACGGGTTCAGCCCTTCATGTGGTTGAAATGGATAGCATAGAACCCCAACATCATCTCACATGCTACCCTGACAACTCAACAAAGGGTCCTTTCATGACCTTCCCAGAGACACCAAAGGAGAACTACACTCAAGGAAGCCCATTCCAAGAGACAAGCTCTTCTCAAGATTTTGTGTCTTCTGATGAAAGTTGTGGCAGCTTTCTTTTCACCCTTGAAGACATGGACTGTATCCATCCAGATGATTAGGAGTACATTGAGATAGTCCAGTAGATGAGTCTACTCACTCATAGAGCCAAGAATTTCTACAAGCGGACTGGAATGAAGTTCCCTAGCAATGCAACCAGTGGAAAGTTTGGGCTAGACAAAGACAAAGTCAAATGTTACAACTGTAACTTGATGGGCCACTATTCTAAGGAGTGTAAGGAACCAAGAACAAATGGTGGCCAAACACATCCAGACCAAACTACACTGATAAAGCCACCAAAATGAGAAGCCAAAGCAGCAAGCTGTTGTTACTATTGAAGAAGGAGGCTTTGACTGGAGCTTTCAGGTGGAAGATGTTTCTCCAAACCAAGCACTTATGGTAGATCTTGATGAGGCCAAGGTATTAGAACATCTCTGTACCCATGAATGCATTGCTAAAGTAAACAGATACAGGTCCTAAAACTTAGAAATGAGATCTGATCTATAAGGCCCCGTTCCCGAGATGCTTACAGCTAGTAAATCATTGCACATAAAACATATATTTTCATCATATTACATAAAAACGTTGCAGCGGAAACATTTAATCAAAACATTCCATTTCAATATAATAGCTTTTGCAAAATAATACATCGTTATCCAATTACAAAACCCAAGTTGCATTACATCACAAAGCATTATAAATGGATGCCATCCCAAAAGAGCTGAGTAGCCGCCCCGTGCCATCCTCAGCAATCATTACCTGTCAACTGGAAACACATCAAAGTCAGCGTTGCTGAGTGAGTTCTTGTTTTATAATAAAACATACTTTTCTTTCGTTAAAAAAACCGTTCTTTACTTTCATGCGATCATACATCATACGTACACATAGATAATATTATTATTATCTTCATCATTCATTCTTTAACTTCTGTTCATTCATCGTGCGTCCTTATCTTTCACATTATTTCATCATTACATCTTTTCTTTCCTTCAAACCATAAACTTTACTCTTCTGTTCCTGGTACTGGACCTAGGCCTATCATAGACCTTCTATAACGGTGCTCCGCACCTCTGGTCACAACACCTAGGGTAGAGTTTTGGTGTACCATGCCATGTGCAATATCCTTTTGTTCCTAGTACTAGACCTAGGCCTATCATAGACCTTATATAACGGTGCATCACACCTCTAGTCACAGTACCTAGGGTATGCAACAATAGTTCTATACAAATGGTCAATCACAAAGAAAGATCCCGATGTGCATCCTCCCGGGGTAGCGAACCCACACACCGTCGGGCTAACATCTTTCAATGGCGTGTCCCGACATACAAGGCTTGCAAGACTTTCATTACTTTCATCATTCATTAATGCATGCATTCATCATGTTCCTCTTTTCATTATCTTTCGCTTTTTGTTACATAATACTTTTCATTTCATTCATTAACATTCAACGTAAACCCACGGGAAAGATAAACATACGTCATAATAAGGAACATAACATACACAGTCATGAACATCATACATACATAACATGCATCATGCATAATCATGCAACATCGTCATCATGCCCAACATAACCTCTAAGGCCACAACAGTCATCTTACATGAACTTACGAGAATCTTCCACGTCAAAACTTACATCTACACTTTCCCCCGAAAGTCAGTACATAAACTACGTTTTCCCCGAGTGCACAAGCCCTACTTGGGCGTATGGGCACCCTTCAGTCACATGGCCTTCCAAGAAACTGAACATCATGTGAATGGACCCATGCGGATGAACACCTATGCGAGTGAACACCCATGCGAATGGAACTAATGCGGACGAGCACTTATGCGAATGAACACCCATGCGAATGGAACTAATACGGATGAGCACTTATGCGAATGGGCTCCCATGCGAATGGAACTAATGCGAATGGAACTAATGCGGATGAGCACTTATGCAAATGGGCTCTCAATCGCATGACTCCCCATGCGATTGACCTTCAGTCGCATGACTGGCATGCGTATGGGCTCCAGTCGCGTGGCTCACATGTGATTGAACCTCAATCGCACGACTGGCATGCGTGTGGACTTCATTCGCATGACTGGCATGCCATTCGGTCGCATAGCCCTAACTATGCAGAATACAGCTCACCCCCGAAACCAATATATCATTTTCGACCTCCAAGCTCATCCAAACCCATTCTAAGCCCAAATCAACCATCCTAAACCTTAGGAATGCATACCACAACACCATTCAAGCACGCATAAGCCTGGAACAAACATCAAACGCATCAACACAAACACATACAAACGTGTCAAACACACACACATACAAAAATAGGTTTTCAGATGTGTTCCAGCCCTAAAATCGACCAAAAACGTTTAAAATAGGGGTCCTAGAACTCACACAAACAACACCGAGAAGTAGAGTTCGATTGGACCCGCTACACGATGATTTTGCTCACTTGAATCCACCCGAACCAACTTTTTCTTTCTTTTCTCCCTTTCTTCTTCTCCTTTCTTTTCTTTGCTGAATTTTGGGTGTGGGGAGAGGGTAAGGGCTGCCCTCTCCCTTCAAATACTTCAATTCACCCAACTTTCTCTCGTTGGCGAGTTTGGTCCCTCGACGTTGGACTTTATTTCTTTTCTTCTTTCGTAGGCTTCAAAGAAAATAAATAACCGGGTGTTACAAGTCCACCCCCCTTAAATAGGTTTCGTCCCCGAAACCTATTATTCCTTGAACAAACGTGTGTAATGCCGCCTCATTTCTTCTTCAGTCTCCCACGTAGACTCGGATCCCTTCCTGTGCTTCCACTGTACAAGCACAAGAGGAACCACTTTATTTCTCAGCCTCTTCTCTTTTCAATCGATGATTGCCACTGGTTGCTCCACATAACTAAGCCGTTCGTCTACTTTGATATCCTCTAGTGAAACAATCATACCTTCATCTGCCAAACACTTTCTCAGATGAGATACATGGAATGTCGGGTAAATTCCACTTAACTCATCTGGTAACTCCAGTCTATAGGCAACCTCTCCTACTCTAGAAATGATTCAGAAAGGCCCTATATACCTTGGGCTCAACTTGCCCCGCTTCCTGAATCGAATAATGCCCTTCCAAGGTGAGACCTTCAACATAACTCGTCACCCACCTTGAACTCAATCGGTCTACGTCATTTATTAGCATACGACTTCTGTCTATCTTTGGCTGCCTTCATGAAGGCCATGATCTTTTCAAGCTTCTCAGTCGTAGCCTCGATCACCTCGACGCTCCCAAGTTCTTTTTTACCAATATCACTCCAACAGACGGGTGTTCTGCATCTCCTACCGTATAGCATCTTATAAGGTGGCATACCAATGCTGGCATGATAACTATTATTGTATGAGAATTCAGCTAACGGTAAGTGGTCATCCCAACTTCCCCCAAATTAATCACACATGCTCGAAGCATGTCTTCCAATGTCTGAATGGTCCTTTCTGACTGACCATCCGTCTGGAGATGATAAGCCATGCTAATGTGTAACCTCGTCCCCATGGCATCGTGGAATTTCTTCCAGAATTTGGGTGTAACCGGGTGTCGTGATCAGACACAATAGACACTGGCATACCATGACGAGTTACAATTTCCTTAAGAAAAGATCCGCCAACCTCTCGGATGAAT
>CM046442.1:32721085-32868585 GCA_025506515.1 Flaveria trinervia
CATCACTATTCTACTGTTGGACCAAAAGACTATGCCAGTGTCACCGATGTTATGTTTGTCACTTGCAAACCGAGAGTTAAAATTCTAGTTAGCTTTCGGTTTGCAATATCCAATAAAGAAAACTAATTTCCATGGCCCCAAAACTTGCAAATTAACCTTAGTGTTGCCAAATAAAAGGAACCAATTTAAGGATAAGCAAAATAGTAGCACCTAATCATCTGATAGTGAAGGATAAGCAAATAGAACTAACCGGGATTTAGTGCTAGAATTCCTGTAGCAAATCTCTTCGTGGAAATAAGCCAGTTTGCATTATCATTTAATCTTGTAAGGATCCAATTTGCATTAGAAGTTCATAAATAATAAATAAAAAAATTATATGTAGAAACAGTAAAGAAACAACAATAATTAGCACGTAGCACTTATAATCTCAAATTAAAGGATAAACAGTAAATAGTACATAAAAATCATTTAAATTTGTAATGATCCAATCTGGAATAAAAGTACATAAATAATCATAAACTATTGAGAGTCATTTCAAATCCAATTCACAAGTTGGTAAAATTAACGGATCAAAATTGAAAAGTAGGCCAAGTTAGGTTTAAATTTTATTATTTGTTAAGGATCGTGTACGGACGGAGTACTTACTGATTTATGTGTATACCAAATCAAATAGTGCGGAATCCTATTTGATTGGTGATCCAATCAGTGAGAACGTTAACCCGATCGATATAAGAATAAACTAAACGTTAAGAACGAATAGGAATCGATCAAGAACGATCTATGAACTTGGACTCACTTTCTTGGACGTTCTGGACGGCTAGGGTACGAGTAGGAGTCGAAATATTGAAAGTGTTTTTTTTTTCACGAATTAAGTGGTATTTATAGGTTAGGGTTAGTCAATCGTACAACTGGACCATTAGCATGGTTCAGTCGTGCGACTAAAGTATGCGACTGAGTCAATCACACGACTGAAGGTTCAGTCGTGCGACTAAGTCATCCGTATGTCTCAGTTGTGTGACTGATCTAGTCTCCTGGTTCAGTCGTGCGACTGGTCCATTAGTATGAAGTATTCATGCGTATGAACCATTAGCATGAAAACTTCATACGACTAAGTTTGAATATGTTTCTCAATCATTACTTGACTAAGATCTATTCAAACCACCTCAAACCTATATATTGGATCAATATGCGTTAATAAATGATCAACATTAAGACATACACTGAAACATTAAACATTAAGATCAACAACCACATATTATGTTTTATTCAACTCATTCGTTTCATTACATTTAGGACATGACAGACATATTACATTAAAATCGTAAAGTAGGTACATATGGATCAACATTATTTATTAACTACTATTGTAGTCAAGTACTACTTTCGAAGTTAGATATATACTAAAGTTTAGCAATTGTAGTTGTATTCAAGTTAGGTTTAGTTTTAGCTTAAAAAATACATAGCCAAGGTTTAGGGTTACACATGAGTTAAAACTAAATTTTGAGTTAAGTTCTCTTGGTAACAATAAAGAGTTAGGGAGTTATCCAAATAACGTGTTCTTATATTATCGATTTGAGATTTTATAAACGATTTTAGCAGGAACATGAAACAAACTCCACTTTGGAATCCATTTTATATTTAGAGCTTAGGTTTCAAGAAAGAAAACCTGGAAAGATAGCAAATGATTAACATCATATAATTTGTCATAACAACACGAGTAACAGATGTCAAATTTGTATGGTGCAACTGCGACTTGATGTTTTTTCATCTCAACATCCTAACTCATTGTTCCTGTGAAATTGTTGTCAAGTTATAACAAATGAAAGTATAAAACCGAGTAACATATATCAAAAAGCTATTAAAATCAAATCCTTCATATTACTTGAAACTTAATTAATAATAACATATTGGGTTTTAAAGTACTTACCCACAAGTATAGAACTGTAAGAATTGGTTCGATTAGTCGTATAATTAAATTGATGTACCCTCCTCAGCATCTTGTTCTTATCCAAGTTAACCCTAAACAATCCATAAATATTTGTTCTTTCACTAAAATATATCAGTGACACTAAGAAATCAATGGGTAATAATGTTTTTTTTAGGTTTTATACATCTTTACAAGAAGGTGATTATGAGAAGATTGTTGCTACCCTTTCTCTGTCACTTCAGTTTTTTGTCGAAAGAAGCCTCACAACCACCGATTTTAAGGCTTAACCCGTAGATAGCCTCACAATTCATGTATGATGAAAATAGAAGAGAGATGATGTAACACCCGGTTATTCTATAAAAAGAAAAGAAAAATAAGAAATGAAGAATAAAGAAAGGAAATGTCAATAAAACCCATGTTGAGGGGTTAAAAGTGTAAAAAGGACAAAAGTACAAAAAGTTGGTGTAAAGGTGGGCATGGCCGCCCACGCTCTCTTCACATCACCTTTTTCATCGGTTCTTGAGAGAGAGAGAGAGCAGAAACTCTCAGTTGAAGAAGAAGAAGAGGATTGAATTCAAGGTAAGAATTCAAGGCTTTTAAGTGTTTGTGTTGGGTTTTGTCTCGGGTATATACTTATGTGTTTGTGTGTGTGTGTTCGTGTGTGTGTAGTGGGTTTCTAGGTGTTTGAACTCATTTGCAAACGGGTTAGAAGGAAGATACACCCAAAGTTGCACCAGGTGAGTTTCTAGACCCCGGTTTTACTTGTTCTAAACTCTTCTTGGGGATGAAAAGAATTAAAACGATTTTACAATGTTTATATATGTATATCGTATGTATTATGCATGTTTGATGATGATTCTTAGATGCTTATAGGTTGTTCATGTTCAGAATAGCCTTGGTTAGCTTAGAACGGATAGGCTTGATGTTTGGATTCAAAATTATCCTAGAAACATGTTGAACAGAAGGTTCATGCACCTAAATAAGGCCCATGTGCCTGGAGATGCCTTAGAAATGATTAAGTGTATATCATGCACCTGAACAGTGCCCTCATGCGCCTAGAAAATTAGTCGGACAACTAAGTGTAGGGCCATGCACCCCAATAGTGCCCATATGTTTGAATAACCCCATGCGCCTAAGTTTCCATACGCCCAAATAGCCCATGCGTCTAAGTGTCCATGCGTCCAAATGGACCACACGCCCGAATAGTGTCCATGCGCCTGAATAGCTCATGCGCCTAAGTGTTGAAAGGGTTAAATATTGGCTGATGCGCCTGCATAGTGATAAAACGCCCGAACAGGGCCCATGCGCCCAAATAGTGTCAAAGCGTCTAAACACTTAGAATTTATTACAGAATTTTTGGGAGTCTGTGCTTTTAGGGTTTTGACCGAGGATGGCTAGGGCTTATAAATGCTGGGTTTCACGCATTATTATGATTGACTTATGATTGTTCTTTATTATTACATTATTATTAATACTATTGCTATTAGTATGTGACTTAACGTGGTGTGTTTATTATCGTAACGTAAAGTATTACTAATAATAAAGTGAAAGAGCAATAAAGAAAAGAAGTGGAACTTAACTAAAACGTTAACAAGTCTTGCAAGCTTATAGGAGCTACACGACCATGAGGTCGTTAGCTCAACTGTGATGCGGGTTAGCTATCTTCAGATGCACACGGGGCCAGTCAATTGAGATTGGCGGACCTTTGTAGCGTACCCTAGGTGTCTGGGCCAGCCTTGTATACGGTATGTAGAGCCCCTTATGGGAACAGAAGGCCCATCACCATTTCCCCCTGCACATAGTTTAGGGTATTTCTCATTGGTCCACATAGACAGTGAAAGATAAATATAAAAGAGTACAGAGTAAACAAAGCATACAGTAAAGAGAAAAGCATTATCTGATTGTATAGTTAATGCGTGCTCACGTATAAAGAGATCAAGTTTTCATAAAAAGAGTATTTTCATATGTATACCTATAGAAAGTATTTTATTACTTTTGAAACTAGAACTCACTCAGCAACGCTGACTTTTATACATTTTCAGTGGCAGGTAAATATTGCTGAGGATAGCACGAGGGTGAAGCTACTCAGCAGGGAAAGACTGACATCCATTCATACCTATTATTGTTGTTATTTTGTAATGCAATTAAACAATTCTTTTGTATTTGGTTAAACAATAGTGTATTGCTCAATAACAGTGTTTTAATGAAATGAATGGTTTTTGGTAAAGTAATTCCGCTGCTTAAGCTTGTAAATCTATAATGTTTAATGTATTTAATGCTGTGAATGACCAACTGTGAGGTTCCGAGAACGGGGCCTTACAAGTTGTATAAGAGCCAAAGTTTAAGAGAATTGGGTTAAATAAATTTTTAAAACCTAAACTTAAACTGAAAATGGGACAATTGGAGGGTTGTCAGCCCGAGTAGCTACGTGCCATCAGGTATGTCTTTTCTTAATGTTAACCGGTATTATGTGTGCATGCTATGTGATTTATGTGCTCTTAGTAGATTTAGATACTGATTATGTCAGGATAGGAAATGCTTGGGATATGAAGAGTAAAGTAAGTGGCTAATCACAACTGGCCACTGTAATTAGGGACTTACTATACTTGACATAAACTAAGTTATTACCTTGAATGACCATGTTAGTTTTTGAATCTTATAACTTGTTAGAGGATGGCTGGACGGAAATATTCCAACACTGCTAGAGGTAGAGGTCGTCCACGTGTGACTAGGAGTAGAGCTAAGGCTCCTGAAACGACCCATGAGAACCCTGAGGTTCATGGCCGGAGCAAAGAGAATGAGAATGCTAGCTTGAATGCCTCAGCTAGAGAGGCGATTACTGATGAAGTACACCAGGTCATGCAGACAGTCTTACCGTCTGTGGTGACTGAAGTCATCAGGGCTGTGAGAAGCGAGGAGAGGATGGAGAAGGAGAATAGAAAGGGATTAACAGGCAAGGGAAGCAGAATGGAGGAGGAACAACCACTGCCTGAGACTGTGTTGTCCGAAGAGGAGGAGGGTAATGTAGTGGGGGTAGCGACCGGAGGATGCAGTTATGGGGCGTTCTAAAGGTGTAAGCCCCCGACTTTCGATGGCAATGGAAATGTTGTTGCTGCTCACCGTTGGGTGAGGGAAATGGAGGCAGTCTTGGAGATCAATGAGTGGCGCGAAAACAAAAGGTGAAGTTCGCAACTAACTCTTTCATTGATTCAGTGCTGTGTTGGTGGAACAATATTGTCCAAGCTGAGGGTACCAGGACAATCGGAAGAATGAGGTGGAGTGAACTGAAGAAGTTGGTGGTTGAGGAATTCTGTCCTCATAGGGAACTTGATAAAATCGAGAGGGAGTTCTTGCAACTTGAAGCGGGAACCATGACCCACCAGCAGTACACCACTAAATTCAACGAGATGGCGAGGCTGGTGCCGGATCAGGTGACGCCTGTGTTAAGAAAGATCAAGAGGTACATCCAGGGACTGCCAGTTGACATTCGCAGACACCTGATTGCTGCTCAGCCAGGTACCTGTCGATCGGTGGTGGATTTGGCGGGTAGATTGTATGATGAGCGGGAGGGAACTGTGGTGGAGGTGAAGAAAATGAGTGGGGATGGTAAGAACTGGACTGGGAAGAGGTTTGGACGTGGTGGTTTCACTGCAAACAACAAGAAAAGGAAGGTGGACGACCGTGGGGTGTCATCAAGACCAGGGCGGATAAGTGTGGTAGCTGTGGAAGGGAGCATACCGGTGAGTGCAGGATGGGAATGAATGTATGCTTCAGACGTGGCAAGCCAGGCCACATCGCTAGAGACTGTAGGGTGCTAAAGTGCTATAACTGTGGCGGGGAGGGCCACGCGACCAAAGACTGCAAGAAGCCAAGGGCGGAGAATTCTGGAGCGAAGAAGAAGACGGAGGAAGGACGGCAGAGGGCAAGTGCTAGAGCTTACACCATGACCCGGAGGAAGTCAGAGCTGATCCCGATGTCGTGTCAGGTATGTTTCTAGTAAACCAAACTTGTGCCTCTGTGTTGTTTGATTCTGGTGCTAGTAGGAGTTTTTTACCACTACTTTCTGTGCTAAGTTGCCTATTAGTAGTAGAAATGTCAGTGAACCATTCGATGTAGAAACCACTATTGGCAAGTCCACGAGGATTACTGATGTGATAGAGGACTGTGCTATAGAACTAGAAAGTCATAGGTTTGCTGCCAGGCTACACGTGATGCCCCTAGGTGGATTTGATGTAGTACTAGGATGGACTGGTTAGCAACCTATGAAGCAAACATCATATGTTGCAAGAAGATGATTCAATTAGTTGCGCCCGATGGGAGTTTGGTTACGATTTATGGAGATCGCGTTACTACGATCCTGAAGGTGATTTCGATGGCGGCGGCGGGGAAGTGCATGAAAAACTTGGATGTAGTGCCTACTTGGCATACGTGAAAGATGTGGATGCATCGATACCGCAATTAACTGAGGTACCAGTGGTATGCGACTTTCCAGACGTATTCCCGGAAGACTTACCCGGCGTGCCACTGGATTGAGAGATTGAGTTCCAAATCGATTTGATACCCGGTGCTCAACCCATTGCCAAAGCACCATATCAATTAGCTACGACTTAGATGAAGGAACTCATGAGCCAATTGCAGGAGTTAATGGATAAGGGATTCATTCGACCAAGTATCTCTCTGTGGGGTGCTCCGGTATTGTTTGTAAAGAAAAAGGACGGAAGTATGCGAATGTGCATTGACTATCAAGAGCTGAACAAGTTGACGATGAAGAATCGGTACCCGTTACAAAGGATTGATGACTTGTTCGACCAGCTCCAAGGTGCGAGTTGGTTCTCGAGAATAAATCTACGATCTGGCTACCATGAGGCAGAGAATATGGTTGGAGCTCATAAAAGATTATGATTGCGAGATCCACTATCATCCGGGCAAAGCCAACGTGGTGGCTGATGCCCTCAGCCGAAAAGAGAGGCCCGAGCCAATTCGGGTGAAAGTATATCAACTGATCATGACCTCTTATGTGATGAAGCAAGTCAAAGAGTTTCAAGATGAGGCACTGAAAAAAGATCATCTTAACTCGGAAAGAATGAGAGGTCTGGTTGGGGAATTGGGTGAAAACACACTTGGTGTTAAAACCCGATACGGACGGTGTGGATTCTTCACTTTGGAGATCTACGTGTGAAGATTATGGATGAAGCTCACAAGACTCGATACTCCATTCATTCTGGTGCCACGAAAATGTATCAAGATATGAAGAAAGATTATTGGTGGCTGGGTATGAAGCGTGATGTGGTGGGGTATGTGAGTAAGTGCCTTACTTGCTTACAGGTGAAGGCCGAGCATCAGAAGTCGTATGGGAAGATCCAACCTTTGGATATACTGGAATGGAAGTGGGAGCACATGACCATGGATTTCATTACGAAGCTGTCGCATACTCCAAAAGGGTACGATTCCATATGGGTGATTGTTGACCGTCTAACGAAGAGTGCTCACTTCCTACCGATCCGCGAGACATATTCATCTAAGAGGTTGGCAGATCTATTCATGAAGGAAATTGTAACTCGTCATGGTGTGCCGGTGTCTATTGTATCAGATCGTGACACCCGGTTTACTTCCAAATTTTGGAACAAATTTCACGACGCCATGGGGACGAGGTTACATATTAGCACGACTTATTATCCTCAAACTGATGGTCAGTCAAAAAGGACCATCCAGACACTGGAAGACATGCATCGGGCATGTGTGATTGATTTTGGGGGAAGTTAGGATGACCACTTACCGGTAGCTAAATTCTCATACAACAACAGCTATCATGCCAGCATTGGCATGCCACCATATGAGATGCTATACGGTAGGAGATGCAGAACACCCGTTGTTGGGGTGATATTGGTCAGAAAGAATTGGGGAGCTTCAAGGTAATTGAGGCTATGACTGAGAAGCTTGAGAAGATTAAAGCCTTCATGAAGGCAGCCAAGATAGACAGAAGTCGTATGCCAATAAACGACGCAGACTGATTGAGTTCCAGGTGGGTGACCGGGTTATGTTGAAGGTCTCACCTTAGAAGGGTATTATCCGATTCAGGAAGCGGGGCAAGTTGAGCGCAACGTATATAGGCCCTTTCCGAATCATTGCTCGAGTCGGAGAGATGGCCTATAGATTGGAGTTACCAGATGAGTTAAGTGCAATTCACCCAACATTCCATGTATCTCATCTGAGAAAATGCTTAGCTGATGAAAACATGATTGTTCCACTGGAGGATATCGAAGTAAACGAAAGGCTCATTATATGGAGCAACCAGTGGCAATCATCGATCGTAAAGAGAAGAGGTTGAGGAATAAAGTGGTTCCTCTTGTGCATGTACAGTGGAAGCACAGGAAGAGATCCGAATCTACGTGGGAGACCGAGGAAGAAATGAAACAGCATTACCCATGCTTGTTCAAAGAATAACAGGTTTCGGGGACGAAACCTATTTAAGGGGTGGACTTGTAACACCCGGTTATTCTTTAAAAAGAAAAGAAAAATAAGAAATGAAGAATAAAGAAAGGAAATGTCAATAAAACCCAAGTTGAGGGGTTAAAAGTGTAAAAAGGACAAAAGTACAAAAAGTTGGTGTAAAGGTGGGCATGGCCGCCCACCCTCTCTTCATATCACCTTTTTCATCGGTTCTTGAGAGAGAGAGAGAGAGCAGAAACTCTCGGTTCAAAAAGAAGAAGAAGAAGAAGAAGAGGATTGAATTCAAGGTAAGAATTCAAGGCTTTTAAGTGTTTGTGTTGGGTTTTGTCTCGGGTATATGCTTATGTGTTTGTGTGTGTGTGTTCGTGTGTGTGTTGTGGGTTTCTAGGTGTTTGAACTAATTTGCAAATGGGTTAGAAGGAAGATACACCCAAAGTTGCACCAGGTGAGTTTCTAGACCCCAGTTTCACTTGTTTTAAACTCTTCTTGGGGCTGAAAATGTATTAACACGATTTTACAATGTTTATGTATGTATACCCGTATGTATTATGCATGTTTGATGATGATTCTTAGATGCTTATAGGCTGTTCATGTTTAGAATAGCCTTGGTTAGCTTAGAACGGATAGGCTTGATGTTTGGATTCGATTTATCCTAGAAACATGTTGAACAGAAGCTTCATGCACCTAAATAAGGCCCATGCGCCTGGAGATGTCATAGAAATGATTAAGTGTATATTATGCGCCTGAACAGTGCCCTCATGCGCCTAGAAAATTAGTCGGACGACTAAGTGTAGGGCCATGCGCCCCAATAGTGGCCATACATCTGAATAAACCCATGCGCCTAAGTTTCCGTACGCCCGAATAACCCATGTGTCTAAGTGTCCATACGTCCGAATGGACCATACGCCCGAATAGTGTCCATGCGCCTGAATAGCTCATGTGCCTAAGTGTTGAAAGGGTTAAGTGTTGGCTGATGCCTGCATAGTGATAAAACGCCCGAACAGGGCCCATGCGCCCAAATAGTGTCAAATCGTCTAAACACTTAGAATTTATTACAGAATTTTTGGGAGTCTGTGCTTTTAGGGTTTTGACCGAGGAGGCTAGGGCTTATAAATGCTGGGTTTCATGCATTATTATGATTTCCTTATGATTGTTCTTTATTATTATATTATTATTAATGTTATTGCTATTAGTATGTGACTTTACATGGTGTGTTTATTATCATAACATAAGTATTACTAATAATAAAAAGAAAGTGCAATAAAGAAGAGAAGTGGAACTTAACTAAAACGTTAACAAGTCTTGCAAGCTTATAGGAGGTACATGACCATGAGGTCGTTAGCTCAACTGTGATGCGGGTTAGCTACCTTCAGATGCACACGGGGCCAGTCAATTGAGATTGGCGGACCTTTGCAGCGTACCCTAGGTGTCTGGGCCAGCCTTGTATACAGTATGTAGAGCCCCTTCTGGGAACAGAGGGCCCAACACCATTCCCCCGCGCACATAGTGTAGGGTATTGCTCATTGGTCATGTAGACAGTGAAAGATAAATATAAAAGAGTACAGAGTAAACAAGGCATACAGTAAAGAGAAAAGCATTATCTGATTGTATAGTTAATGCGTACTCACGTATAAAGAAATGAAGTTTTTATAAAAAGAGTATTTTCATATGTATACCTACAGAAAATATTTTATTACTTTTAAAACTAGAACTCACTCAGCAACGCTGACTTTTATACATTTTTAGTTGGCAGGTAAATATTGTTGAGGATGGCACGAGGGTGAAGCTACTCGACAGGGAAAGACTGACATCCATTCATACCTATTATTATTGTT
Organism: Flaveria trinervia; assembly: GCA_025506515.1. NCBI lineage: Eukaryota > Viridiplantae > Streptophyta > Magnoliopsida > Asterales > Asteraceae > Flaveria > Flaveria trinervia. The sequence goes on from CM046442.1 coordinate 32,731,298, forward strand.
GTTTTGTAATGCAATTAAGCAATTCTTTTGTATTCGGTTAAACAATAGTGTATTGCTCAACAACAGTGTTTTAATAAAATGAATGGTTTTTGGTAAAGTAATTCCACTGCTTAAGCTTGTAAATTTATAATGTTTAATGTATTAAATGTTGTGAGTGACCAACTGTGAGGTCTATGGAAATGAGGCTTTACAGATGAAAAGTGAGTATGGTCTTTTTTTGTAAACTGCTAAAGATTGGTGGTCAATTTAAAAGAACTAAAACTATCATGTACAAACCGACCTATAGAATTATAATATGTATAATATACATTTAATATAATAAAAAACCTATTAAATTTTAATTACACCAATCGACCCTCTTGACTTTTTAATTAACATATTTAAATTTAATAAAAGCCAATTAAATTCAATTAATATATTTATTATTTTTTGACGTTTTAATTTAATAAAAGCCAATTAATTTAGTTAATATATTTCATCCTCTTGAGTTTATAATATCAGAGTTTAAAATTTGTAAAAATCCATGTCATTTTGTAAGACACAATACTTTGTTGTGGGGTAACTTAGTTAACAAGGTTACGAATAACAAATTACTTCTAGATGTGTTTACAGTTAGTGGCGGATTTAGAAGAAAAGTTTAGGGGTAGCATAATTTTTTTTACCATACATTAATATAAATAAAAGAAAAAAAACGATAATAAAAGGGTCCGAATGAAGATAATTCAAAACAATATGAAGGAATTTAACTCTGATGAATTGAACAAGGAGTTGTTGACTTGATATTATAATGAGCTGATTGCATATCGTTATTATTGGAAACATAGACAAATGTTGTTGGGTGATCGGCGACAGGGTGAGACGGTGAGGGTTATGAGTATAACTAGTTATTTTTTTATTTGTTTAGTTTGGGTAATGGACAAAGGTTGTTGGGCTTAGTATAAATTTGGTCATGTTATTTGTTTATTATTAACTTATTTATGTTATTCGGTATTTTGTGTCTGTTAATTGTTTAGTTAGTTATTAACCAAATAACACAAATCCTTAATTGCCAATAAAACTTAAAAGTTAAATCAATAACCATAATCAATCCCATACTCTTCAAATCTTGCAAATAACACTGAAATCTTGCAAAAAAACTTAGAAGGTAAAAAAGAATACCTTCAAGCAGCACACTAGCAATATGTAGAAAGACTACATTCAAACTTCAAAAATTTAAGGCTTCAAATTCATAAATGGGCAGCAACCCTAATTTCAAATCCCTAATCTTTAATTCATATATATAATCCAAATTCATAAAATCCTTAATCTTTATTCATATAACACAATTAAAATCTCTCATTTCAATACAAATCCCTAATTTTCAGTAAAACCTAAAAATAAAATCAAATAACCAATCTTCTACTCTAAAAGTCTTGCATACAACACTTAACCTAGAATGTTGAAAGAGTACTTTCAAATTTCAAAGATTCAAGGCTTCAAATGGGTAATAGGTAGCGGCTAGCAGTGGCAGCAGCTATGTCTGAGCGCCCGAGCAGCGGCGGACTCGTAGGCGGAATTGGAGCAACAATGACGTAGGATCGTAGGCAGTACACATGGAAGACGAGCAGATGAGCAACAGGTTTTTTTAGGTTGGAGGGTGGGTTTTAAGTAGAGGTGGGCATAAAAACCGGGTGCGGACCCGTACCCGACCCGACCCTACCGTACCCGAGTATGGCGGGTAGGGTTTTCAAACAAGTAACCCGACCCGAGTTCACCAATACCCGGTTACAAAATACCCGATTGGACCCAACCCGTTTGAACCCGGTTTCGGGTATAGCCCAAACCCGATTTGCACATCTCTAGTTCTGAGTTTGTTAATTAAAAATGGAAAGTGGGTTTTATAATGATTGGCCTATTAGTTGGCTTTTAAAATAATTTGGGCTTTTAAATTAATTGAGTTTTTAATATATTGGACTTTTAATGTTAACTGAGTTTATAATATTTTCATAAAAGGTAATAATATTTGTAAAATATTATAATACTTTTTATAAAATATAAAATTTTCTATCAAGTTTTGAGTTTAAATTTTTTAGGGGTAATGTAAAATTTTCTCAGGGGTAACATAAAACCTTAAAATTTTTTTTTACATAAAAACCGTAATTTTTGACACTACGCGTAAAAAATTGAGGGGTAGCGGAGGCTACCCCTCATCTCCATGTAGGTCCGCCAGTGTTTACAGTCATCCATAACTTAAAAAATACAATATATTAATCACTTAAAATGGTGAAGGTCACTTAAAATGGTGATAGGTTAGTAATAAAAGTTAAGAAAGATTTTAAAATCATTTTGGTTTAAACGTTAATACGTGATTAGAATTACTTTGAGGACCTTAAAATGAGCTATTACTCATAAAAATCCTTAAAACTTTGATGAATTTTATAATATCATTTTAGAAATAATCATTAAAAATAATATTTTATTAAAACATCATGAGAGATTTTTTTAAGCATTAGGGTGGTGAGGCGTACATGCGGAGAGGCTCGATTTATACCGTTTGGTTAATATAGGAACCCTAATCAGCCTCACCTTTGAGCCCGCAAATTGAAACGATGTACATTGTGTTTTTTCCTCTCTTTTATACTTTTTGGGTGCTTTTGCATAGTTTTGGTAGTGTCTGTCCTCTTTTGAATATGTAAATAGTTTAGAGTCAAAACCATCATGTTCATGTTACACCTCCGACTAGGTCGTGTTTCGGTCATCACCGCCACCCCACCGTTGTCCGTCACCTTCTCAAAACCAACTTCCATCTCTACCCAAAAGGCACGCATTCCACTACCACAACATATGATTTTCTCGATGATGGCATATTAAACAGCGATGGTGATACGTGGAAATTCCAGAGGCAAGTTTCTACTCAAGAGTTCAATACACGATCTCTACGTACTTTCATCTAACATGTTATTAGCACTGAGCTCAATGATCGCCTACTGCCGATCCTCTCCACCGCTAACACCGACAACACCGTTGTTGATTTCCAAGACATTCTTGAAAGATTCGCGTTTGACAACATATGCGAGATCGCTTTTGGGTATGATCTTGCTTATCTAACGCCATCGTTGCCAAAACCTGTATTCGCCACCGCATTTGAAGAGGCCCTTCTAATTATTCTCTATAGAATGTTATTGCCACTTTCGTTTGTATGGAAATTTAATGACTTCTCAACGTTCGTTTCGAGAAGCAACTTCGCAATGCCATTGCCGTCATTCAAGATTTCGCTAATAAAATTACCAAACAGAAAGTACTAGAGCTGGAGGAGAAATCAGCTCTCGATTCCGATGATCTACTTTCTCGTTTCTTAGCACCGGTCATAAGTTTGTCACTGACGTTGTAATTAGCTTCATATTAGCGGGAAGAGACATAACATCGACGACGTTGATGTGGTTCTTTTGGTTGCTTCACAAAAACCCTAGAGTCGAAAGAGAAATTGTCAAGGAAAAAGAAATGAAATCTGAAAAGTCTGTTAGTTTACGAGGAAGTGAAAGACATGGCTTATACTCATGCTTCCTCTGCAAAAGCATGAGACTATACCCTCTGGTGCCGGTTGACGGAAAGCAGGCAGCCGCCAACGACGTTTTGCCCGACGGAACTTTGATGAAGAAGGGTGATTCAATTGTATACGATATTTACGCAATGGGGAGGTCACCAGAGTTATGGGGGTTGGATTGGGCGGAGTTTCGGCCGAAGAGATGTTTATGAGTATCCGGTGTTTGTTTGGGGAAACAAATGGCATTTTTACAGATGAAGAGGGTTGTGACTGCTGTTTTACGATAATTTAGGGTCGTTATGGCAGACGGCGATGGTGTGGACCCTGTTTATGTATCATCCTTCACGGCCAAGATGAAGGTGGGTTTCCTGTAAAACCGAGGGAGATCCAAACCAAGTTGTATTAATTATTAAAGATGAACGTGGTGATTGTAATTTTATTTATATATACTAGGTTAGTCACCATGTAATACACAGATTAAATAAATAAAATATTAAAAAATTATTAATAAAACCTTATGTATTATAAAATCATGTTTGAAGATAAATATGATGTTAATGACGTATAAATAGCTATTTCAATTATAATATTTTAATGTAAAATATAGTTACAATTATATATACTTTTGTTTAAGAAATAAGACAATTATACTATTTTTAACTTTCTTACGTAAAACGTTGTTAGGATCTGGTATTTGAACGAAATACCAACTCATTAACATGTAAACCAAAACAAATAGTGCGGAATCCTATTTGATTGGCGATCCAATCAGTGAGAACGCACGTAGACACAATTATGTATTGAATCTAACGTCAAGATCGATTAGGAATCAATCTACTGTGATCTATGAACTTGGAGTACGAACTTAGAGGCTTCTGGACGGCTAGGGTACGTCTGGAGTCGAAGTGTAATCAATGATTACGTTTTTACACGAATTAGGTGGTATTTATAGGTTTAGGTTTCTCATTCGGGTGACTAAATCATTAGCATGGTTCATTCGTGCGATTGAGCCATGCGGTTGATCCATTCGCACGACTGATTGTTCAGTCGTGCGACTGAGTCAGTCGCATGAAGTTTTTTAGGCGTATGGACTATTTAGGCGCATGGACACTCAATCGCATGGCCATTCGGACACATGACCACTGTTGGGGCACAGGGTCCAGTCGGACGCATGAGAACTTCACTTAACCAAGTTTGAATGTATTCATTATTATAACATTATGCATATCAATTCAAACAATCACAAACCTATATAATCTAGTCAATATGCGTTACACAACTCATTAATGAAATATTAAACATTAAAAATCACAAGCAAACATTCTCATTTCATTAAGTACCCAATATTATATCAGTGTAAGACATTCAGGACATATTACATTAAGATCAGGATGTAGGTACATATGTATCAACAAACTCCCCTTTGGACCTAGATCTATCTTTTCTTTGTAACTATGCTTATTTTGTTTTAAAACTCTGTTAGCTTCTACACACAGTTCCAAGTCCTTTACTAAGTTATTATTATGATCTAATAACCTGGCAAATTTTAAATCAATGCTTTCTCTAAATTTATTACAATTAGAACAAGCATGATTATTAAAAAGTTGGTCAGTAGTACTTACCTGAGAGGATTCTGATGAATCAGCCATCAATGCAGAATCTAGTGTTTCTGGAGCTGGTGATTCTGACGTTGTTACATTTTTCCCTTCTTTAGGCAGGTAGGTGACCACTCGTGCAGTTTCTTCTGATGTTGACATCGCAAGTTCGACTGCAATATCTCCTTCACTACCAGAGTCATCATCATATCCTCCATACTATGATATTGGATTCTCCTGGTGAGATAAACCGAAAGCTCCAGTCCTGTCCTTCATCATCATGAGCAGTCAAGGCTTTGGGATGATGATTGAAGGAGGAGAAAGGATTCCCATTGCCAGTCTTCTTTGGCTTCACACACTCCCTTTTGAAGTGCCCTTTCTCACCGCAGTTGAAGCAGGTTACCTTGGTTTTATCAAAGCCGAAGGTAGTATCCTTTGTTCCAATCAAATTTTTTCTGGTCTTTTTGACGAACTTCTTAGCTCTCCGGACAGCACTTGCTAAGGCCAACATTATGTCCATCCACTCCAGCTCTGTCTCATCCACTTGCTTATAGTCCTCATCTGCTAGGTGGCAGTTCCCAATCTTACCAACAATTAGTCCATCATAGGAGTGGACTACTGCAGCTAAGAGATCCATGTGCTCTTTAGCTACCTTAACTGTCACATTATCAAAATTTTCAGTCTTCAGTTTTGCTGCATTTGCTTCAGGTGCAATGTATTGGGTACCAGACGACCCTGACGTTTCTAACCCTAAAGTAGAGGCTTGAGAAGGACCAGATGAGCTTGATACAAAGGCTGTCTGAAGAGGTGCTCCAGATGTTTTTGCTTGAGGAGTCACGTTGTACAACGTAGGATTCTGATCATAAGAGGATTTTTGAGCTCTGTACTTCATCCTCAGTTCTTCCTCTCTCAGCTTCAGAATGAAGTCATTGATATCTAACTCCATTAGCATACCATTCTGTCTGAGATCGGAGAAAAATGAAACCCATTTCTCTGGCAGCCCATCTGCAAAGTTTGACACTTTGTCTTCCATTGATGTTGATACTCCATGAGTGTGCATCTCACTCATCAAGTGGTAAAACTATCGATAACATCATCTAGGCTTTCTTTTCCCATCGAGGAGAAGTTATCAAACTCCTTCCTTAAAGCCATAGCCTTTATGGCCTTTAATGATGCGTTTTTTGTCATACCTTTTCTCCAATGCATCCCATAGCTTCTTTGCTTGTGTATATTCTGAGAATTGATGGAAAATATCCTTCCGAATTGACTGTGTAAGCAAAGCATAAACTTTCTTTTCGGCATTGTATTTCACCTTTTGTCCATCAGTCATGCCACCAAGTGTGAGTTTGACACCATCAGCTCCTACAGGCATGTTGTACCCCGTCTCTATAGACTCCACATATTAGGATCTACTCCATTTAAGTAGATCTTGAAACGTTGCTTCCATTGTGGGTATTCGTCTAACATGATTAGCTTTGGTGGCTTGTTGTGATTCCCCACTTTATTCTCCAGTAGTAGTAAGTTTTGTATACTGAGTCTCTCCCTGTTGTGAATGCTGAATATTGATCTTCTATTGCTATAAACTTTAACTTTAAACAAAACTGTTGTATTAGTGCAAATGAAGGTGTGCGAATGGGCTATTCGGGAAATTGAACTATGCGGATGGTTCAATCGTGCGACTGAACTAGTACGAATGGCTTAGTCGGGCGAATGAACTAATGTGGTTGGACAATGCGTACAGACTTCTTAGTCAGACGAATGGAAGTGCGACTGAGTCCAATCGTGCGTATGGGGAATGCGTATGAACTCAGTTGTGCGATTGAGTCAATCGTGCGACTAGGCCTGCTGGATTTCAAAAATTCATAGGTTTAAGGTGTTTGAATGCAAAAACCGAATTTCCTGCTAACCCTAATTGCCATATGGCGGAAAAAACTTAATTTTACGATCAGGAGACGTTTAAAACCCAATTTGACACAAAAGATTGTGTTTTTGAGTGTAAAAATACAATTTTTATATCAAAACGATTGAATCACATGTAAATCTAGAGCCAAACTCTAATACCACTTGTTAGGATATGGTATTTGAACGAAATACTAACTGATTAATGTGTAAACCAAACAAATAGTGCACAATCCTATTTGATTGGTGATCCAATAAGTGAGAACGCACGTAGACACAATTATGTATTGAATCTAACATCAAGAATCGATTAGGAATTGATCTACTGCGATCTATGAACTTGGAGTACGAACTTGGAGGCTTCTGGACGGCTAGGGTACGTCTGGAGTCGAAGTGCATTCAATGCTTTTTTGTTTCATGAATTAGGTGGTATTTATAGGTTTAGGTTTCTCATTCGGGCGACTGAATCATTAGCATGGTTCATTCGTGCGATTGTGCCATGCGGTTGATCCATTCGCACAACTGAGTATTCAGTCATGCGACTGAGTCAGACGCATGAAGTTGTTCAGGCGTATGGACTATTTAGGCACATGGACACTCAGTCGCATGGCCATTCGGATGCATGACCACTGTTGGGGCGCAGGTCCAATCGAACGCATGAGAACTTCACTTAATCAAGTTTGAATGTATTCATTATTATAACATTATGCATATCAATTCAAACAATTACAAACCTATATAATCTAGTCAATATGCGTTACACAACTCATTAATGAAATATTAAACATTACAAATCACAAGCAAACATTAACATTTCATTAAGTACCTAATATTACATCAGTGTAAGACATTCAAGACATATTACATTAAGATCAGGATCTAGGTACATATGTATCAATAAACTCCCCCTTGGACCTAGATCTATCTATTGTCTTACATCTTTCATAATTTCCTCAAACTTCCTGTACTTAGTTTCTCTAGTGACTCCTGTATTTATCTCGAAAGCAAAACAGAGTCGTATCATATTCTGAAATTGTAAAGCTTATACAATATCTTGTGAGTCATAGAATAGTGGCCACTTGTATAATGCATAAACATCATTTTCCTGACAAGTTGGTGAGCCACATTGGGTCAAACACCCTTATGGTTTCCATTGTACCATTTCTGTTCCAGACTATCACGGCCTCTCCCGTTCTCCAATCGTAGTACCACCATTTGAAGTGTGGAGTGAAGTCCTGTGGCATCTCCCATAGTGGGATCTTTGACATTGTACGTGGTGGACTCCACTTCAATACTATTTTTGGGTTTTCCAGTTATGGCGTTAACCTCAGATCGTCTAATATACCTCGTTGGTTGTTGAGGTTTGAAGTTGACCCATCTGGTGTGGTACTCCCTCTTTAGAGCTGCTTCAAACCAGCCTGACATCTTACGAGGGTCAGCGTATAGCAATTTTAACTTTGCTAACTGGTTAAGCTCAAAACCTGGAAGAGTCTTCAGATCGTGTGGGAATCTGAAGTACTCAATTCCCTTCTCATGTTTAACAACGTAAATGTTAAGGTCTACAAAATGTGCCAACGCTATAATCCTGCCTGCCACCTTTTGATGTTTCTTGACATTATACAGCTTGGTGTAGACAGTTGACATTGTAGCGCTGATTTGGGCTCTTAGGTTGTCAAAGCAAGCAGCCCACTCAGCCTTTCTAGTATTGACTTCAACATCCGTGGCGTAGGCTGTATCTTCTTTCTTGTCTGACGCTTCTTCCATTTTATCCAGAGTCTCGAAGGTTTCACTGACAACATTGTCACCCAAATTGGGTACCATGTTACCATCAATGTCAGTGTACTCTGGATAATGTTGATCTGTGACATCTTCTATCTCAAACTCATCAATGTCATTGTGTTCGTCGTCACTATCACCTTGGACTGTTGGAGCGTTTTTCACGATCTCGTCGGCATTTAGTTTGAACATTTCGGCCAACTGCTCATCAGTGAAGTCATGAATCATCTCCAACTCTTCTGGGGTGTAACTCACAGATCTCCTTACGATCCCTTGCAGATCAAGAATCATGGTTAATTGAGTCTTGAACAGCTGAAGGGGATCTACATCAAACTCGTCCATCTGAAAGTTTGGATCTTCTTGATTTACACATTCAACATAACAATCACTAGTTAACAATCAAAACAGAAACATTAACATTATATATAAACATTCATTACATTAATTTTGATAGAGGACAAATACATATGATTTAAATAATATGAGCAGCTAAGTATTACTGTTATCCTGTATCATAGGCTCTTATGCTACCGGGGCGGATGTGGAGGCACCTTGATCTTGTGCTCTCTTTGTCCTCCTTTCACTGGCAGGTGTGGCACCCACAACAGGTGTGTCATCTTCATCGTCATCAGCCTCATCATTTCCAGCATCACCACCAACTTCAGTATTGTTGATACATGTGTCCCTAATTTCTGATCTTAATGTAATATCTTTGTATTGTCTTACACTTATGTAATTGTAATTGTACGGGTACTTAATGAAATACAAATGTTTGGTTGCGTTTATAATGTTTAATATTTCATTAATGAGTTGTTTAACGCATATTGACTTGATTATATAGGTTTGTGATTGTTTGTAGTGTTATGCATAATGTTATAATTTTGAATTGCTATGTAGTCAGTACAAGAAGCATCGCAGGCGACTTGTATTGCTATGTAGTTACTGATGACTACTCAAGGTTCTCTTGGGTAATGTTTCTGAAATCCAAATAAGAAACATTTAAATCCATCAAGGAATTGGTAACTACACTAGAATCCCTATACAAGCTGAAGGTAAGACAGGTGCGCTCAGACAACGGAACCGAGTTCAAGAATCAGAGGATGGAGGACTATTGCAAGGAAAAGGGAATTGTGCATCAATTTTCCTCGGCTTATACCTCTCAGATGTACGGCGTTGCTGAACGGAAGAACCGCAACTTGATAGAGATGGCACAGACAATGTTGGCAGACTCGAAACTGCCTATCCAATTTTGGAATGAGGCAGTGGCAAATGCATGTTATACTCTCAATCGAGTTCTGGTAGTAAACGCCATGGAAAAACGTGCTATGAGTTATTACATCGACGTAAACCCAACTTGGAATATCTCGAGCCATTTGGCGCTCCGTGCACCCTGCTGAAAAAGACTCAGGAGGGAAAATTCAGAGAGAAGGTTGATGAAGGGATCTTCTTAGGATACAACATACCAAACAAGAGAGTTTACAACAACTCAATGGGTCAAGTAGAGGTGTGGTGTAATGTTGATGTTCAGAGATATATCACACCACCTGCTGGAAAAGGGTCTACTTACTTCTTCGACTATGATGGATTCTTCAAGTCCTTCAACATATCTCTTTCTTTTTCAGAAGACGAGTTGGCAAACAAGATGTTGTACGATGTCTTGAACACACCGTCTCAACATTCAACAAGTCATCACCCTACCAACTCAGGGGGAGCAGTTGATATGAGTGACTCCTCCTCTGATGAAGAAAATGAAGAAAATGATCAAATCAACCAGGATGTACAGGTTCCGACTACCACAAGTTCACAAGCATCGGCCAGTGATGCTTCTAAACTTTCAGAACCTCAGACCCCTATTGCCTCAGATCCAAAACCAGATGGTCATAATCTTGACTCTGAGGTGGTTGTTCCGACAACCCCTGGCTCACGTTTACACGTCTATCATCCTTTGGATAATATTATAGGAGATGTGAGATCAGGGGTTCAGACTAGAAATCAGCTGTACTCAGCTGATTATGCCTCTGTGATGGAAAAAGGATACCTTCATGACGGTGCATACCGCTGCTTTGTGTCTCAGTTTGAGCCAAAGTATGTTAGTGAAGCACTAAATGATGAGGCTTGGGTTAGTGCCATGCAGGAAGAACTTCTTCAGTTTAATAAGTTAGGAGTATGGACACTAGTGGATAGACCTGAAGGTGCTAAAGTCATTGGCACTTTTTGGTCTTGAAATGCAAGAAAGATGATCAGGGTGTGATCATCAGAAACAAGGCTCGGCTTGTTGTTCAGGGTTTTTGACAAGTTGAAGGTATCGACTACAATGAAGTATTTACACCAGTGGCAAGGATGGAAGCCATCCGCATCTTCCTTGCCTATGCATATTATATGAAAATCAAAGTTTATCAGCTAGATGTTAAGAGTGCATTCCTTCATGGTGAGATCAGAGAAACAGTGTATGTTAGTCAACCTGAGGGATTTGAAGATTCATATCATTGGGATAGAGTTTACAAACTCGACAAGGCTCTATACGGGCTTCAACAAGCTCCACGGGCTTGGTATGAGAAACTCTTGACTCATCTTGTAAAACACTGTTTATCAAAGAACGAGATGGAGATCTACTGCTAGTACAAATATATGTAGATGACATAATCTTTGGTTCAAAGAATGAAAAATTATGCAAAGAATTCAAAGCAGTTATGAAGGCAGAGTTTGAGATGAGTGCCATGGGGGAGATAAAGTTCTTTCTCGGGTTATAGGTGGATCAGACACCAAATGAAATCTTCTTACATCAGACCAAGTATGTAGGAGATATTCTCAATCGATTTGACATGGATAATTCCTCCTCAGCTGGCACTCCACTAGCTACAAACCATGATGTGGCACCCGATGAGAACAGTGATCTGGTAGATGCCACTATGTACCGAGGGATGATTGGATCTCTCATGTATCTCACTGCCTCAAGACCAGATATCATGTATGCTACATGTTTATCCTCACGATATCAGGCAAAGCCTAAGGTGAACCATCTAATTGGAGTCAAAAGGATATTTCGTTATCTGAACAGCACACCCACACTTGGGTTGTGGTATCCTCAAGATGATGACTTTGAACTTATAGCTTATAGTGACTCAGATTACGGCGGCTGCAAGATGAACTACAAGTTCACATCTGCAGGGTGTCAGTTCTTTGGGAGAAGATTAGTAACCTGGCAGTGTAAGAAACATACCTCGGTTGCTTTGTCAACCTGTGAAGCCGAATACGTTGCTGCTGCAAGCTACTGTTCCCAAATCATATGGATTCAACAGCAAATGCGGGATTACGGTTTGCATTTCACTTCCACCCCTATATTTGTTGATAACTCTGTTGCAATTGCAGTCACTAAAAACCCGGTCCAACATCCTAAGACCAAACACATCGGAATCAAATATCATTTCATACGTGACTGTTTTGAAAAGAATTTAATCGATGTGATAAAAATAAACACTGATTTTCAACGCGCTGACCTCTATACAAAGGCTTTTGACAAACCACGTTTTCTATATCTGTTAGAGGTCAATGGTGTTAAGAAGAAAAGTGAGGTAATTCCTGAAGATGACCACGTATAGTCCGATGCGTCACGTCTAGGTTCTTTTATTTTTTAAATTTTAGTGTTAATTAAGTTTAATTCTCTGTTAAATGATAGTTTGTTAATTACACTTAGTGTCTTTTATTGCTCATTAAAATCCTAAAATGCAAATCCTTAGAGGTTTTAGTATTTTAGGGGGAGAATGGCAAGAAAAAAAAACCAAGGGAAAAGGAGAGGCAAGCCGATAATAAATAAGATCATACACGTGATACCGATTTAATGTATGGAATATGATAGTACACAGGTACAAACCATTTGGGACTTTAAAAAATCAAAATTGAAAAAGATGCAAAGTTCAAGTATAAGTCTGCGTAGTCTGAGCAATATAAAAGGAAATATGATAGTTAAGCTAGCTACTACTAAGGTAACACAAAGAAAGTAGACCTAGAGGTTACTAGACCACAACTGATATGTCGGTAGATTCAACACAATGGATGACTAGACCTTTTGGTGATCTCAAGATTAAACTAAAATGGTTGACTAGCTGTGAGTAACACCTTATCCCTGGTTAACACAATCAACAAGATTCCAATAAGGGGTGAAGGGCAAAATAAACGCCACAAAACTATGCGTAAGACCAAAGCATGAGCAAAAGCACATGAAAAATGCAAAGACAATCAAACTGATAACCATGTTGTTGGTGAGATCTGTGCAAAAAGAAGAAAATTGCTCAAACAAGAAGGTAGGTTATGTGCCTCTCTGCTGTGCGGTGGCACTGACCTGAGGATAAGCATAACCTATATATTCTAGAACTCATTGTTGTTTGCCGCCTCTCTGTTGTGCGATGGCACTGACCTGAGGATTGGCTACTCTTTGAAAGTTCTATGAATAGTCTCTTCTTGAATTCTACCCTAAGACCGCTCAAAAATCTCCTGAGGAATGTTGATTACCATATGAGTGTGGGATCCACAATGCTTGTTGAAATAAAACAAACCTTAAAACGATCACCAAACTATGTTGAAAGTTTGTGTATGGATTTAAGAGGACAGGTATACTGATAATACTGTGGCTACAACTCTTGAAAGTTCAAATCAGTGTGGGGACCTAAGAGTACTAGTATGATTTCCTAAATTTGCTAAATGACTCCAGATGAAAAACAAGGAAAGAGCATCAAAGTTATTTTTAATAATTTGTCCTGAATAATTTGAATATCCTGTATGATTCCAACTTAAATTGATCCATGTATGGTTTAAATGATTGAGGCTGCTCTCTCAGAATATTTATTCCTTAGAACTACATCTTAGGACTTAACTCTCACAAAACACAAAAACATGTCTTAATTTGTGTAAGATTTCAGTATTATTTCTTTTATTTATGTACAAAATTCGTCAAATTCTGTAGGTTAGTATCGGACTATGTCATGGAGACTGCTGGGTTCCACCAGGATTTCATGCCTGGTGAAGAAGAGGAGGAGTCAGATGAGGAGCCACTGACTCGGACTGTGGGAGTAAAGTCGTTCCCATAGAACGAGGGCTCCGGGCGGTTGGTGTACGCCCAGGCGGATTGGGAGAGACTACTAATGATCCTACTTATACTCCTGATCTGCCAGACCGTGCTCTAAGGGGAGCATCATCCTCGACTGGATCGAGAAAGAAGAAGATGGCTCAGCCCCATGGTTTGAAAAGGAAGAAATGCAGAATCACCTTCGTCATCACCACAGCTACCACCATAGCTACCACCATTCCACCTACCACCACTACCACCATTCCACCCACCACTACCACCAGCTCATACACCACTTCCACACCCACTCCACCAGATACACCCTTCCCATCCACCACAACTACAGCTCATCCACAGCCATCCACATCAATACCAACCCCAATCTTCTCTACATCCACTACCACTACCACAGCTCATGGAGTTGGGACCTCCTCATAGGTCCCACCTGGTTTTGGATCTGCTTACCCATCTATCAGGTTGGAGGAGCAGTTGGCTAACCTTAACAGGTTAGTGCTGAAGCTGCTGGTGACGGATGAACAGCGAGCCTCTCAGCTTAATCAGCTGATGGAGCTTAATGCATCCCAAGCCCAAAGGATAGAGGCCCAGAGCCAAGAGATTACTGAGTTGAGAGAGATGCATACATCCTCAATACAGAGGATACAAGATTTGGAGGCCCAGAACAAGAAGCTTATGCTGAGACTGAAGGGATCCAAAGATGAGCCCCTAAAGATCCGAGAAGAAGATGGAGATGATGGTGATGACGATGACAGTGATGATGATGAAGATGATGACGATGACAGTGATGATGATGAAGATGATGACTGTGATGATCAAGGGGATGACACTGATACAGGTGATAATGTTGATCATGATGATGATGATGACGAAGGAGATGCAGCTGCATCTACATCAGCTCAAGGTCAAGAGAGGTGCACAAAGAAAATCAAGACAAAGGAGCCCCATTATCTTCTGCTGATCCTACTGACACACCAACTATTCAAGACAAGAGTAATGCATAGTTGTTTTTATGTTATTTAAACTATGTGTATTTGAATATTGTATCTAATTAATGTAATTAATGTTTATGGTTATTATTAATGTTTACGGTTCTGTTTGTTGATTAAATGATTGATGTGTTACATGTTTTAAATCAACCAGATCCTAATTTTCAAGGAGATGAATATGATGTTGCTCCCCTCCAACAGATCAAGACTTAACTCATAATGATTCTTGAACTGCAGGGGATTGTCAGAAGATCAGTGAATTACACTCCTGAAGAAGGAGAAATAATTCATGATCTCACCGACGAGCAACTGGCTGAAATATTTCGACTCAATCCTGATGAGATTGTAAAAGACGCTCCAAATATTGAAGGAGACAGTGATGGCGACCTGAAGGACATCGATGAAACAGAGATCGAGGATGTCACAGTAGCTCACTATCCAGAGTATGCTGACAAAGAGGGAAATGTGGTCCCCAATTTAGGTGATTCCCTAGTTAGTGATACATTTGATATACTGGATCAGATGGAGCAAGAGACTGAGAAGGTTGAAGAACAAGCCCAAGCCTCAAATGTCAATGTTGATATCAGAAAGGCTGAATGGGCTGCATGTTTTGAGGAGATCCGAGCACAACGCTCTACTCCTAAACCAAATGTCTACACCAAGCTCTACAAAGTAAAGAAACATCAAAAGGTGTCAGGCAAAATTATCGTGTGGCCTCATTTTGATGATCTTAATGTCTACGCGATAAAGCGAGAGATGGGTATCGAGTACCTTAGATTCCTGCATGATCTAAAGTCTCTACCTAGTTTTGAGCTCAACCAGCTGGCTAAACTAAAGTTACTATATGCTGACCAGAGGAAGATGTCAGGCTGGTTTGAGGCGGTGCTGAAGAAAGAGTACCACACCAGGTGGGTCAACTTCAAACATCAACAACCTATGAGGTATATCAGACGTTCTGAAGTTGACCCCATAACTAGAAAGCCTAAGATAGTGCTGAAGTGGAGTCTCCCAAGAACAATGTCAAGAATCCCTCTCAGGGAAATGCCACAGGACTTCACTCCACACTTTAAATGGTGGTACTATGATTAGAGAACAGGAGAGGCGGTCATAGTTCTGAACAAAGAGGGCAAAATGGATACTGTTAGGGTATTTGACCCAATGTGGCTTACAAACTTGTCTGCTGATGATGTATACACATTATACAAGTGGCCACTGTTCTATGACACGTAAGATATTGTACAAGCCCTCAAATTCCAAAATGTGATATGACTCTACTTTGCTTTTGAGATACACGCAGGAGTCACAAGAGAGGAGAAGTACAAGAAGTACGAAGAGGTTATGAAGAAGGTAAGACAATAGATGAATCTAGGTCCAAGGGGGAGTTTATTGATACATGTATCCTAGTTTCTGATCTTAATGTAATATCTTTGTATTTCTTACACTTATGTAATTGTAATTGTATGGTTACTTAATGAAATACAAATGTTTGGTTGCGTTTATAATGTTTAATATTTCATTAATGAGTTGTTTAACGCATATTGACTTGATTATATAGGTTTGTGATTGTTTGTAGTGTTATGCATAATGTTATAATTTTGAATACACTCAAACTTGGTGAAGTGAAGTTCTCATGCGTCCGACTGGACCATGCGCCCAAACAGTGGTCATGCGTCCGAATAGCCATGAGACTAAGTGTCCATGCGCCTAAATAGTTCATACACCTGAACAACTTCATGCGTCTGACTCAGTCGCATGATTGAATACTCAGTTGTGCGAATGGATCAACCGCATGGCTCAATCGCATGAATGAACCATGCTAATGGTTCAGTCGCCCGAATGAGCAACCCTAACCTATAATACCACCTAATTCATGGAAAAACGTAAGAATTCAATCCACTTCGACTCCAGACGTACCCTAGCCGTCCAGAAGTCTCTAAGTTCATACTCCAAGTTCATAGAATGCTGTAGATCGATTCCTAATTGATTCTTGACGTTAGATTCAATACATTATTGTTTCTACGTGCGTTCTCACTGATTGGATCACCAATCAAATAGGATTCCGCACTATTTGGTTTGGTTTAACACATTAATCAGTTGGTGTTTGGTCAAATACCCGATCCTAACAAGTATCATCATCACCATCATCATCCTCGTCATCACTATCATTATCACTGTCATCTCCATCTCCTTCCTTGATCTTTAGGGGCTTTTCCTTTAATCCCTTGAGCCGTAGCATGATGGTCTTGTTGGTGGTCTCCAACTCCTCGATCCTCTTAGCTAATTAGGCATTCTGCTCCCGGAGTTGGGACATCTCTACACGCTGAGCATCCATCAGTTGGGCCTGCTGAGATATCTTCAAAGATTGGGCAGCAGTAAGGTCTACCAACTAACGTATCTGAGCAGTCTTCTCGTCGTCTACAGCTAACAGCCTCAGCACCATACGGTTGAGTGCCGAGAGCTGTTCCTCTACCCCACTGGGAGGTAGAGGTGATCCAGAGGGATAGGTAGGGAAAGATGATGGTGCAGTTGGATGGCTAGTAGTGGTGGTGGTGGCAGTAGTGAAGATTGTGGGTAATATAGATGAAGGTGGTGGTGGTATGGTAGTGGTGGTGGTAGGTGTAGTAGTGGTGGTGTGGGTGTAGTGGTGGTGGTGGTGGCTGTGGTGGTGGCTGTAGGTGTAGTAGTAGTAGTAGATGTAGTGGTGGTAGGTGGAGTGGTGGTGGTAGATGTAGTGGTGGTGGTGGTAGTGATGAAGGTGAGTCTTCTCTTTTTCTTCTTCATGCTGTGGGGCTGAGCCATCCTTTTCTTCCTCGATCCTTTCAAGGAGGATGCTCCCCCTAGAACACGGCTTGGCTGATCGAGAGCAAATGTGGGATCAGTGTCAGTCTCTCCCGACCCGCCAGGGCGTTAACCAACCGCCCGGAGCCCTCGTTCTGTGGCAACGACTTTACTGCCAACAGTCCGAGTCAGAGGCTCCTCGTCTGTTTCCTCCTCCTCATCAGGTATGAAGTCCTGGTGGAATCTTGCAGTCTCTACTCCATCATGGGTAGATGCTGGAGATGCTGTATCGGTAGTGGGGGCCCTTGGTTGAGAGGGCCCTGCATCTCCACCATCACCGTTGTCGTCGTCGTCGAAGTTATCCTCTGAGAGCTGTAACTGCTCTACATCAGAGTCACTGTCTACGCGACGCCACTTACGCCTCCCCGGCGCCACGTAATCCACCTTGGCCAGATGACTTATAAGTCTCTTTACCGGGGGCTTGACCTGCTTTCCTCGGTAAACCCTCATACGACCCAGTGTCGTATCATCCATAATCTCTAAAGCCATAGCGTCGTAGCTTTCCTTTGGCAGTGAGGGCAGCTTCTCGTCAAAAATCATATGTAAGAACCTAGGGTACATGAAGAAACCCTCCTTTCCCTTTGCCTCCAAGTTCTCTATAAGGTAAGAGAAGATCATGCTTGAAAAGCTGAAGGGGTGGTTCAGCACCAGCGCCACGTAGGCATTTTGTATATGGTCTGAGAGGTCGTCAAACCCACCCCTTCGTGAAGCTATGCACTTCAGGATGACGTGTGCCAAGTACTTATACTGGGGGCACAGGTTGCTCTTGTTGAGCACACCTGAGTTTATGTCCCTAGAGTACTTAATCCTCATGAAACACCCTCTCACCGTCAGTGGGTGAAGTCTGATGGGGTGATCAGTATCTTCTCCCAACTCAAGTACCCGCTGAATGTCAATAGCGGTAATCTCCATATCCATGCCACAAATAGAACTCCGTATGCTGTAAGACTCACATGATCGATCAACAGATGCATTCTCCTAGAAGGCCTGTTGTATAGACACCTGTAGGGAGTGCATGGTGTAGAAATGGCCTTGTGGATCCTTGATCGCTTGAGAAAAGCGATGATCTCTGTAAACTCCGCACCATTTCGAGTTGTGGAGTCCAAGTGAGCACAAATGTTATGCTTGGGGTTGATAGACCATCTATCAGCCATCAATCTGTAACACAAGACACATAGACATTAGTTATCCACACGAGACAAATTAATCTTAATTAACTTGGTTGAATTCATCTAGATTCATTCATGCGATTGAACCATGTGGCTGGTTCAGTCCTTTGTCCTGTCATGCGACTGGATTCAGTCGGGTGATTGAATAGGTGGCTGAGTTCAGTCGGTTGACTAAGCCTACGATTGGTTCTGTCGGCCGATTGAGCTCATTTGTATGGTCTATTCGGCCAATTGAGCCATTCGACCAGCTCAATCGTGCGATTGTTGTTCAACCTGATGACCAGTCGCATGACCCGCTGTTCGATCGACTAAGGTTCGAATCTTGACCAATACGTGAAATTAAACGTTGTGCATTGGTTCTTTAGACTCGCAATCTCTTAACTAAAGACTTAATAACATTAGCTTTAACATTTTACTTAGTTTCAGTAGGTCAATAGTCCATTTAGTGGTTCGGTTCTAGTTTCAATTGAACATCACAAATTAGGGCACCATTTCTCTTGATTTCTCTGAGATTTCATCTTAGTATACCTGTATAAATGCACACACACGTCAGAAGATCAATAGGGATGTATAATTGTGGTCTGATGAAATTTGGACAGCGTAATGGTAGGCTATGCGATATGAGGGCGATTGGGGGTGATGAGTTGAATGCGATCGTCTACGGCCCTATTTATACTGAATCTGAGTTCAGTCAGCCGACTGGACCCATTCACTTGGTTTATTCGGGCGAATGGATCTTAGTCATGCGATTGGCTCATTTGCACACTCTCATTCGTTCGAATGGGTCATTCTGATAAGCCATTCGGGTGAATGGTTCATACTCATATCCATTCGGCTGTTTATTGCATGAGTATGGTCCATTCGTAAGATTAGTCCATACTCATGGTCCATTCGTGCAAATGGGTCAGACTCATGAATTTGACTTTATAACCATTCCACATATTCTTAGTTTAACTTTGAATAAATATTATGAGCATTTGATCATCTCAGACATGATCATTTTATCTTGAAAACCTTTGATCACCTCAGACGTGATCCTATTAAAAACTTTTGTCATGTCAGACGTGACACATTTTCGTTTGAAAGCACGTGTGGTCACCTCGGACGTGACATTTTAGATGATAAGGTTCCTTATCCACTTCCATGACATAGTCTGATATTAAACACTCTGAAATTGACAAAATTTAAAAAAATAAAAGAAATAACACTGAAACTTAAAACTAATACATGTTTTTGTGTTTTTGTGAGGGTTAAATCTTAAGATGTAAATCTAAGGAGTTCTTTTTCTGAAAAAGATAACTTCAATTCATATAAACCATACATGGACCAATTCAATTTGGGGTCATACAGGATAGTCAAATCGTTCGGGACAAGTTATCTTAAACCTTTGATGCTCTATTCTTGTTTTTCATCTAGAGTCATTTAGCAAATTTAGGAAATCATACTAGTACTATTAGGTCCCCACTCTGATTTGAACTTTCAGGAATTGTAGCCATAATGATTGTTAGTATACTTGTCCTCTTAAATCCATACACAAACTTTCAACACAGATTGGTGATGGTTTAACGTTTGTTTATTTCAACAAGCATTTGTGGATCCCACACTTATATGGTAATCAACATTCCTTAGGAGATTTTTGAGCGGTCTTAGGGTAGTATTCAAGAAGAAACTATTCATAGAACTTTCAAAGAGAAGCCAAGCCTCAGGTCAATGCCACCGAACAGTAGAGATGCGACAAACAACGATGAATTCTAGAATATATAGGTTATGCTTATCCTCAGGTCAGTGCCACCGCACAACATAGAGGCACATAACTTATCTTCTTGTTTGAGCAATTTCATTGTTTTTGCACAGATCTCACCAACAACATAGGTTATCAGTTTGATTGTATTTGCATTTTTATGTGCTTTTGCTCATGCTTTGGTCTTACGCACACATTCGTGGCATTTATTTTGCTCGTCACCCCTTATTGGAATCTTGTTGATTGTGTTAACCAGGGATAAGGTGTTACCCACAGCTAGTCAAACATTTTAGTTAATCTTGAGATCACCAAAAAGGTCTAGTCATCTATTATGTTGAATCTACCGACATATCATCTGTGGTCTAGCAACATCTAGGTCTACTTTCTTTGTGTTACCTTAGTAGTCGCTAGTTTATCTCATATTTCCTTTTATTTTGCTTAGACTACATAGATTTATACTTGAGCTTTGCATCATTTTCAATTTAAATTTTAAAGTCCCAAATGATTTGCTCCTGTGTACTATCATATTCCAAAGATTGAATCGGTGTCACACATACGATCTTATTTTTATCAGCAACCTCTCCTCCTCCCTCGTTTTTTTATACTGTCTAAACCTATTCTCCACCTAAAGTTTTAAAACCGTAATGAATTAGTGTTTTAGGATTTTAATAGGCAAAACAAATAAGACCAATTTTAATTAACCAACTTAAAATTAAGCAAATAAATTAAAAATTAAAAAAATCAAAGAAAATTTACACGACACATCGGACTACACATGGTCATCTTCAGGAATGACCTCACTTTTCTTTTTAACGCCGTTGACCTCTAACAGATATAGAAAATGTGGTTTGTCAAAAGCCTTTGTATAGAGTTCAGCGCGTTGAAAATCTATGTTTATTTTTACCACATCGATTAAGTTCTATTCAAAGCAATCACGTATAAAGTGATATTTAATTCCAATGTGTTTGGTCCTAGGATGTTGGACTGGGTTTTTAGTGACTGCAATTGCAGCAGAGTTATCAACAAAGATAGGAGTAGAAGAGAAATTCAAACCATAATCCCGTATTTGTGTTGAATCCATATGATTTGAGAACAGCAGCTTGCAGCAGCAACGTATTTGGCTTCACAGGTTGACAGTGCAACTGAGGTCTGCTTCTTGCACTGCCAGGTTACTAATCTTCTCCCAAAGAACTGACACCCTACTGATGTAGGCTTGTAGTTCATCTTGCAGCCGTCGTAATCCGAGTCACTATAGGCTGTAAGCTCAAGTCATCATCATGAGGATACCACAACCCAAGTGTGGGTGTGCCCTTTAGATAACGAAAAATCCTTTTGACCCTAATAAGATGGTTCACCTTACGCTTTGCCTGATATCGTGAGCATAAACATGTAGCATACATGATATCAGGTCATGAGGCAGTGAGATACATGAGAGATTCAATCATCCCTCGGTACATAGTGGCATTAACTAGATCACCATTCTCGCCGGGTGCTACATCATGGTTTGTGGCAAGTGGAGTGCTAGTTGCAGAAGCATTCTCCATGTCAAACCGACTGAGAATATCACTTACATACTTGGTCTAATGTAGTAAAATCTCATTTGGTGTCTGATCCACCTGTACCCGAGAAAGAACTTCATCTCTCCCATTACACTCATCTCAAACTCCGCCTTCATTACTGCTTCAAACTCTTTACATAATTCTTTGTTCTTTGAACCGAAGATTATGTCATCGACATAGATTTGTACCAGCAGTAAGTCTCCATCTTTTTCTTTGATAAACAATGTACAGTCAATGACTCCCCTGCAAAAACCGTGTTTCACAAGATGAGTCGAGAGTTTCTCATACCAGGCCCTTGGAGCTTGGTGAAGTCCATATAGCGCCTTGTCAAGTTGTAAACTCTATCTCGATGATATGGATCCTCAAATTCCTCGGGTTGACTCACGTACACTGTCTCTCTAATCTCACCATGAAGGAACGCATTCTTCACATCTAGTTGATAAACTTTGATTTTCATATAAGATGCATAGGCAAGGAAGATACGGATGGTTTCCATCCTTGCCACGGGTGAAAACACTTCATTGTAGTCATACCCTCAACTTGTTGAAACCCTGAACAATAAGCCGAGCCTTGTTTCTGATGATCACTCCTTGATCATCTTTCTTGCATTTCAGGACCCATTTGGTGTCAATGACCTTAGCACCTTTAGGTCTATCCACTAGAGTCCATACACCTAACTTCTTAAACTGAAGAAGTTCTTCTTGCATGGCACTCACCCAAACCTCATCATTCAGTGCTTCACTAACATACTTTGGCTCAAATTGAGACACAAAGCAACGATGAGCACCATTGTGAAGGTATCCCTTTTCAATCACAGAGGCATAATCAGCTGAGTACAACTGATTTCTAGTCTGAACCCCTGATCTCACATCTCCTATAACATTATCCAAAGGATGATAGATGTTTAGACGTGAGCCAGGAGTTATTGGAACAACTACCTCAGAATCAAGATTGTGAACATTTGGTTCTAGTTTTGAGGCAATAGGAGTTTGAGGTTCCGAAGGCTCAAACGCATCACTACCAGATGCTTGTGGACTTGTGGTAGATGGAACATGTACATCCTGGTTATTCTGATCATTTTCCACACTTTCTTCATAAGAGGAAGAGCCACTCACATCAAGTGCTTCCCCTGAGTTGGTAGATGAGTTACTTTGTGAACTGGATGGTGTTGAATCTTGAGATGGTGTGTTCAAGACATCATACATCATCTTGTTTGCCAACTCGTCTTCAGAAGTGGAGAGTGGTATGTTGAAGGACTTGAAGAATCCATCATAGTCAAAGAAGTAAGCATGCCCTTTTCCTGCAGGTGGTGTGGTGTATCTCTGAACATCAACATTACACCACACCTCTGCTTGACCCGTTGAGTTGTTGTAAACTCTCTTGTTTGGTATGTTGTATCCTAGAAATATCCCTTCATCTACCTTCTCGTTGAATTTTCCCTCCTGAGTTTTCTTCAGCAGGGTGCACGGTGCGCCAAACGGCTCGAGATACTCTAAGTTAGGTTTACGTCGTTGTAGTAACTCGTAGCACGTTTTTCCATGGCGTTTAACTACCAGAACTCGATTAAGTGTATAGCATGCATTTGCCACTACTTCATTCCAGAATTAAATAGGCAGTTTCGAGTCTTCCAACATAGTTTGTGTTGTCTCTATTAAGCTGCGATTCTTCCGTTCAGTAACACCGTTCATCTAAGGAGTGTAGGCAGAGGTAAATTGATGCACAATTCCCTTTTCCTTGCAGTAGGCTTCCATCCACTTATTCTTGAACTCGGTTCTGTTGTCTAAGCACACTTGTCGTACCTTCAGCTTGTAGAGGGATTCCAGTGTACTTACCAATTCCTTGAAGGATTCAAATGTTTCTGATTTGGATTTCAGAAACATTACCTAAGAGAATCTTGAGTACTCATTAGTAACTACATAGCAATACAAGTCGCCTGCGATGCTTCATATACTGACTGGACCAAACAGATCCATGTGAAGGAGCTCAAGACGAAGTTCTGTAGAATGAAATTTCTTTTCCTTATGAGACTTCTTCGTCTGTTTGCCCTTTTTGCACGCAACACAGAAATCTGGGAGTTGGAAATTTTTGACATTTACTCCTCTCACAAGATCTTTCTGGATCAAGTGATTCATATTTCTCGGATTTATATCTCCCATTCTCCTATGCCAGGAGATGGAGTCCTTCTCAGTAGCTTTGGACAAGAAGCATTGGACTTCACGATCCGTTGTAGAGGCCTTTGAGAGATCCAAGATGTGACATCCGGTAAATTTCCGTTACCAAACTCCGTTAGTTCCGTTAAGTCTTGCATACACGTGTCGTAAACACACACTAGTTGTCGTTTAACGTTGGTGACCTAATAATAATTAATAATGTTACCTTATTGATAATCCAATTGATTATGTGATTATTGTGTTATGCTTATGTGTTTACACAATTTAAACGTTAACGGTGAATTTTATCGCGTAACGTGAAAACGCGTGTATTTAAATTGCCTATCTTGTGAGTTGTGGAAATAATGTAAATATTATTATGTTGATTAATAATGTTGGTATTATTAAGTTAAAACCTTTCAAAAAGTGTTAAAAGAATAGTTTTATAAAATATAAAATAAAGGGGGTTAAGTGTAATTACCTAAAACTAAAACTTAACAAAATTAACAAACCCTAATCCCCCCAAACCCCAAATCGGCCGCAACCATCATCCCTCACCCCTCCAATTGCGATTTCAACCTAGAACTAGCCTACAAGCCAAGATTTTGATCGATTTCAAGCAATACAACTCGTGGGAATCATCAATTGCAAGCTATAACACGTTTAAAGGTTAGATTTTTCATGTTTTTGTGGGTTTTTTGTGGTGGCCGAACCCTAGTTGCGAAATTGGTCTTCATGGGGTCGAATTTGATGTTGTTTGATGAGTTAGTATGTTAGTTAGAT
The DNA here is from genome assembly GCA_025506515.1 of Flaveria trinervia. NCBI lineage: Eukaryota > Viridiplantae > Streptophyta > Magnoliopsida > Asterales > Asteraceae > Flaveria > Flaveria trinervia. Next base: position 32,756,397 of record CM046442.1, read on the forward strand.
TGAATACATGTTAGTTAACGTCGATTATGTATGAATTGTATGTTTTTAGTTGATTGATCTTGAACTTTGATTATAGGCAAACCCTAATTCGAAATTTATGAGATTATGGATGAATGATGATTGTTTGATGAATGTATGATGATTAGTAGGTTGTATGAAGGCTAGGTTACATTGATTTTGCAAGAAATTGGTGAATTGAAGTTGGTGTTCATAGGTTACTAATAATAGTAACTTTATTTTGCATGTAATGATGATCTAGTGATGGATTGATGTTATAGATGTGTTCATGATGATGATTAGATGTTAGATTGTTGTTATGAATGCTAGAATCTTTGAATGGATGTTTTTTGTTCATAGCTTGCCAAAAGTAGAAACTTTTGTTCATGAAGATTGTTAAATTATGGTGATTAGGTAATGTTGATCATGTCTAGATATTGTTATGAGCTTGAGATGGTATAATTATGATGAATTCATGAATACATTGGATGGTTGATAGATGTTGGGATGTACTTTCCCAAAAGGGAAACTTTATTTGCATAAAGTCTGAAAAATGATAGCTTGAACATGTTTGGATGTTAGGATCATGTTAGTATGATCATGGATAGATTCTAATATGGTAGAACATGGTAATTTGGTTGCATGTAATGTCAGGGTAATCATGAATGATATTTGGACATTTATGATCATGTATGATTTGGATGTTGATTAGTAGTAGGACATCATGTTTGGGATTGGTAATTGATTGTTGTGATGTTGTAGAATGCAATGCATATGGTTAATGAATATGGTTATGATCATCATACACGCATGCGAATCTGAGGCCCCTACTTAGTAGGATTGGCTGGGTTTAGGATGTGAAGTCGTGAGTGGCTTCACATGGCATGTGGTGAGTGGTTGATCTTTGTGTGACATGTTAGTTGTGTTATAACTAGTGGATATGTTAATGTTCTAGATTCGCATGACTTGTATGATACTTGGTTGTATGATGATTAAAGTGATACACCTGGGTGATATAGCATACATATTATATGTTTGAATGTTAACTATTTATGATATATGTGTATGATTACTTGAATGGTTTACAACACACAAAGTCACCAACGGGTCAAACGGGTCAACTAGGTCAAACATGTATGTTTTGTTTGAGATCTTGAGTCCTTGGTTGTAGTATACTTAGGGTTTCCCATGTTCTTTGATTTCACGTACTCATGTACTTATATGATCTAGGTAACCTCTGAAGGTTGTCTGTCTATTCTGTTTGACAAGTCAAACTCTAAGTATCTATACGCATATCAGGTGAGTTCATGCCCCATTGTTTATTTACTCTCTTTTGGGGGAGATAGCATACGGTAAATCACGAACGCTTTATGTATTCAAGTTGTGTACAATATTATATAGTGTTGATATCATGGAAAAGTCCTCACACTTTCGAATTGTTAATATTGAATAGCGGGGAAATTTGGGTAGTACTACTGGGTCTGACGAGCCCCACCTGTGTGACTCGAGGTCAACCGGGTGCAAGTTGTCCTAACGAACATTGTCACGACCTGTTAAGTCGTGGCAGGAGGCAACAACGTAACACAGTCAGCTTCAATTGCGAAATCACTATGAAATAATATTTATTGTTAATGGACTAGCTATCTGTTACAATGCGCTACTTGTATATCTCTATATTAAATGTTTATGTTTGAATATCTCTTGAACTCACCAACCATTGTGTTGACATTTTAGTATGCTATTTCAGGTCATTAGCTTGCTTGCCATAGGAGCACTGCATGGTTCACTGCATTCTATGACACGATCTTCAAGATAATTTTATCATTTTAATGATTAATGATTACTATTTTGGGTTGGCACATGTTTTGCCATAATTATATTTTTATTTCTTTGGGTTGTTTTCAAAACGCTTCCACACTGTTTAATTTATTTACTTTGGTTGATTTTATTTAAATTATGGCATATAGAGTCGTTCTGAGTAACTATTGACTGTGATCCTGGTTTGTTCACATGCCTCGCGGTAAAACTCCGCAAGTGGATTTTGAGGGTGTGACAGAAGACATAAAGATCATTATATCTTGAAGCTGACATTAGGACTTAGTCCTACGGGATCACGTAGTCCTTCTTTAGAATGTAGCACTTCTTGTTGTCAAAGACGACTTTGAAGCCTTTATCACTTATTTGAGAAATAGAAAGTAAGTTATTTCGTAACTGTTGGACATAGTTTACCTTATCAAACTTAACTTTCTCATTTCCCACTTCCCCTTGGGCTGTGATGTACCCGCCTTTGTTTCCAGCAAATGAAACATGCCCTCCTTTGATTTGTCTCACATTTGATAAGAGAGCTCTGTTCCCTGTCATGTGCGTGGATGCTCCGCTATCTACAATCCATGTGTTAGTCTCAGCACTATAGCGAACACCCTGCACATTCAATTAAAACATTAGTTCATGTTAAGAACCCAAGCCTTCACTGACTTGGGTTCCCGAGGCATCACACATCATAAACTCAAACCGTTGACCATTTGAGGTTGAGGGAAGCCCAAATTTCTGTTTGTTCTCATTTTCAGACACTGAGGGATATTTTCTTTCCAAAGGCCAGCTTTGTGTAGGGCCTGTTTGTGATAAACAGACGACTGGTTGAAGGGTTGAACTTTGGGTTCACTATCTCTTTTAGGAGGCGTCACTGAGTTCCTCTTAAAAGAGCTAGGTGTTCATACAGGAAGTTCAACTTTCCTCCTCGGTGTCTGATAATAAGGACAATGAGACGCTATGTGACCGTACTCTCCACAAATAGCAGGATCTACTTTCAACTTTTCGGTTTATATATTTTGGTGGAGATGTAGATGTCACACGGTCGACCTTATTATGTTTAGATTGAAACACTTCTTTGGTAGATGTATGATTGGGTTTTACAAACTTAATTGCTTTACCTGGTTTTATATCTTTTATTTCTTGTTTACCTAGACTTTGACATGATGCTTGTGAATGATTAGGTCTAATAGTCTTTTTGGGTTATGATTTTACTTTGTTTGATCCTGACTTTAAATTAACCTTTCCAAACTCTATTTCCAGGTTAACACAAGGCATCTTTCCTTTTGCCTTTGAAGTGGCCTCCTTTTGTTTAGTGATAGTTTTATTGGATTTACTTACGAAATCTGGGTCACTAACAAGAGGAGTGGACACACATGATCCTTGATGGGGTTATTACTAATCGGATTACTTTTGGTGTTCATCAAAGTCTTAGGTGGTGGGGGAACCAGTTTGTATCCCAATCCCTCCCCATTATTTCTCTCTCTCACTAAGTGTTGGACAATGTGAGATGAGCTTGTCCAACTGTGCAATTTTAGTTTTAAGGAGTTGACTTCTATTTCTAAAACGCTTTCTAATTCTTAGTGTCCTCTAGGGAGTTAAGATAATACCTAATGTCATTTGCTTGGTTAAAGGCAACTACTTCAGTTTCCTTAAGCTGTTTGTTCAATAGGTCTATCTTTTCTTTGTGTTACCTTAGTAGTAGCTAGTTTATCTATCATATTTCCTTTTATTTTGCTCAGACTACACAAATTTATACTTGAGCTTTGCATCATTTTCAATTTAAATTTTAAAGTCCCAAATGATTTGCTCCTGTGTACTATCATATTCCAAAGATTGAATCGGTATCACACATACGATCTTATTTTTATCAGCTACCTCTCCTCCACCCTCGTTTTTTTATATTTTATTATTATTATTTTTATACGGCTAGGGTACGTCTGGGTATCGAAATACTCAAAGTGTCCCGTTTTTTCACGAATTAGGTGGTATTTATAGGTTTAGGTTTCTCATTCGGGCGACTAAACCATTAGCATGGTTCATTCGTGCGATTGAGCCATGAGGTTGATCCATTCGCACAACTAAGTGTTCAGTCGTGCGACTGAGTCAGTTGCATTAAGTTGTTCAGGCGTATGGACTATTTAGGCGCATGGACACTCAGTCTTATGGCCATTCGGACGCATGACCACTGTTGGGGCGCAGGGTCCAATCGGACGCATGAGAACTTCACTTAACCAAGTTTGAATGTATTCATTATTATAACATTATGCATATCAATTCAAACATTACAAACCTATATAATCTAGTCAATATGCGTTACACAACTCATTAATGAAATATAAACATTACAAATCACAAGCAACATTCTCATTTCATTAAGTACCCAATATCACATTAGTGTAAGACATTCAAGACATATTATATTAAGATCAGGATCTAGGTACATATGTATCAACAAAAGTTTCATTTTAAACATTTATTTTTTGATTTTTCATAAAAAATATCTTTAGTGTTTCAGATTTTTTTAAAATATTTTACCTATTTATAATTTTTTTAAAACAAAATGATTTAAAATATTTTGTTGAAAAATATTTAATGCTTTAGAATATTTCATATTATATAAAAGTTTAGTTTCTTGTTATTTAGATATTGATTAAAAGAAGTGATTTCTAATTTCTTTCATAAAATTTATTTTAAAAAAAGATAGTTTGATTTCTTTAAAAATTAGATAAGAGAGAGAAACATAAAAATTAATAAAATTTCTTTCTAATAAGATAGAGAAATTTATATGAGAATTTAAATTATTATAATACCCTTTTGGAGTGAAAATTGATTTGTGAATATCTAGAAAATTGACAAGTGACAAAAACATAAGTTAAAAGAATGATAAGTAAAAGATTCTTTGCTTTATTAGAAGTTATAGGTATGATTAACATTATATACGAGTGATAAAATAACGATATCATATTTTATACTTTCTTTAATTTATTTGCTTTTTTAATTGGTTTTTAAACAATTTGTTTCAAAACAAACCATTTTTTAAAAATATGACATTTTTAATAATTTATTTATTATAACTTTGAAATTTAATTAATTTTGTTTCATAAGAATTATCTTTTAAAATTCATAGGTTTTAAAATATATTGTGTTTTTTTGAAGTTTAATTTTTTTGAAAAAAATTCTTATTTATAAAAAATTATTTACTTACAAATTGCATTTGTAGAAAGATCACTTTAAAAAAAGTATACATGTAATATAAAAAGAATTGAATAATATTATTTATATTTAATGTGATATATATTAGGAGAGAAAAACAGAAAAATGGAATTTAGTAGCTTTAGAATTGTGACAAATGGCACACAAAAACCTTCTTTATTATTATTTATAAATTATAGATTATATATTATATATTATAGATTGATTGTGAATATCTAGACAATTGACAAGTGATAAAATCATAAGTTAAGAGAATGACAAGTGGTAAAAGATTCTTTGTGTGGAGAATATCCATAGAGGCTGAAGCAACCAAAGACTTTCTGCATGCATGCTACACAAGTATTGAAGAAGAATGCTTCGAAGTTTCACACAAGCAACAATAATATTCTAAGTGTGAAATCTTCCAAAGCCAAGACCAATATCTTCCGAAGCCAAGGATAAAGTCTTCTGAAGCTTCAGAGACAAGTCTTCCGAAGCCTCAACTCTTGAAGATAGATTTCTTCCGAAGACTTTTAGTAACATGCTTTATCTGATGTACTATTCCATAAAGCTAGACACCTTTCCGCTGCATCTTTGTAAAGTCACCACCTTACATGAGTTGGTGAAAAGGTCCATGCTTTTGGAAACTGTACATTGAGGTCTTGAGTCAGTAAACTTTCTACTTCATGTACTTTATCCTTTTTGTAATAGATAAGGATGTAAGCTATGACATGTCATAGTCAGAAAGTCAAAAAGGCAATTTGCCTTTTTAACTCTACAAATGATTTTGTTTTGAGTCTAGTCAATTGTATCCAGCTGGCTTTCATAGTATGGTCGGCTGTAGGATGTAGTATAAGTATCTCACGTTCTTGTAATATTATGGATATGCTTTGTAACACTTGTAATAGAACATAGAGAAAGCAATATACTGCATTCTTGAAAACCATATACTTGTGTTCTGTCTCTTACATTACTTGTGTTCTTAGTGTCTTTATTATGGTTAATCCAGTTCACTGTTTGTTTAAGTTTAAGTTAATCTCCTCTTTGTGTTGTTGTGTTGTAAGTGAACCCCCCTTCACCGATCCTGCATTTGGTATCAGAGCTTTCCAGGCTCTTGATATAAGATCTCACCATCTTCAGATCCTTCACACATACAATACTAAACTTTTCAAATGGCAACCATTTCCAAGACTGATATGGAAACTGGAACCATGAACAAGTCCCCACTGATCACTCTTGATGACTTTGATACCTGGTGTCTAAGAATGGAAGGTTTCATCAGGTCTATGGACTCAAGAATGTGGAAGTCTGTTGAAAATGAACCTTTCATACCTAGCACTCCTTCTGCTACTAGTGCTGGTATGATCCCTAAGATGTGGCAAACTACTATGATGAACATAGGAAGAGAGTAGAGATTGATAGAAAAGCGATGACAGCCCTTCAAACTGCCCTTCCAAACTCTGTATATAGAGGTTTCAAGAAGTGAAAAACAGCTAAGCAGTTGTCGGATGCACTAAAACTAATGTATGAGGGTTCTTCTGAAGCCAAGGAGAACAAGAAAGATCTCCTGAAGCAGCAGTTTGAAAACTTCACCTTTAAAACAGGTGAAACCATGACTCAGCAATACTTCAGGTATGTTAAGATTGTGGATGGAGGAGTTCCTCTTGAGAAGTGGGACATTGTAAGGAAGTTCATGTCCTCACTTCCTAGGCAATGGACACACTATTGTGTGGTGATAAAGAGGACTGAGAATCTAAAACTCTTACTCTGACAGAGTTATATGGGATTCTCAGTGGCTACCAAATGGAGATGAACATGCAAGGTTCATTTGGCAACTCCAACAATCAAATAAATTCAGCCTTGCATATGGTTGAAAGGGATAGCATAGAACTCCAACATGATCACATATGCTACACTGACAACTCACAAAAGGGTCCTTCATCACCTTCCCAGAGACACCAAGGGAGAACTACACTCAAGGAAGCCCATTCCAAGAGATAGTTCTTCTCAAGCATTTGTGTCTTCTGATGAAAGTTGTGGCAGCTTCCTGTTCACCCTTGAAGACCTAGACTGTATCCATCCAGATGATCTGAAGTACATGGAGATAGTCCAGCAAATGGCTCTTCTCACTCACAGAGCCAAGAAGTTCTACAAGCGGACGGGAAGGAAGTTTCCAAGCAATGCAACCAGTGGAAAGTTTGGTGTAACACCCGGATATTTATTTATTTTGAAGCCGGCGTATGAAGAAAAGAAATAAAGTCCTAAGTCAAGGGACCAAACTCGCCAACGAAAGAAAGCTGGGTGAGTGGGGGTATATAAAGGGAGAGGGAAACCCTTACCCTCTCCCCACACTCACACTTTCAGCCAACAAAAGAGGAGAAGAGAGAAAGGGAGAAAAGAGGAAGAAAAGTGGTTCGGGTTGGTTCGATTGAGCAAAATCATTGAGAAGTGGGTCAAATCGAAGCTCTTCTGTTGTGGTCGCTTGTGTGAATTCTAGGACCCCTCCTTTACACATTTTTGAATGATTTGGGGCTGGAACACATATGAAAATTGGTTTTTTTGAGTGTGTATGTGTGTGACCCGTATGCGTATGTGTATGTGTGTGTATGATTCGTTTGGTCTTGCTTTGAGCTTGTGTGTGCTTGAATGGTGTTGTGGTATGCATTCCTAAGGTTTAGGATGGTTGATTTAGGTTTAGAATGAGTTTGGATGAGCTTGGAGGTCGAAAATGGCAGATTAGGTTCGGGATGAACTGCATTCTGCACCGGCTAGGGCTAGGCGACCGAATGGCGGCCATACAACTGATTGAGGTGCGATTGGGGTCATTCGCGCGATTGGGGTCCATTCGCACAACTGAGAGTTCATTCGCACGATTGGGAATGCAGTCACATAAATGTTCATCCGCATTAGTTTCATTTGCATAAGTGTTCATCCACATTGGTCCAATTGCATGATGTTCAGTCGCATGGGGCCATGCGACTGAAGGTGTCCATATGCCGAATAGGGCTGTTGCACCAGAGGAAAAACGTAGTTTAACTTCTGACTTTCAGGGGAAAGTGCAGATGTAAGTTTTGACGTAAAGGTTTCCGTAAGTTCATGTAAGATGACTGTTGAGGCCTTAGAGAGCATGTTGGGCATGATGATGATGATGTTGCATGATTATGCATGTTATGTATGTATGATGTTGCCCTGTACGATGATGATGACTATGTATGATATGTTCCTTATTATGATATATGTTTATCTTTCCTATGGCTTTACATTGAATGTGAATGAATGAAATTAAGTATTATGTAATGTAAAGTGAAAGATAATGAAAGAGGAACATGAAGTAAGAATGCATGCATTAATGAATGATGAAAGTAATGAAAGTCTTGCAAGCACTGTATGTTGGACACGCCATTAAAAGGTGTTAGCCCAACGGTGTACGGGTTCGCTACCCGGGAGGATGCACATCGGGGTCTTTCTTTGTGATTGACCATATGTATGAACCATTGTTGCGTGCCTTAGGTACTGTGACCATTTGGTGCTGGGCACCACGGATGAAGGTCTATTATAGGCTTAGGTCAAGTACCATGAGCATGAAGGGCATAGCATATGACAATGGTATACCTGAACTTTACCTTAGGTACTGTGACCATTTGGTGCTGAGCACCACGGATGAAGGTCTATTAGCTTAGGTCTAGTACCATGAGCATGAAGGGTAAAGTTCATGGTGATGACAAAAGGAAAAGATGTAATGATGAATAAATGAATGAAAGTAAGATGAATGAATGAACAGAAGTTAATGAACGATGAATATAATAATTATTATCTATGTCTACGTATGTTGTATGATCACATGAAAGTAAAGAACGGTTTTAATGAAAGAAAAGTATGTTTTATTTTATAAAACTAGAACTCAATCAGCAACGCTGACTTTGATGTGTTTCCAGTTGGCAAGTAATGATTGCTGGGGATGGCACGAGGTGGCTACTCAGCTCTTTTGGGAGGGCATCCATTTATTTAATGATTTTGTGATGTAATGCAACAATGTATTTTGTAACTGACTAACGATGTATTATTTGGCAAAAGTTTTTATAATAAAATGAGATGTCATTTTTGAATGTTTCCGCTACAATATTTTCATAAGGCAAATGTAATTATATGTTTTATGTGCGATGAGGATTCAACTGTAAGCGTCCCGGGAACGGGGCCTTACAAGTTGGTATCAGAGCCAAAGTTTAAGTGAAATGGGTAAATTTTCAAAATAAACCTTAACCTAAACTGAGAATAGGACGGAAAGGGAAGGGATACCAATCTGAGTAGCTGCGTGCCATCAGGTATTTTCGTAATGTTAACGGGTATTATGTGCGCATGTGATGTGTTATGTGTTGTACGTAGATTTAAATACTGATGTAGTCAGGATAGGTAATGCTCGGGATGTGAATCGTAAAGTAAGTGGCTAATCACAACTGGCCACTGTAATTAGGGACTTATTATACCTGACATAAATTGAGCTGTTCCTTGAATGACCGTGCTGGTGTTTGAATCTTTCAGTGTGCGTGTAATGTCCGGTGGTAGATCTTCAAAAGCCTCTCCTGGTGGAGGTCACGGTGCTGAACCGTGACCCAAGAGAGGAAGACCCAGAGTTGAGAAGGTGGCTCATGAAGAACCAGAGACCCCTCATCCGCAGGGTGGCGACAAGAGCGCCAATCTGAGAGCCTCAGTAAAGGAGGCTGTTGTGGAAGAAGTTCATTAGGTCATGCAGACAATCTTACTGTCTGTGGTGACCGAAGTGATTAAGGTAGTACTGGAAGGGGAAAGAAAGGAGAGGAACAGGTCCTCGTGAGGACGAGAGCAACCGGAGCCTGAAACGGTTCTCTCGAATGATGAAGAAGAGGAGGAAGCAGAAGAGCCCATACGGGAGGTGGCACGAGGCTGTAACTACGGGGTGTTTATGAGATGCAAGCCCCCAACTTTTGATGGTAACAGCACTGCTGTTGCCGCTCACGGGTGGGTGAGGGAAATGGAGGCTGTTCTTGATATCAGCGAGTGCCGGGAGGACCAGAAGGTGAAGTTCGCTACCCACTCTTTTGTGGACTCGGCTCTATGCTGGTGGGACAATATAGTCCAAGCCGAGGGTAGCAGGGCCATTGGGAGAATGAGATGGTCTGAACTGAAAAATTTAGTGATTGAGGAGTTTTTCCCTCATCGGGAAATGCAGAAGGTCGAAAGGGAGTTCTTGCAACTGGAGGCAACGATGACGCACCAACAGTATACCACCAAATTTAACGAGATGGCATGTCTGGTGCCGGATCAGGTGACACCTCTGTCTCGAAAGATCAAGAGGTATATCAGGGTTTGCCATCGGATATTCGCAGGCACATGATCGCTGCCTAGCCGAGCACGTTTAGGTCGGCAGTGGATTTGGCAGGGAGACTGTATGATGAGAGAACGGTGGTGGTGACTGAAGGTGGCAGGAAGAGTGGAGGTGATCGAAACTAGAATGGGAAGAGGTTTGGTCGAGGTGACGCCTCGACGGGTAACACGAAGGCACGGGTGGATGACTGCCGTGCGGTCACATCGAGTGCGGGGTCGAAAAGGTGTGGCAAGTGTGGAAGGGAGCATAGTGGGGAATGTAGGTTTGGGTCGAACTTATGCTTCAAATGTGGGAAGGCGGGGCACATGGCAAAGGACTATCGTACGGTCCGGTGCTATAACTGTGGTGAAGAGGGTCACATGAGCAAGGATTGTAAGAAGCCGAGGGTTCTGGGGCGAGGAAGACAAGGAGTGAAGGGCCAAGGGCAAGCGCCAGGGCATTCACCATGACATAGGAGGAAGCTAGGACGGACCCTGATGTCGTGTCCGGTACGTTTCTGGTGAACCAAACTTTAGCTTCTGTGTTATTTGATTCGGGTGCCCGTAAAAGTTTTATTTCTGTTGCTTTCTGTGCTAAGCTGCCTGTTAGTAATAGACGTGTTGCTGCACCCTTTGATGTAGAAACTACCATAGGTAAGTCTACCAGGATTTCTGAAATGATAGAAGACTGTGATGTGGAGCTAGGAGGTCATAAGTTTCCTGTTAGACCGTTTGTGATGACCTTAGGTGGTTTCGATTTGGTTCTTGGGATGGATTGGTTGGCGGACTTCAAGGCGAACATTGTGTGTTGTAAGAAGATGATTCATTTGACAATGCCTGACGGGAGTTTGGTAACTGTTTATGGGGATCGGGTTACTACGATCCCGAACGTAATCTCAATGGCGGTGGAGGGAAAGTGTATGAGGCGTGGATGTAGTGCCTATTTGGACTACGTAAAGGATGTGGATACACCAACACCACAACTGTCTGATGTATCAGTGTGTGTGACTTTCCGGACATGTTCCCAGAAGACTTACCAGGAGTGCCACCTGACAGAGAGTTTGAGTTTCAGATTGATTTGATACCGGGTGCCCAGCCTGTTGCCAAGGCACCGTATCGGTTGGCTCCGACGGAGATGAAGAAGTTGATGGAGCAGTTGCAAGAGCTACTTGATAAGGGGTTCATCAGACGGAGTATCTCTCCTTGGGGAGCTCTGGACTTGTTCGTAAAGAAGAAAGACGATAATATGAGGATGTGTATTGACTACCATGAGCTGAACAAGCTGACGGTGAAGAACCGATACCCCTTACCAAGAATAGATGATTTGTTTGATCAGATTCAAGGTCCCAGTTGGTTTTCAAGGATTGACCTTCGATTTGGCTATCATCAGTTGAAGGTGAAGGGGCAGGATATCCCTAAAATAGCTTTTTGCACGCGCTAGTCACTACGAGTTTCTTCATGTCTTTTGGTTTGACCAATGCGTCAACTGCTTTTATGTATTTGATGAACTGTGTGTGTCGGCCGATGATGGATAAATCATTGATTGTGTTTATCGATGATATCCTGATTTATTCAAAGAGCGAGATAGAGCATGTCGGTCACATTCAGGTGGTTTTGGAGACGTTGAGAAAGGAGAAGTTGTATGCTAGGTTCTCCAAGTGTGCGTTCTGGTGCACGAAGTTCAATTGTTGGGTCATGTGGTGAATCCCGATGGGATTATGGTGGACCTGGCTAAGGTGGAAGTGTGTGATGCAATGGAAGTCTCCAAAAACGCCATCCGAGATTTGTAGTTTCTTGGGTTTGGCGGGCTACTATAGAAGATTCATTCAAGACTTTTCCAAGATCGCTTCTCTGCTGACTAAGTTGACCCGTCAAGATGTAAAGTTTGTATGGGGTCAAGCTCAAGAGAAGGCGTTTGAAGAATTGAAGACGAGATTGACTCAAGCTCTTGTTCTGTCATTACCCGATGGAAGCAAAGATTAACTACCATGATGCTTCCTACCATGATGTAAAGTTTGTTCTGTCATCATGTCATTACCATGATGTAAGTTTGTGGTTTATTTTGATGCATCCTACTCGGTGTTGGGGTGTGTGTTAATGCAAAAAGGGAAGGTTATAGCTTATGCATCCCGACAGTTGAAGGTTCATGAGGTTAACTACCCAACTCATGATTTGGAGCTAGCAGCCATGGTCTTTGCACTAAAAATTTGGAGGCACTATCTATACGGGACGAAGTGCACCATCGTCACTGACCACAAGATCTTGAAGTACTTCTTCGAGCAAAAAGATCTGAACATGAGGCAGAGGAGATGGTTAGAACTTATCAAGGATTATGATTGTGAGATCCATTACCATCCAGGCAAGGCTAACGTGGTGGCTGATGCCCTTAGCCGAAAGGAGAGACCCGAGCCGCTTCGGGTGCAAGTATATCAGCTGATCATGACCTCTGACGTGATGAAGCAAGTCAAAGAGTTTCAAGATGAGGCACTAAAAGAGGATCATCTTAACTCTGAGAGAATGAGAGGTCTTGTCGCAGAATTGGGTGAAAACACGCTTGGTGTTAAAACTCGATTTGGACGGGTGTGGATTCCTTCTTTTGGGGATCTACAGGTAAAAATTTTAGATGAAGCTCACAAGACTTGATACTCTATTCATCCTAGTGCTACAAAGATGTACCAAGACATGAAGAAAGATCATTGGTGGCCGGGTATGAAGCGTGACGTAGTGGAGTATGTGAGTAAGTGCCTTACTTGCTTGCAAGTGAAGGCCGAGCATCAGAATCCGTATGGGAAGATCCAACCCTTGGATATACCGGAATGGAAGTGGGAGCACATCACCATGGATTTCATTACAAAGCTGCCGCATACCCCGAAAGGGTACGATGCCATATGGGTGATAGTTGACCGTTGACGAAGAGTGCTCACTTTCTACCGATCCGCGAGACATATTCATCTGAGAGGTTGGCGAGTCTATTCATCAAGGAAATTGTAACTCGTCATGGTGTGCCGGTGTCTATTGTGTCTGATCATGACACCCGGTTTACATCCAAATTCTAGAAGAAATTCCACGATGCCATGGGGATGAGGTTACATATTAGCACGGCTTAACATCCCCAAACTGATGGTCAGTCAGAAAGGACCATTCAGACATTGGAAGACATGCTCCGGGCATGTGTGATTGATTTTGGGGGAAGTTGGGATGACCACCTACCGTTAGCCAAAATCTCATACAACAACAGTTATAATACCAGTATCGGTATGCCACCTTATGAGATGCTATACGGTAGGAGATGCAGAACACCCGTCTGTTGGGGCGATATCGGCTAGAAAGAACTAGGGAGCATCAAGGTAATCAAGGCTATGACTGAGAAGCTTGAAAAGATCAAGGCCTTTATGAAGGCAGCCAAAGACAGTCAGAAGTCGTATGCTGATAAATGACGCCGATCGATTGAGTTCCAGGTGGGTGACCGGGTTATGTTGAAGGTCTCATCTTGGAAGGGTATCATTTGTTTCCGAAAGCGGGGAAAGTTGAGCCCAAGATACATAGGCCCTTTCCGAATCATTGATCGAGTTGGAGAGGTGGCCTATAGATTGGAGTTACCAGATGAGTTAAGTGGAATTCACCCGACATTCCATGTATCTCATCTGAGAAAGTGCTTGGCAGATGAAGACATGATTGTTCCCCTGGAGGATATAGAAGTAGATGAACGGCTCAATTATGTGGAGCAACCAGTGGCAATCATTGATCGAAAAGACAAGAAGCTGAGAAATAAAGTGGTTTCTCTTGTGCGTGTACAATGGAAGCATAGGAAAGGATCCAAGTCAACATGGAGACTGAAGAAAAAAATGAGGCATCATTACCCACGTTTGTTCAAGGAATAACAGGTTTTGGGGACGAAACCTATTTAAGGGGGGTGGACTTGTAAGACCCAGTTATTTATTTATTTTGAAGCCAACATATGAAGAAAATATATAAAGTCCTAAGTCGAGGGATCAAACTCGCCAATGAAAGAAAGTTGGGTGAGTGGAGGTTTATAAAGGGATAGGGTAGCCCTTACCCTCTCCCCACACTCACACTTTTAGCCAACAAAAGAGGAGAAAAAAGAAAGCGAGAAAAGAGGAAGAAAATTTGGTTCGGGTTGGTTCGAGTGAGCAAAATCGTTGAGAAACGGGTCAAATCAAAGCTCTTCTCGTTGTGGTCACTTGTATGAGTTCTAGGACCCCTCCTTTACACATTTTTGAATGATTTGGGGCTGGAACACATCGGAAAATCGGTTTTTTTAGTCTGCATGTGTGTGACCGTATGCGTATGTGTATGTGTGTGTATGAGTCGTTTGGGTCTTGCTTTTGAGCTTGTATGTGCTTGAATGGTGTTCTGGTATGCATTCCTAAGGTTTAGGATGGTTGGTTTGGGCTTAGAATGAGTTTGGATGAGCTTGGAGGTCGAAAATGGCAGATTAGGTTCGGGATGAACTGCATTCTGAACCAGCTAGGTCTAGGCGACCGAATGGAGGCCATACGGCCGATTGAGGTGCGATTGGGGTTCATTCGCATGATTGGGGTCCATTCGCACGACTGAGAGTTCATTCACACAATTGGGAGCCCGGACGCATAAATGTTCATCCGCATTAGTTGCATTTGCATAAGTATTCATCCGCATTGGTCTAATCGCATGATGTTCAGTCGCATGGGGGCCATGCGACTAAAGGGTGTCCATATGCCCGAATAGGGCTGTTGCACCCGAGGAAAAACGTAGTTTAACTTCTGACTTTCGGGGGAAAGTGCATATGTAAGTTTTGACGTAAAGGTTTTCGTAAGTTCATGTAAGATGACTGTTGAGGCCTTAGCGAGCATGTTGGGCATGATGATGATGATGTTGCATGATTATGCATGTTATGTATGTATGATGTTGCCCTGTACAATGATGATGACTATGTATGATATGTTCCTTATTATGATATATGTTTATCTTTCTATGGCTTTACGTTGAATGTGAATGAATGAAATGAAGTATTATGTAACGTAAAGTGAAAGATAGTGAAAGAGGAACCTGAAGTAATAATGCATGCATTAATGAATGATGAAAGTAATGAAAGTCTTACAAGCACTGTATATCGGGACACGCCATTAAAAGGTGTTAGCCCAACGGTGTGCGAGTTGGCTACCCTAAGAGGACGCACATCGGGGTCTTTCTTTATGATTGACCATATGTATGAACCATTGTTGCGTGCCTTAGGTACTGTGAGCATTTGGTGCTGGGCACCACGGATGAAGGTCTATTATAGGCTTAGGTCCAGTACCATGAGCATGAAGGGCATATCATATGACAATGGTATACCTGAACTTTACCTTAGGTACTGTGACCATTGGTGCTGAGCACCACAGATGAAGGTCTATTAGGCTTAGGTCCAGTACCATGAGCATGAAGGGTAAAGTTCATGGTGATGATGAAAGGAAAAGATGTAATGATGAATGAACAAATGAAAGTAAGATGAATGATGAACGTAAGTTAATGAACGATGAAGATAATAATTATTATCTATGTGTACGTATGTTGTGTGATCACATGAAAGTAAAGAACGGTTTTATCGAAAGAAAATTATGTTTTATTTTATAAAACTATAAGTCACTGAGCAACACTGACTTTGATGTGTTTCCAGTTGGCAGGTAATGATTGCTGGGGATGGCATGTAGTGGCTACTCAGCTCTTTTGGGAGGGCATCCATTTAATTAATGCTTTTGTGATGTAATGCAACACTGTATTATTTGGCAAAAGTTTTTATAATCAAATGAGATGTCATTTTTGAATGTTTCCGCTGCAATATTTTCATAAAGAAAATGTAATTATATGTTTTATGTACGATGAGGATCCAACTGTAAGCGTCCCAGGAACGGGGCCTTACATTTGGCCTGAACAAAGGCAAACTCAAGTGTTACAACTGTAACTTGATGGGCCACTTTTCCAGGGAGTGTAAGGCACCTAGAACAAACGGTGGACAAACACAGTCCAGACCCAACTACACTGACAAAGCCCCCAGAATGAGAAGCCAAAGCAGCAGGCTGCTGTTGCAGTTGAAGAAGGAGGCTTTGACTGGAGCTTTCAGGTGGAAGATGCTTCTCCAAACCAAGCACTGATGGCAGATCATGATGAAGCCAATGTATTAGAACATCTCTGTACCCCTGAATGCATTGCTATAGTTAATAGATACAGGTCCTATAACTTGGAAATGAGATCTGATCTTGAGTCCTTAAACATTTTAAAAACTGATTTTAGAAAGTCTGAAAATGATTATAAACTAAAGATTGAGGACTTAGAGAAAACCATTTCAATTCTAAAATATGAGCATACAGATTTTAGGCTGAGCTTGTGATTAGAAAGGCCAAGGCAAACAAGTGTGTTCTTGATGTCACACCCCAACCGATGGCGGAATCATCGGGGCGGACGAATGTGAAACGATTGTTCATAGCACATGGAACAAATAAGTTGAAATAATATTAAATATCGTTAATCATTGACATTACAAGACAAATAAGTCCATAAAATACAAAAGGGTCAAACAAAGAAATAACATATTTAGTTAAACTAGGTCCAAGTCTTATATGAGCACAAAGAGAAACCTCAAGTATTAAACCTGAAACATGTTAAAAATAAAGGGTCAACAATAATGTTTGTGTGATTTCCATAATTTTCAATACATAAATATATAAAAGATGGCAATTCATGTCATAGATTAGTGAACAAAGTAACTAGGGATGTAAGACAGAATGCACAATCAAACCTTGACAGTTTTACAAGTCTCAAACGTTTACAAGTATATACGATTAGCTAAGTGTACTTGGATCAACCAAGCAGGCTTGTCAGGGCCATAGATCTATGACGTCGCCAGGCTAGCAATAGTTAATGATTGTATATATAATCGATATTACATGGTAGCTACAAAGATCAACTAACACACATACAAGTGAATTTTCATAAGTTTACAAGAATCAAACGTTTTACAAGTACAACAATTATAAGGTAACATTTTTCACCCCAAAGTGTGAAAATATGAAAAAGGGGTATAGAAATACTCACATGGAAAACTCACAAGTATAGTGGTGGTTGTAGAGTACATAAGAAAACTTGAATGTCAAGAGTCAAAGGTGATGTCCTAAATGATAAAAAGAACAATAACTTGAGGTTGGAATTCACTACAAGAAATTAGGACGTTTAAAGAATGCTAAAAACGAAGGTAGATTGAATAAGGATTATTGCATCAATTTTAGATTTTGGACAGAATATTTGGTATGTGTTTAAACAGGTTTTAAAAATAAAAAAAGGTTTCATAAAATTATAAAAATTTATACTTGATTAGTTCAAAGTCTCCCGGACAACTTTCATTCAGAAACAATTTTATGAAAAGATCTTTGAATAGGTCAAACAAGCAGCACAAGACAAAAAGTGCTGAAATGCGCACTTTTCTTGTGAAGGTTATTGTTGAGTCATCCGATTGAGTTTGAAGACGTATAAATTTTCACTGAAAAGGTAATTCACAGAAATTAACATTGGAGTCTGAGTTTACTCAAATATTTTTTTTATGATCAAGTTATGGTCGGTTAAAGTAAGATTATATTCTGCCAGAATTGTAATAAGGCACTTATGTGCACTTTTAAAATCATTAAATCATGAAACGGGTTAGAACATTTTATTATGTCAATATATGGTATATTAGTCTTCATTTGAGTTATAAAAATATTCTAAGACTTTGGCATAGCCATCAATTAGAACAATAATCTTGTGGAATAACCGAATGCGGCGGCATAGCCGTCCATATGCAAACGGGATTCTTTGTTTATGTTAGTGTGTTATTAGCTTGATATAGGAATGTTAGTGATTGTTATAAGGTTCGTGATTATTAAAATGTTAATGATCAAATGATGATTATTAAAATAAAAAGAGATTTTGTAGAAGAAAGAACAATAGTAAGAACATAAAGTCATGAGAACAATTGGATATTAGGATGATTAAAATGTATAATATAAAAGCAATAAAAGATTACCTTAATATTAAGAATTCTTGAAATTTCTAGTATAATAAAAAAATTCTTCAAATTGATCATAACCAAGGGATGAAAGAAAGATATGATAGTGAGATTTTTAAAGAATGAGCAAATAAAAGTGAGGCCTAAGCCTTGCTTTTATACTTGAGGTTCAGAGGAGGTTATGAATGGTGTTAATGGTGATTTATAACTATTTTAAAAGGGGGTTATGATTTAGAAATAAATATAAGATTAAATAAAAATATATAAAAGAATAATTACAATTTATTTTCTTCTCCAGGCCCACCACAAGAAAACATGAGCCAAAATCATATCCAATCATCGGGTCTTTGTTCCCTATATTAAAAAATCATCATCAGTTCGCCCAGTGGATGGCCGACATACTCAACAACAGCATTACTAAAACCATCATGTTACACCTCCCACTAGGTCATGTTTGTGTCATCACCGCTAACCCCACCGTTGTCCGTCACATTCTCAAAACCAACTTCCATCTCTATCCGAAAGGCACGCATTCCACTACCGCAACATATGATTTACTCGGTGATGGCATATTCAACAACGATGGTGATACGTGGAAATTCCAGAGGCAAGTTTCTACTCAAGAGTTCAATACACAGTCTCTACATAGTTTCATCCAACATGTTATCAAGACTGAGCTCAATGATCGCCTACTGCCGATCCTCTCAACTGCTAACCCCAACAACACCGTTGTTGATTTCCAAGACATTTTTGAAAGATTCGCGTTTGACAACATATGCGAGATCACTTTTGGGTATGATCAAGCTTATCTAACGCCATCGTTGCCGAGTCATATATTCGCCACCGCATTTGAAAAGCCCTTTTGATTATTCTCTATAAAATGTTATCGCCACTTCCGTTTGTATGGAACTTTAAACGACTTCTCAACGTTGGTTCCGAGAGGCAACTTCGCAATGCCATCGCCGTCGTTCGAGATTTCGTTGATAAAATTACCAAACAGAAAGTACTAGAGCTGGAGGAGAAATTAGCTCTCGATTCTGATGATCTACTTTCTCGGTTTCTTAGTACCGGTCATAAGTTTTCACTGACATTGTAATTAGCTTCATATTAGCGGGAAGAGACAGAGCATCGACGATGTTGACATGGTTCTTTTGGTTGCTTCACAAAAACCCTAAAGTCGAAAGTGACATTGTCAAGGAAATAGAAATGAAATATGAAAAGTCTGTTAAGTTTACGAGGAAGTGAAATACATGGCTTATACTCATGCTTCCCTCTCCGAAAGCATGAGACTATACCCTCTGGTGCCGGTCGACGGGAAACATGTGGCGGCCAATGACGTTTTGCCTGACGGAACTTTGATGAAGAAGGATATGTCGCCAGGGTATTGGAACTTTAAATCAAGAGATGTTTATGAGTATCCGGTGTTCTAGGATGGACTGCGTGTTTGTTTGGGGAAAGAAATGACATTTTTACATATAAAGAGGGTGGTGGCTGGTGTTTTACAACAATTTAGGGTTGTTATGGTAGAGGACGATGGTGTGGACCCCGTTTATGTATCATCCTTCACGACCAAGATGAAAGGTGGGTTTCCTGTACGAATTGAAAAAACGAAGGGAGATCCAAACGAAGATGTATTAATTATTAAAGATGAAAGGTGGTGATTGTAATTATATATAGGGTTATAATCTTTTCAGAAATTTTAAAGATTACGAGAACCAATAGAACTGATCCTAGTCAATATTTAATATATTTTTATTTTTAATTTAATTGAGTCAAAAAGGATATTAATGTCATTTTATATTTTTGGTATTGGTATTAGTTGATTTTCTTTATTCTCTTCTTTTAATTAGGGTAGCTACACTTTTTTTAAATCACCAAGATTTGTAGGGATTATTCTTTAATCATTATCTTCAACATCGACTGAAAGAAACAAAATCCAATTAAAATTCAAAGTAATCAGGAATTACTTTCATCACATCGACCACTTCAACAACAGATTCATCATCGATTCTCCTAAATTAAGACTAAAATTCCATAGCTTCATACTCAAAGGTAATAATCGGCCATTTGAATTCATACTTGGCAATTAATTATGCAATATTTATCCAAATTTAATAGATATTATTTTCAATTCATTCATGTATAAATCAAATGCGTGACTCCCATGTCCCATATCATAGTATTTGATTAAAATTTTCATCATGCAGTGCACTGTCATCTTGAGAAGGTATTTATATGTTCGTGAACCCAGTTGGTGATTCTATCCAAAATCAAATGGATAATTTGGTTAAGGATGTTGACGTTGATGAAGAAGGTAATACCGCATGTATTCATGAAAAGAGAAGGAAACATTATAGTGTTACTATGATTTTTTCGGTTATCATGTGTAGAGATTATATGAAGAGACTGAAGCGACCAAACACCAAAGTCTTTCTGCTTGCATGCTGCATAAGTACACTGAAGAAGAATGCTTTGGAAGTTTCACACAAGCAACAAAAGTATTCTAAGTTTGAAATCTTCCGAAGCCAAGACCAATATCTTCCGAAGCCAAAGATGAAGTCTTTCGAAGCTTCAAAGACAAAGTCTTCCAAAGCCAACACTTGAAGATAGATTTCTTCCAAAGACTTTTAATAACATGCTTTATCTGATATACTTTTCCATAAAACTGGACCCCTTTCTGCTACAACTCTGTAAAGTCACCAACTTACATGAGTTGGTGAAAAGATCCATGCTTTTGGTAACTGTATATTGAGGTCTTGAGTCTATAAACATTCTACTTGTGTTCTTAGTGTCTTTACTTGTGGTTAATCCATCTCCTTGTGTATCTTGCTCTTTTTTTTCTCTTAATTACTTGTGTTCTTAGTGTCTTTACTTGTGGTTAATCCAGTTCACTGTTTGATTAAATTAAGTTACTCCCCTCTTTGTGTTGTTGTGTTGTAAGTGACCACCCTTCACCGGTTCTGCATTTGGTATCAAAGCATTCTAGGCTCTTGATATAAGATCTCACCATCTTAAGATTCCTCACACACACAAATACTCAACTTATCAAATGGCAGCCATTTCCAAAACTGATATGGAAACTGGAACCATGAACAAGTCCCCACTGATCACTCTTGATGACTTTGACACCTGGTGCCTGAGAATGGAAGGTTCCATCATGTCTCTAGACTTAAGATTGTGGGATTCTGTTGAGAATAGACCTTACATACCAAGCACCTCTTATGCTACTGGTGGTGGTATGATCCCTAAGGCTGTGGCAAACTACTCTGATAAAGACAGGAAGAGAGTAGAGATTGACAGAAAAGCCATGACAGCCCTTCAGACTGCTCTTCTAATCTCTGTATATGAGGTTTCAAGAACTGTAAAATAGCTAAGCAGCTGTGGGATGCATTGAAACTTATGTATGAGGGTTCCTCTGAAGCTAAGGAGAACAAGAAGGATTTCCTGAAGCAGCAGTTTGAAAACTTCACCTTTAAAGCAGGTGAAACTATAACTCAGCAATACTTTAGGTATGTTGAGATTGTGGATACCTTTATGGATGGAGGAGTTTCTCTCGAAAATAAAGAAATTGTAAGGAAGTTCATGTCCTCACTTCCTAGGCAATGGACACACAACTATGTGGTTATCAAGAGAACTGAGAACCTGAAAACTCTTACTCTGACAGAGTTGTATGGGATTCTTAGTGGCTACTAGATGGAGATGAACATGCAAGGTTCATCTGGCAACTCCAATAATCAAACGGGTTCAGCCCTTCATGTGGTTGAAATGGATAGCATAGAACCCCAACATCATCTCACATGCTACCCTGACAACTCAACAAAGGGTCCTTTCATGACCTTCCAGAGACACCAAAGGAGAACTACACTCAAGGAAGCCCATTCCAAGAGACAAGCTCTTCTCAAGATTTTGTGTCTTCTGATGAAAGTTGTGGCAGCTTTCTTTTCACCCTTGAAGACATGGACTGTATCCATCCAGATGATTAGGAGTACATTGAGATAGTCCAGTAGATGAGTCTACTCACTCATAGAGCCAAGAATTTCTACAAGCGGACTGGAATGAAGTTCCCTAGCAATGCAACCAGTGGAAAGTTTGGGCTAGACAAAGACAAAGTCAAATGTTACAACTGTAACTTGATGGGCCACTATTCTAAGGAGTGTAAGGAACCAAGAACAAATGGTGGCCAAACACATCCAGACCAAACTACACTGATAAAGCCACCAAAATGAGAAGCCAAAGCAGCAAGCTGTTGTTACTATTGAAGAAGGAGGCTTTGACTGGAGCTTTCAGGTGGAAGATGTTTCTCCAAACCAAGCACTTATGGTAGATCTTGATGAGGCCAAGGTATTAGAACATCTCTGTACCCATGAATGCATTGCTAAAGTAAACAGATACAGGTCCTAAAACTTAGAAATGAGATCTGATCTATAAGGCCCCGTTCCCGAGATGCTTACAGCTAGTAAATCATTGCACATAAAACATATATTTTCATCATATTACATAAAAACGTTGCAGCGGAAACATTTAATCAAAACATTCCATTTCAATATAATAGCTTTTGCAAAATAATACATCGTTATCCAATTACAAAACCCAAGTTGCATTACATCACAAAGCATTATAAATGGATGCCATCCCAAAAGAGCTGAGTAGCCGCCCCGTGCCATCCTCAGCAATCATTACCTGTCAACTGGAAACACATCAAAGTCAGCGTTGCTGAGTGAGTTCTTGTTTTATAATAAAACATACTTTTCTTTCGTTAAAAAAACCGTTCTTTACTTTCATGCGATCATACATCATACGTACACATAGATAATATTATTATTATCTTCATCATTCATTCTTTAACTTCTGTTCATTCATCGTGCGTCCTTATCTTTCACATTATTTCATCATTACATCTTTTCTTTCCTTCAAACCATAAACTTTACTCTTCTGTTCCTGGTACTGGACCTAGGCCTATCATAGACCTTCTATAACGGTGCTCCGCACCTCTGGTCACAACACCTAGGGTAGAGTTTTGGTGTACCATGCCATGTGCAATATCCTTTTGTTCCTAGTACTAGACCTAGGCCTATCATAGACCTTATATAACGGTGCATCACACCTCTAGTCACAGTACCTAGGGTATGCAACAATAGTTCTATACAAATGGTCAATCACAAAGAAAGATCCCGATGTGCATCCTCCCGGGGTAGCGAACCCACACACCGTCGGGCTAACATCTTTCAATGGCGTGTCCCGACATACAAGGCTTGCAAGACTTTCATTACTTTCATCATTCATTAATGCATGCATTCATCATGTTCCTCTTTTCATTATCTTTCGCTTTTTGTTACATAATACTTTTCATTTCATTCATTAACATTCAACGTAAACCCACGGGAAAGATAAACATACGTCATAATAAGGAACATAACATACACAGTCATGAACATCATACATACATAACATGCATCATGCATAATCATGCAACATCGTCATCATGCCCAACATAACCTCTAAGGCCACAACAGTCATCTTACATGAACTTACGAGAATCTTCCACGTCAAAACTTACATCTACACTTTCCCCCGAAAGTCAGTACATAAACTACGTTTTCCCCGAGTGCACAAGCCCTACTTGGGCGTATGGGCACCCTTCAGTCACATGGCCTTCCAAGAAACTGAACATCATGTGAATGGACCCATGCGGATGAACACCTATGCGAGTGAACACCCATGCGAATGGAACTAATGCGGACGAGCACTTATGCGAATGAACACCCATGCGAATGGAACTAATACGGATGAGCACTTATGCGAATGGGCTCCCATGCGAATGGAACTAATGCGAATGGAACTAATGCGGATGAGCACTTATGCAAATGGGCTCTCAATCGCATGACTCCCCATGCGATTGACCTTCAGTCGCATGACTGGCATGCGTATGGGCTCCAGTCGCGTGGCTCACATGTGATTGAACCTCAATCGCACGACTGGCATGCGTGTGGACTTCATTCGCATGACTGGCATGCCATTCGGTCGCATAGCCCTAACTATGCAGAATACAGCTCACCCCCGAAACCAATATATCATTTTCGACCTCCAAGCTCATCCAAACCCATTCTAAGCCCAAATCAACCATCCTAAACCTTAGGAATGCATACCACAACACCATTCAAGCACGCATAAGCCTGGAACAAACATCAAACGCATCAACACAAACACATACAAACGTGTCAAACACACACACATACAAAAATAGGTTTTCAGATGTGTTCCAGCCCTAAAATCGACCAAAAACGTTTAAAATAGGGGTCCTAGAACTCACACAAACAACACCGAGAAGTAGAGTTCGATTGGACCCGCTACACGATGATTTTGCTCACTTGAATCCACCCGAACCAACTTTTTCTTTCTTTTCTCCCTTTCTTCTTCTCCTTTCTTTTCTTTGCTGAATTTTGGGTGTGGGGAGAGGGTAAGGGCTGCCCTCTCCCTTCAAATACTTCAATTCACCCAACTTTCTCTCGTTGGCGAGTTTGGTCCCTCGACGTTGGACTTTATTTCTTTTCTTCTTTCGTAGGCTTCAAAGAAAATAAATAACCGGGTGTTACAAGTCCACCCCCCTTAAATAGGTTTCGTCCCCGAAACCTATTATTCCTTGAACAAACGTGTGTAATGCCGCCTCATTTCTTCTTCAGTCTCCCACGTAGACTCGGATCCCTTCCTGTGCTTCCACTGTACAAGCACAAGAGGAACCACTTTATTTCTCAGCCTCTTCTCTTTTCAATCGATGATTGCCACTGGTTGCTCCACATAACTAAGCCGTTCGTCTACTTTGATATCCTCTAGTGAAACAATCATACCTTCATCTGCCAAACACTTTCTCAGATGAGATACATGGAATGTCGGGTAAATTCCACTTAACTCATCTGGTAACTCCAGTCTATAGGCAACCTCTCCTACTCTAGAAATGATTCAGAAAGGCCCTATATACCTTGGGCTCAACTTGCCCCGCTTCCTGAATCGAATAATGCCCTTCCAAGGTGAGACCTTCAACATAACTCGTCACCCACCTTGAACTCAATCGGTCTACGTCATTTATTAGCATACGACTTCTGTCTATCTTTGGCTGCCTTCATGAAGGCCATGATCTTTTCAAGCTTCTCAGTCGTAGCCTCGATCACCTCGACGCTCCCAAGTTCTTTTTTACCAATATCACTCCAACAGACGGGTGTTCTGCATCTCCTACCGTATAGCATCTTATAAGGTGGCATACCAATGCTGGCATGATAACTATTATTGTATGAGAATTCAGCTAACGGTAAGTGGTCATCCCAACTTCCCCCAAATTAATCACACATGCTCGAAGCATGTCTTCCAATGTCTGAATGGTCCTTTCTGACTGACCATCCGTCTGGAGATGATAAGCCATGCTAATGTGTAACCTCGTCCCCATGGCATCGTGGAATTTCTTCCAGAATTTGGGTGTAACCGGGTGTCGTGATCAGACACAATAGACACTGGCATACCATGACGAGTTACAATTTCCTTAAGAAAAGATCCGCCAACCTCTCGGATGAATATGTCTCGCAGATCGGTAGGAAATGAGCACTCTTCGTCAGACGGTCAACTATCACCCATATGGCATAATACCCTTTTGGGGTACGCGGAAACTTCATAATGAATCCATGGTGATGTGCTCCCACTTCCATTCCGGTATATCCAAAGGTTGGATCTTCCCATATGGCTTCTGATGCTCGACCTTCACCTGTAGACAAGTAAGGCATTTACTCACATACTCCACCACGTCACGTTTCATACCCGGCCACCAATAATCCTTCTTCATCTCTTGATACATATTTGTGGCACCTGGATGAATGGAGTCTCGAGTCTTGTGAGCCTCATCCATGATCCTCATGCATAGATCCCCAAAATGAGGAATCCACACCCGTCTAAATCGGGTTTTAACACCAAGTGTGTTTTCACCCAATTCCACAACCAGACCTCTCATTCTTTTCGAGTTAAGATGATCCTCCTTCAATGCCTCATCTTGAAACTCTTTAATTTGTTTCATCACGTCTGAGGTCATGATTAGATGATACGCTTTCACTCGAATCGGCTCGGGCCTCTCTTTCCGACTAAGGGCATCCGCCACCATATTGGCTCTGCCCGGATGGTAGTGGATCTCACAATCATAATCTTTTATGAGCTCCTACCATCGTCTCTGTCTCATGTTCAGGTCCTTCTACTCAAAGAAGTACTTCAAGCTCTTGTGGTCAGTGAAAATGGTGCACTTCTTCCCGTAAAGATAATGCCTCCAAATCTTTAGTGCAAAGACCACGGCTACTAGCTCCAAGTCATGAGTTGGGTAGTTGACCTCATGAACCTTTAACTGTCGGGATGCATAGGCTATAACTTTTCCTCTCTTTTTCAACACACACCCCAACCCCAAGTAGGAAGCATCATAATAAACCACCAGCTCTTCACTTCCATCGGGTAATGACAGAACAGGAGCTTGAGTCAACCTCGCCTTTAATTCCTTGAACGCCTTCTCTTGATCCTGAACCCATACGAACTTCACATCCTTCCGGTCAATTTAGTTAGTGGAGAAGCAATCTTAGAGAAGTCTTGGATAAACCTTTGGTAATAGCCCGCCAAACCCAAGAAACTACGGATCTTGGATGGCGTCTTTGGAGACTTCCATTGCATCACCGCCTCCACCTTTGCCGGGTCCACCATAATCCCATTAGGATTCACCACATGACCTAAGAATTGAACCTCGCGCACACGCACTTGGAGAACTTAGCATACAACTTCTCCTTTTTCAACGTCTCCAAAACCTCCCGAATGTGACCGGCATGCTCCCGAATTGCCCAGGACTCCTCAGCAAAATGGTGTTGCTGAGAGGAGAAATAGGACACTGATTAAAGCTGCAAGAACCATGTTGTCTGACTCTAAGCTGCCCATCACCTTCTGGGCAGAGGTAGTCAACACTGCCTGCTATGTGTAGAGTAGAGTTTTAGTGGTTAAGACTCATGGCAAGACTCCTTATGAACTTTGGCACAAAAGGAAACGTTTCACTGGTTTTCTCAGGTCATTTGGATGTCCTTGCACCATCTTGAATACCAAAGATCAAATTGCCAAATTTGCTGAGAAATCAGATAATGGACACTTCATTGAATACTCTTCCCAAGCTAAGGCCTACAGAGTATACAATCTCAGAACTAGAATTGTTGAGGAGTCAGCCAATATGACTTTCAATGAACACACACCATGTGTGGCTGGTTCTAGTCCTGATTAGTTGTTTCATCTTGATTTAGATACCAACTGTTTTAACAAATCTTATGAGACTGTTTCAGGATCAGCAGAAAACTTAAATACAAGGGATCCTGATCCAAGATTTGAGCTAAGAAGACCTTCATGTAACACATCTTCAGCTCGAGTTGGGACTACTTCTGCAAATGAGGTTTCTATCAGCACCACAATGACAAACTCAGCAAATACATCTGGGATGCCTTCAAATTCCAGCTCAGAGCCTTTACAACCAGATAAAGAGGCTTCAAATGCAGAAGAAAACAATGGTGGTGGTGAGAGTGATTGGGAATTTTTTTGATGCTGATAACCACACCATAGATGACAACATCAATGATGTCACACACTTATTGGATCAAGTTTCTCTTGATAAGTGTCACACCCCAACCGACGGCATAATCATCGGGGCTGACAAATGTGAAACGATTGTTCATAGCACATGGAACTAATTAAGTTTAAATAATATTAAATATCATTATTCATTGAACATTACAAGACAAATAAGTCCATACAATACAAAAGCTTCAAACAAAGAAAATAACATATTTAGTTAAACTAGGTCCAAGTCTTATATGAGCATGAAGAGAATCCTCAAGTATCAAACCAGAAACATGTTAAAAAATAAAGGGTCAACTTTGAAAGTTGGTGAGTTCCCATGGTTTAAACACACGCATATATATATACATACAAAAAGGTTTACAAGTAGCAATTCATGTCAATGGTTACGAGTTAGCAAGCTTATAGAACACATATAGTTACAACCAAACCTTGACTTGATTACAAGTATATATGATTGGCTAAGTGTATTTGGTTCCCATGATGAACAAGCATACATCATCAGGAGCCGGCAATACATCGGCTTTAGCACAAATAGGATTGTCAGGCCTAAAGATCTAAGACGTCGCCAGGCTAGCAATAGTTAATGATTGTAAACAAAATATGTATCTCATATAAGATTTACAATAACACAAATAACCATGACAAAAAGGTAAAGATTAATTTCATGTGCATTTACAAGCATCAAGATGTTTACAAGTGTAAGTTTATAAGGTTAACATGTTTCACCTCAAAAGGTGTGAAATAAAGTAAAAAGTGACATGGAGAACTCACATGGAAAACTCACTTGGTATATAAAAATGTTGATAAGAATTAAACAAGGCTCCAGTGATTTCTTTTACAAGTTACCTAAATGTATTGATTCCAAGATTAAGTTTAATAATAAGATTAATAGTTAGACATGAACTAGGTTTTAATTGGAATTTGGGGTTTTGATAATTAGGTGTAAATAAAATATATAACCAATTATATTTTGATTCTATAATATGGAATAAGCCGATTAATAATTATGATTTTATAACAATAATGAATCATTAGTGAAATTGAATAATAAATATTGGTTAAATATTAATAAGAATTGATTAAGTAATGGTTGAGTATAAGATAAATAATTACTCAAAAAAATTAATTATTTAAAACTTAATCAAAAATAGTTAAATGGAAAATTATAAGCATCACAAACATTATAAGCATCACAAACACATTACATTTCATTCATACCCATTCTGTTACTTATATGTAAGACATGAAAGACATTTTACGTTTGAACTCCTAAACTAGGTACACATGTATCTACAAACTCCCCCTTGGACCTAGTTTACTCTATTGTCTAACATTCTTCATCAGCTCTTCAAACTTTTGTACTTCTCCTCCCTTGTAACTCCTACATGTATTTCGAATGCAAAGCAAAGTCTTATCACGTTTTGGAACTGGAGGGCTTGTATAATGTCTTGCGCATCATAGAATAGTGGCCACTTGTATAAAGTGTAGACATCATCAGAAGACAAGTTAGTTAGCCACATTGGGTCAAATACCCTGATAGTTTCCATATTTCTATCTCTGTTCAGAACTATGACCGCCTCACCTGTTCTCCATTCATAGTACCACCACTTGAAGTGTGGAGTGAAGTCCTGTGGCATTCCCTTAGAGGGATTCTTGACATCATGCGCGGAGGACTCCACTTCAACACTATTTTTGGCTTTCCAGTAATGGCATCAACTTCAGACCGTCTGATATACCTCTTCGGTTGTTGAGGTATGAAGTTGACCCACCTGGTGTGGTACTCTTTCTGTAATGCAGCCTCAAACCGGCCTGACATCTTTCTTGGGTCAGCATATAACAGCTTCAGTTTGGCCAGCTGGTTGAGCTTAAAACCAGGGAGAGTTTTCAGATCATGTGGGAATCTGAAGTACTCGATTCCCTTCTCCCTCTTGACAACATATACATTTAGATCTTCCAAAATAGGCCCACATGATAATCTTGCCTGACACCTTGTGATGCTTCTTCACTTTGTAGAGCTTGGTGTAGGCACTCGGCTTTGGAACAACATGTTGGGCTCGGATCTCCACAAAACATGCAGCCCATTCAGGCTTTTTGATGTTGACATCGGCGTCTGAGGCATGGGCTTGATCTGAATTCTTCTATGATTCTTGTTCCATCTAATCTAGTTTCTCGAACGTATCACTGACAAGAGTGTCACCCAAATTGGGGACAACATTACCCTCTTTATCAACATACTCTGGGTAGTGCTGGGTTGTGACGTCTTCAATCTATCTCTTCCACATCATTAAGCTCTTCGTCATTAACGTCAACAGTAGGGGCATCTTTGACTAGTTCATCCAGATTCAACTGGAACATCTCCGCCAGTTGCTCATCAGTAATATCGTGAATTATTTCTCCTTCTTCAAGAGTATAACTCACAGATCTCCTGACAATCCCTTGCAAATCAAGTATCATAGTGAATTGAGACTTGATTTGCTGTAAGGGAGCAACATCGTACTAGTCTTGCTAAGATGGATGATCTGCTTGATTTAAACATTTAACACATCAATCATTTGTCATAAGTCAAGACAGTTAAATAGCAAATATATATATATATATATAAACATTAAGTACATAAGTTTAATACATGATTCAATTACACAAGATTTAATTTACACAAACGTCTAAATATTACTTTTATCTTGAATCATGTGCTCTGCTTCAGGCGGGGCTGAGGTCGAGGCACCCTGGTCTTGAGTCTTCTTGGTGCGCCTCTCTCTAGCATGTGTGGCCTCTGAAGCACCCGCATCGCCTCATTCCTCATCATCATCCTTATCATCCTCATCCCTTCCTTCATCACCTCCATCGTCTATCTCATCCTCATCATCCTCATCCTCACCATCATCATCATCATCTTCTCTGATCTTCAGAGGCTCTTCTTTTGATCCCTTAAGCTTGAGCATGATAGACCTGTTAGATGTCTCCAACTCCTCAATCTTCTTTGCTGATTAGGCTTTATGCTCCTTGAGTTGGGTAATTTCCTGAGCCTGCTGAGAGATCTGTTGTGATTGGGCAGCAGTTAGCTCCATTAGTTATCGAGGCTGAGCAGTCTTCTCGTCATCGGCAGCCAACAGCTTCAGCACCATACGATTCAATGCTGACAGCTGTTCCTCTACCCCACTGGGAGGTAGAGATGATCCTGAGGGGAATGATGAGTGAAATGATGGTCCTGCTTGGTGGCTAGTGGTGGATGTGGTGAATATTGGTGGCGGTATGTGAGTGGGTGGAGTGGTAGTAGTGGTGGTGGGTGAGGTAGTGGTGGTGGTAGCTATGGTGGAGGTGGATGGGAGTGTGGTAGTGATAGGTGGTGTGGTAGTGGTGGTGGTAACAGTAGTGGATGAGGTGCTGGCTGTGATTGTAGTAGAGGTCAATGTAAACTTTAGCCTTTTCCTTTTCTTCCATAGGGGTGAGCCATTCTCTTCCTCCTCGTGCCTTTAAGCACTATGGCTCCCCCTTGGCTACTGGGCAGGTCCGGGGTATATGATGGATCTGTATCAGCAGCAGCAGCATCCCTGGACTCCCATTAGCATCCACCAACTGCCCTAATACCTCTCTCTGTGGCTACGACCCGGCTCCCCACCGTTCGCACCAGAGACTCTTCTCAGATCCGCTGCTATGACCTCAATCTCCTGGCCAAAGATGGTGCTATGTATACTGTAGGGCTCAGTCGATCGGTCAATGGAAGCCCCTTCCCAGAAGGCCTACTGTATCGACCTATAGGGTGTGCAGGGTGTAGATATCTCTTGATATATCCTCGATCTCCTTAGATATGCAATAATACTAGCAAAATCGGTAGCATTTCGAGTAGTGGCATCCAAGTGAGCACAAATATTGTGCTTGGTGTTTATGATCCACCTATCTGCCATGATTCTGTAACACAAGACACATACACATTAGTTCTACACATAACAGAAATAATTTCATCTTTAACTGTTTGAGATCAGTATGGTTCAATCGTGCAATTGAACCATACGACTGAGCTCTGTCGGTTGATTTATTATGCGACTGAGTTTAGTCGAGCGACTGAGCCTGCGACTGAATTCATCGGGCGACTAAGCCTGCGACTGAGTTCAGTCGGGCAACTGAGCCTGCGACTGAGTTTAGATGGGTGACTGAGCTCATAGGCCTCGTTCATTCGGCCGACTAAGTCATTCGCCCAGTTTAATCGTGCGATTGAGGTTCATTCAGAGTGACCAGTCGCATACTTCTCTGTTCGACACATTTATCCTTAATCTAAGTCAATACTTGCAATTTAACGTTGTGTTTAGATTCTTTAGACTCGCAGGATTGTTAATGGTTGTTGTATGCCTTTCATTTTACCGAATTTTGATTTTTATTTGGTCTATTTGAAGGTTAACTCTATTTTCTTGATTTTAATCAATTTGGCCCAGTTAGGGTTTGTTTTCACCGCACATTTACTATGATTTGAGTCGCAAATTACCTGCAGATGAAGTACAAACTCGTCATTAGCTAAGTGGTGAAAAGTAATCGATCTAATCAGATTTGGGCAGAGTAACGGTACTATCGGGCGATCTTAGGGCGAGTGAGGAGTGATGAACATATGAGACCGACATTAGCCTATTTAAACTGAATCTGGTTTCAATCGGGCGACTGGATCCATTCGATCTTTTCAATCGCATGATTGGATCTTAGTCGTGCGATTGGCTCAGTCGGTCACATTCAGTCGGCCGATTGGGTTTCAGTCAGGTGACTAAGTCATTCGGTCAACCCCATTCAGGCGACTGGCTCATTCTTGCAAGCCAGTCGTGTGAATGGTTCATTCTCATGCTCCATTCGGTTGACTGGTTTATAAGTATGGTCCAATCGTACGACTGGTCCATACT
Organism: Flaveria trinervia; assembly: GCA_025506515.1. Classification (NCBI taxonomy): domain Eukaryota; kingdom Viridiplantae; phylum Streptophyta; class Magnoliopsida; order Asterales; family Asteraceae; genus Flaveria; species Flaveria trinervia. The sequence continues at coordinate 32,789,274 of CM046442.1, forward strand.
CATGATCTAGTCGTGCGAATGGCCTTTACTTATGATTTTGACTTAATGACCATTCATTCATTTATTCCTTTTTCTTATTGATACGAAATTTTGACCATTCGATCATCACAGACAAGATCATTTCAACTTCGAAAACTTTTGATCACCTCAGACGTGATCCTTTTAACATTAGAAAACCCGTTGGTCACCTCAGACGTGACCCTTTTTAGTGATTAAGTTCCCGATAGAATTCCAATACGTAGTCCAACTTTTAACAACTAAATGACAAAATTAAACAAAGAAACTACTAGAACTAAAAGACAGAATTAAAACATATTTTTGTAAATTTTGTGTGAGGTGGAAATCCTAAGATAGATATCTAACAGATTTATTTCTAAAACAGGCAGCTTCAAGTTATCTTGACCATAAGTGGAACGATTCATTGTGGAATCATACAGGAAAATCAAATTATTTGAGACATGTTATCAAAACCTTTTGATGCTCGATTCTTGTTTTCATCGAGAGTCATTAGCAAGTCTAGTAAATCATACTAGTACCACAAGATGCACACAGTGGTGTTGACTTTCAAGAGTTGCAGCCACGATGATTGTCAGTATACTTGTCCTCTTAAATCCATACACATACGTTTGACACAGATTGGTGATGATATAATGTTTAATTATTTCAACAAGCATTTGTGGATCCCACGGTTATATGATAATCAACATTCCTCGGGAGATTTTTGAGCGAGACTAGGGTAGTATTCAAGAAGAAACTATTCTAGAGCTTTCAAAGAGTTGCAAAGCCTCAGGTCAGTGCCATCGCACAGCAGAGAGGCGCAAACACCAATGAATTCTAGAATGTTGATACATGTATGTCCCTAGATCATGATATGAAATGTAATAGATCTTGTTTATCTGATTTTGATGTAATCTGATATGATTAATGAAATGATATTGTTGTTTGTGATTTGTAATGACTAATATTTCATTAATGAGTCGATATTGAATGGTTAATTAGGTTAGTGATTGTTTGAATGGTTACACATAATGTTTATTATTAATACATTCAAACTTAACATAATGAAGTTCTCATGCGAATGGCCCATGCGAAGGACCACACGCATGAATAACTTCATACGATTGACTCAGTCGCATGACTGAAACAGGAGACTAGATCAGTCGTATTCACACATAAGATTGGCTCAGTCGCACGACTGAACACTCAGTCGTGCGGATGGATCAACCGCATGGTTCAATCGCACGACTGAACCATGCTTATGGTCCAGTCGCTCGAATGAACAATACTAACCTATAATACAATCCAATTCTGAAAAAAAAAGAGAAGGGCATTCATTGATTCCGATTCAGACGTACCCTAGCCGTCCAGAAGCCTCCCAATTCGTTTCTCCAAGTTCATAGAACACTTTAGATCGATTCTCAATTGATTTCTAATTAGTTTCAATTCTTTATTGATTCTTCGTGTGTTCTCACTGATTGGATCACCAATCAAATAGGATTCCGCACTATTTGATCTGGTTTACACGCTAATCACTAGGTATTTCGTTCAAATACCGAGTCCTAACAACAGTGGTATCAGAGCCTTGGCTCTTGATTACGAGTGATTCAATCAATATTGATAAAAAGCTTGTGTTTTTGCACTAAAAACACAATCTTTTGTGTCAAAAGTGATCTTGGACGTTCTCTGCTCATCAAAGTTTGGTTTCTACGGACTTAGGCGATTAGGCCTTGCGAAAGTTCGAATTTTTACGTCTAAAACACGTTTAACCTAGAAATTTTTGCAAAACAACAGCTTGAGTGGCACGAGTGAGCCATTCGCACGACTGGACCTCATTCGCATTGCTCAGACGCACGATTGGACATAGTCGCATCTCCATTCGTACGATTGAACCATTCGTTCGCAGTGTTCATACGCATCAGCTTCATTCGCACGACTGAACCAATCGCTTAGTTCAGCCGCACGATTGAACCATTCGCATAGTTCATTCACACGGATAGCCCAATCGCATCCTTCAGTCACACCAGTTGACAGTTTGTTTAAGTAGACTTAAAGTTATTCGCCATGGAAGATCAAATGTCAGCCTTTACTGCTGGGAAGGACTCTAGGATCCAGAACCTGTTACTTGAGAGTGAGGTGGGTAATCATAATAAACCACCAAAGCTTTTAACATTTGATGAGTTTCCCCACTGGAAACAATTTTGAGATCTACCTCAATGGAGTGGATCCGAATCTGTGGGAAGCTATCGAAATTGGGTATAGTACGCCGGTGGGAGCCGATGGAGTAAAGCTAACCTTAGGAGGGATGACAGACGCGTAGCAAGTCAAATATAATGCAGAGAAGAGGGTTTATGAATTGATTACATAGTCTATCCCTAAAGACATTTTCCACCAGTACTCAGAGAATAAGCAGTCCGAGAAACTATGGGATGAGATGGAAAAGAGGTACGACGGGAATGCTTCATTGAAGGCAATCAAGGCTAAGGAGTTAAAGAAGGAATTCGATAACTTCTAATCAATGGGAAATGAGAGTTTGGATGATGTTATAGATAGATTCTACCATCTGATGAGTGAACTGCATACACATGGGGTGGCTACTACCATGGAAGAGAAAGTTGCTAACTTTGCAGACGGATTGCTGGAAAAGTGGGCTTCATTCGTGTCTAACCTGAGACAGAATGGAATGCCGACAAAGCTGGATATAATGACTTCATTCTAAAGCTGCGAGAAGAAGCACTTAGGATGAAGTACAGAGCTCAGAAGTCTTCGTATACTCAGAATCCAGCTTTGTACAATGCCACACCTCAAGCTAAGACATCTGGAGCACCTCTCCAGACTACATTTGTGTCTAGCTCATCGGGTCCTTCACATGCTTCTCCTTCAGGATCAGACACGTCAGGGTCTTCTTGTACCCATCATATTGGATCTAAACAAATGCTACTAGACTGAATACCGAGAACCTCGGTAATGTGACGGTAGAAGTAGCTCGAGAACACATGGATCTTTTGGCTGCAGTGGTCATTCTTATGATGGACTTGTTGCTGGGAAGATTAACTGTCATCTGGCAGACGAGGACTACGAGCAGGTGGACGAAATGGAGCTTGAGAGAATGGACATAATGTGGGCCTTAGCTAGTGCTGTCCGAAGAGCGAAGAAGTTTGTGAAAAAGACCGGACAGAACTTGGTAGCTACTAAGGATACCACATTTGCTTTGACAAGAGCAAAGTGACCTGCTTTAACTGTGGGGAGAAGGGGCACTTCAAGAGAGAATGTGTTAAGCCAAAGAAGATGGTAACGGGAACCCATTCTCTCCTTCACGTCAAGACAAGCAAGCTACTAGTTCTACTTCATCAAGCAAGGATCCAAAAGCCTTGACTGCTCATGATGATGAAGGACAGGACTGGAGCTTTAGGTTTGTCTCTCCAGGGGAATCAACATTGCAAGTGTAGAAGACTTTGATGATGATTTTGCGAGTGAAGGAGATCTAGCAGTTGATATAGAGATGTCTAATATTGAAGAGACAACTGCAACGAAGGTCAGCTACAAGCCTAAAGAGGAAACTACCAAAGCAAGGACAGAAAAGACAGAATCACCAGAACCAGAGACATCTGATGCTGCTTTGATGGCTAACGCTTCTGAACCAACTCAGGTAAGTACCACTGACCAAATGTTTGATAATCATGCTTGTTCTGATTGTAATAAATTAGAAATAGCATAGATGAGAAATTTGCTAGGTTATTAGATCATAATGATAACTTGGTAAAAGATTTACAACTGTGCATTGAGGCGAATAGAGTATTAACAAAATGAGCATAGTTACAAAGAAAAGATAGACCTTTTGACTAAACAGCTTAGGGAAACCGAAGTAGTTGCATTTAACCAAGCTAATGACATTAGGTACTATCTAAACTCCTAGAAGACACTAAGAAGCAAAAGGCAGTTATAGAAGTAGAAGTAACTCATTAAAACAAAACTGCACAGTTGGACAAGTTCATCACACATAGTCCAACACTTAGTGAGAGAAAGAAACAATGGGGAGGGTTTGGGTTACAAAGTGGTTCCACCACCACCTGAGACCTTGATGAACACTAAGAGTAACCTGTAAATGACAATCCCATCAAGGATCATGTGGTGTCTACTCCTCTTATTAGTGATCCAGATTCCTCATGTTCAACCATTGAATCTGGAAACAAACAAAAGGAGGCCACTTCAAAGGCAAAGGGTAAATTGCCTTGTGTTAATCTGGAAAAAAAAGTTTGAAAAGGTTAACTTAAAGTCAGGGTCAAACAGAGTCAAATCAGAACCTAAAAGGACTTCAAATAGTCAAAAACCAGTTAACCAAATGGAAAAAGATATTAAACATGTTAAAACAGTTAACTCTGTTAAACAAGAAAAAAATCAAAAGAACCAGAGTCAAAATCTAAAGTAAGTGATGTTACTAGAGTGTCACACACGTCTCCACAAAGAAAGTTTAATCATAAAGTTGATAGCAGGTCATGCTACAACTATGGAGAATGTGGACACATTGCTTCCTATTGTCTTTATTATCAGACCTAGGAAAAAGATTGAACTTCAGGACTCAAAACCTAGGTCTTCTAAGAGGAGTTCTTTAACTCCACCTAGAAGAACTAGTGCACATAAAGTTCAACCGTTAGCCAGTCGACTGTGTATCACAAACAGGCATTGCACAAATCTGGCTTATGGAAAGAGAAGTCAACCTCTGTGTCTGATGATGATGACAAGAAAGAACCTGGGCTACCCTCACCCTCTAAGGGTCAATGGGTTGAATTTATGATGTGTGATGCCTCTGGGAAACCCAAGCCAGTAAAGGCTTGGGTTCCTAACCTAAACTAATCCTTTACATTGTATGTGCAGGGGGCTCGCTACAGTGCTGAAATTAACACGTGGATTGTAGATAGCGAGCATCCAGGCACATGACAGGAAACAGGCTCTTTTATCTAACTCAAGCAAATAAAAGGAGGGCATGTTTCGTTTTAGAAACAAGGGAGGATATATCACAGCTCAGGGAGAAGTGGGAAATCAGAATGTTAAGTTTGATAAGGTGAACTATGTTCAACAACTCCAAAATAACTTACTTTCTGTTTCCCAAATCTATGATAAGGGATTTAAAGTTATCTTCAACAACAAGAAGTGTTACGTGCTTAAGAAAGATTACGTAATCCCAGAAGACCAAGTTTTGATGACTGCTTCAAGATATAAAGACCTTTATGTTTTGGATCTGTCAACAGCTGCTACAACGGATCCAGAGGTTCAGTGTTTTCTATCTAAAGCTACTGAGAAGGATTCCATCTCCTGGCATAGGAGAATGGGACACATTAGTCAAAGAAAGATGAATCACTTGATTCAGAAGGATCTAGTGAGAGGAGTTAATGTCATGAACTTCCAGCTTCCTGATTTTTGTGTAGCTTGCAAGAAAGGCAAACAGACGAAGAAGTCTCATAAGGAAAAGAAAATTCATTCAATAGAACTTCCTCTTGAACTTCTTCACATGGATCTGTTTGGTCCTGTCAGTACAAAGAGCATAGCAGGCGACTTGTACTGTTTTGTGGTTACTGATGACTACTCAAGGTTCTCTTGGGTAATGTTTCTGAAGTCCAAATCAGAAACATTTGAGTCTTTCAAGGAGTTAGTAACCACATTGGAATCTCTCTACAAGCTGAAGGTTAGACGAGTACGCTCAGACAACGGGACGGAATTCAAGAACCAGTGGATGGAGGCTTACTGCAAGGAAAAGGGAATTGTACATCAATTCACTTCTGCCTACACTCCTCAGATGAATGGAATTGCTGAGAGAAAGAACAGAAGCTTGATTGAGACAGCACGGACTATGCTGGCAGACTCGAAACTGCCTATCCAATTTTGGAATAAGCCAGTTGCTAATGCATGTTATACACTGAATCGAGTTCTGATTGTCAAGCGTCATAGAAAGACATGTTACGAGCTACTACAAAGACGCAAACCGAATCTGGAGTATCTCGAACCATTTGGCGCACCGTGCACACTTCTGAAGAAAACACAAGAAGGTAAATTCAGCGAGAAGGCAGATGATAGGATACAACATTCCGAACAAGAGGGTTTACAACAACTCAACGGCTCTAGTAGAAGTGTGGTGTAATGTTGACGTTCAGCGATATACCACACCACCTACTGGAAAAGGACCCGCCTATTTCTTCGAATATGATGGATTCTTCAAGTCCTTCAACATCTCTCTCTCTCCCTCGGATGACGAGTTAGCTACACGGATGATGTATGTTATCTTGAATACACCAACATCAAGCTCACTGGGAGGATCATCTACTCAGTCAGGGGGAGTAGTCGACGATAGTGACTCCTCCTCTGAAGATGAAGCTGAAAAAGATGACCAGAACAGTCAGGAGGAACAGGTTCCAGTTCCTGAAAGTCCAAAAGCATCTACCAGTGATGCACCTTTGACTTCGGAGCCTCAAACTCCAACTACCTCAGATGCAGAACCAAATGTTCATAATCTTGGCTCTGAGGTAGCTGTTCCTACTACTCCAGGATCATGACTAAATGTCTATCATCCCCTAAACAATGTCATTGGGGATGTCAGATCAGGTGTACAAACCCGAAATCAGCTATACTCAGCTGATTACGCCTCAGTTATGGAAAAGGGATATATTCATGATGGTGCTTATCGGTGTTTTGTCTCACAGTTTGAGCCAAAATACGTCAGTGATGCACTAAATGATGAGGCGTGGGTGAGTGCCATGCAAGAAGAACTTCTTCAGTTCAAGAAGTTAGGTGTATGGACTCTGGTTGATAGACCTAAAGGTGCTAAAGTCATTGGCACCAAATGGGTTTTGAAATTCAAGAAGGATGACCAAGGGGTCATTATCAGAAACAAGACTTGATTGGTGGTTCAAGGATTTCGCCAAGTCGAGGGAATTGACTATAATGAAGTGTTTGCACCCGTGGCAAGGATGGAAGCCATTCGCATCTTCCTTGCCTATGCATCGTACATGAAGATTAAAGTCTACCAATTAGATGTGAAGAGTGCATTCCTTCATGGGGAAATCAGAGAAACAGTCTATGTCAGTCAACCCTAGGGATTTGAAGATCCTGATCATCAGGATAGAGTTTACAAACTCGACAAGGCTTTATACGGGCTTCATCAAGCTCCAAGAGCTTGGTATGAGAAACTCTCGACTCATCTTGTGAAACACGGCTTTCGCAGGGGAGTCATTGACTGCACACTGTTCATCAAAGAAAAAGGTGGCGACCTACTGCTCATACAGATCTATGTCGATGACATAATCTTCGGTTCAAAGAACGAAGAGTTATGCAAAGAATTTGAAGCAGTTATGAAGAAAGAATTTGAGATGAGTGTTATGGGGGAGATGAAGTTCTTAATCGGGTTACAGGTGGATCAGACTCCAAATGGGATATTTCTACATCAGACCAAGTATGTAGGAGATATTCTCAGTCGTTTTGACATGGAGAATGCTTCTGCTGCTGGAACTCCACTTGCTACGAATCACGATATTGCACCTGATGAAAATGGAGATCTTATAGATGCCACAATGTACCGAGGAATGATTGGATCCCTCATGTATCTCACTGCCTCAAGACCTGATATCATGTATGCTACATGTTTATGTTCTAGATATCAGGCTAAGTCTAAGGTCAACCATCTGATTGGGGTCAAGAGGATATTTCGTTATCTGAAGGGTACACCCACACTTGGGTTGTGGTATCCTCATGATGATGACTTTGAACTCACGGCGTATAGTGACTCGGATTACGGGGGTTGCAAGATGTATTACAAGTCTACATCAGCAGAGTGTCAATTCTTTGGGAGAAGATTAATTACCTGGCAGTGTAAGAAGCAGACATCGGTTGCATTGTCAACCTGTGAAGCCGAATACGTTGCTGCTGCAAGTTGCTGTTCACAAATCATCTGGATTCAACAGCAATTGCGGGATTACGGTTTAAAGTTCTCTTATACTCCTATTTTTGTGGATAACTCTGCTGCAATTGCAGTAACTAAAAATCCGGTCCAACATCCTAAGACCAAACATATAGAGATTGTTTTGAAAAGAACTTCATTGATGTGGTAAAAATTAATACTGATTTTCAACGCGCTGACCTCTATACTAAAGCCTTTGATAAACCACGTTTTCAATATTTGCTAGAGGTCAACGGCGTTAAAAAGAAAAGTGAGGTTATTCCTGATGATGATCATGTGTAGTCCGGTGTAGCTTAGTTAATTTTTCATTTTATCTTATTTTATTTAGCTAATTTAGTCTGTTTAAAATTAAACTCATGTTATTCTGCTGTTTATTAAAATCCTAAAATAATTAAACCAGTTATGATGTTAGTATTTTAGGGGGAGAATAAGTCAGCAAGTAACATTATCATAGAAAAAAAGACGAGGGAGAAGGAGTGGAAAGCTGATATAAGGTATATCGTATCTGTGATACCGATTCAACCCTTTGGAATATGATAGTACACAGGAAACAATCAAGAGTGGACTTTAAAATTTAATTCAGAAATGATGCAAAAATTCAAAGTATAAGTCTGTGTAGTCTAAGCAATATAAAAGGGAAGATGATAGAAAAAAACTGGTAACTCCTAAGGTAACACAACGAGAGTAGACTAGAGGTTGCTAGATCACAATTGATATGTCGGTAGATTCAACACTATAGATGATTAGACCTAACTGGTGATCTCAAGATCAAACTAAGTTGTTCAACTAACAATGGGCTTCCATCTTATCACTGGTTACACAATCAACAATATTCCAATAAGGGTAATGAGCATGTAAACGCCACAAATGTGTTGCGGATGACCATAAATAGAGCAAAGCACGAAAAAAATGAAAGTAAAATGCTATCAAGCTAATGACTTATGGTGTTGGTGCATTTTGTGCAAAATAAATTAAGTTGCTCTAACAAGGAGATAGGTTGTGTGCCTCTCTGCTGTGTGATGGCACTGAACTGAGGATAAGCATAACCTAGAATTCTAGAATCATTTTGTTTGCCGCCTCTCTGCTGTGCGATGGCACTGACCTAAGGATTGGCTCTCTTGAAAGCTCTAAGAATAGTCTCTTCTTGTATAAATACCCGTAGACCGCTCAAAAGCTCTGAGGAATGTTGATTACCATATAAGTGTGGGATCACAAATGTTAGTTGAAATAATTAAACCTAAATTTATCACCAGTCCGTGTCAAAAGTCTGTGTATGGATTTAAGAGGACAAACATATTGACAATCAGTGGCTGCAATTCTTGAAAGTTCAAACCAATGTGGTAATCTAATAGTTCCAGTATGATTTCCTAAAAGTTGCTAACGACTCTGGATGAAAACCAAGAATAGAGCATCAAAATATTTTGACAACAAGTCCCAAATGATTTGACTTGCCTGTATGATTCCAAAATTGAATTGGTCCAGGTGTGGTAAATCTAAGTTGAAGCTGCCTATTCGGAACCAAATCCTGTAGATTTCCATCTTGGATTTATCTCTCACAAAAAGCCTAAAACAAGTTTTTATTTTTGGTACGTTAGTTAGTTTTTTTATTATTCACTTAGTCTTTTAGTTTTGTTTGTTTGCCGGACTACATCATGAAAATCGGTAAGGGATCAACTTACTAAAAGGGTCTTGTCTGAGATGACCACATGAGTTTCTTTTAAGTTTAATGCAGTCACGTCTGAGGTGACAAAGTGTTTAAAAGAGTCACGTGTGTGAAGTGACTATATTGGTTAAAATGTTCATGTCTGAGATGATCAATAGCTCATAATGTTAATCTCAAAAGTTAAAAGGGTTTAAATGGTAAGAAATGCAAGGAAATGTCATAAGTATGACCCATTCGCACGAATGGACCTTTAGTATGTACTTATCATACGAATGGGAGCCATTCGTATGAATGGACCATAAGAATGGACCATTCAATCGAACGGCCCATATGATTGACCCAATCGGATGTTTAAGAGTGCACGAATGGGTAAGTCGCATGACTGAGCTCCAGTCGGACGACTGAATGGGGCAACTGAATCAATCGCACGACTGAGGCACATTCGCCCATATGAAACATGCGTATGAGCCCAGTCGTACGATTGAATTCAGGGTTAGTATAAATAGAGAGTGAGTCGGTTGCAGAGACTCACCACTCTCAAACTTACCCTAAATTGCACGACTAAAGTTACGCTGCCAAAATTCGTTTGATCACTATAAACCCTCGATTCTCACATACTGACCATTTGCATTGACTCTACAGGTAATCTGCGGTGCCGAAAATCTATCAAATCATTCAATTTGCCACTAATTCTGAACAATCGGATTCGTTAGAAAAACCGTGTCTTGTGTGGCAAAATACCCTAACTAAACGACGTAAACAAATGAAATAAAGGTGTTAGTGTTAAACTAATGGATTACGAGTCTAATGTATCAGAACACGAAGTTTAAAACTCAAAATTGGTGAAAAATTGAATTTGAATTGAGCGGACAGAAAGACATGCGAATGGACAGGTTGATGAGCTTCAGTCGCACGACTGAAGAGTGCGACTAGTGTAATCGCACGACTGAACTATACGTATGAGTTTAGTCGCACGACTGGTGTACACGCAGGAGGCTACATACGCATGAGTCCAGTCGCACACTCAGTCGTACGTAAGGATTCATTCGCACGACTGAATCCCAGTCACATCTAATATGGGCCGAGGCCTATATAAACCAGTTTCAATGTGTAGAGAGAGTGAGGATTGAGAGGAAGTCTGCCCAGAGCCTAGGGCTGCCGGATGAGAGGGGAGATCATGCTCGATCTTCCCCTTGCCAAGAGTCTTGATTCTTATGTTGTAACGAGCTTGTAATCTTTAGGTTTTTATCAATGAAACCAGTATTTGATAGTTCGTGTTATTGATTTGACTTTTGGTTTTGGTTGTTCATCCTCCCGTCAAGAACATGCTCGGATGTTTATCGATCCGATAAAACCGACTTAACAATTGGTTCGAATGACAGAAAAGAATTGTGTTCAAGTCCAAGTGTTCATGACACTCTTAACAATGGGTACTAATGTTTACTTTCCTTGTGTAATAGATGGCCAGCCGTTGGACTATGAGTACGAAGCACAATATTTGTGCTCATCTGGATCTCACATCCAGAAATGCTTCAGACTTCTCGGGCATTATAACCTTCCTCAGGAGATCGAGGATTGCACACGCTATATCTGCTCATGTACACCTTATCGGTCTATTCAGCAAGCCTTCTGGGAAGGTGCAATTGTTGATCGATCATCTGAGCCTCACTGTATCAAAGATACTATCTTTGGAGAGGCTATAGCTATCATAGAGGAGGATCTGAGGACCGTGTTATAGTTGGGGGACAATGCTGACTGTCCTACTAAATTACATCCCCTTACTGTCAGAGGATGTTCCTTCGAGCCAAGTACGCTGGGGATATCAATGCAGGGGTGCTCAACAAGAGCAACCTCTGTCCCCAGCTGAAGTACCTGCTCACGTATTGCTGAAATGCATAGCATCCAGAAAGGGAGGTTTTGATGAGTTGTCTGACCAGATCTAGAATGCTTTTGTTGCATGGTGCTGAACCATCCGTTCAGCTTCTCCAGGATGATCTTCACCTACTTGGTGGAGAACATTGAGGGGAAAGGGAAGAAGGGCTTCTGCATGTACCCCCAATTATGCAAATGATAATAGACCAGAAGCTCCCTCCCTGCCAAAGGAGAAGGATGATGCGGTAGGTAGTGCTGAGGTGATGGATGATACCACCTTGGGCGGATGATGAAGGTATACAGGGGAAAGCAGGTAAAACCCCCAGTCAGGAGATGTTTGGGCATCTGTCCTGTGAGAACTATGTGGTCCCAGACAAGAGGAAGTGGCGCCACGACGACAGTGATTCTGATGTTGAGCAGATTGCTCTACCCGCCGACGACAATGATGATGACAGTGGTGATGGTGGAGATACAGTCCCCATACCATCTAGGGCCACTACCATTGATATACCATCTCCACCATCCACCCATAATGGAACTGAGTCTGCTGGTTTCCATCAGGATTTTGTTCCTGGTGAGGAGGATGAGGAGTCGGAGAGGAGGAGCCTTAACACGGACTGTGGGAAGCAAGGTTGTTCCCACAGAAATGGACTAAGGGTGGTTGGTGAACGCCCACGAGACTCAGGAGAGACAGCCACGGATCCGAGTTATGTACCGGAGCCAGCTAGCAGGGTTGTAGGGGGAGCATCCACCTCAACGGAACGAGGAGGAAAAGGATGGCTCAACCCCATGGTCAGAAAAAGAAAAGAAGACGACTCACCTTTGTTACCATCACAGCCACCAGATCTGCCACCACCACTACCACTTCCACAGCCACTACATCCACCACCACAGCTACTACTACCACCACCACACCCCCCACCACTGTACAGATTCCATCTACCATCATATCTTTCACTCCCACATCACCTCCACCACTTCACAGACCCATCTTCACTACAGCAACCACCACCACCGCTATCCACCAAGCTGGATACTCAGCCCATCCATCTCATCCATATGTATCACCTCTACCTCCAATTGGGGTAGAGGAACAGCTGTCTGCGTTCAACAGGATGGTGATGCGCCTATTAGCAATAGATGAGGAGAAGGCGGCTCAGATCCGTCAGCTTGCTGATCTTACTGCTACTCAGTCTCACCAGATAGAAGAGCAGGCTAGAGTGATAAAGGAGCAGGCCCAAAGATGGCTGCTCAGAGCCATGAGATAGCCCAACTCCAAGCACATAGTGTCACATCAAACAAGAAGATAGAGGAGTTGGAGAAGGCGAAGAAGACGATCATGTTAAAGTTAAAGGGATCTAAGGAAGAGACCTTGAAGATCAAAGAGGGAGACAGAGATGATGATGATGATGAAGTTGATGATGAGGATGATGAGACAGAGGAGGATGAGGGGACAGAAGAAGAGAAAGTACAGAGGAGAAAGATGATGATGATGATACATCAGGAGGAGATGCAGCTGCATCGGCCTCTACTTCAGGTCAAGAAAGGAGGTCCAAGAACATACAAGACCAACCAGCTTCTTCCTCGGCTCCACCAAGTGACGAGACGATGATACAGGACGAAAGTAAAGATTAGATGTTTATGTAGTTAATTACTTTTGTATTTAAATCATGTATTGAAATCTATGTATTTTATGTTTAATTCAGTTTAATACAATTATTGTTTTGATTAATTACTAAGGGTTGATATGTTGAATGTGTAAATCAAACAGATCCAATTACCAAAGGGATGAGTTTGATGTTGCTCCCCTTCAGCAGGTCAAGACTCAGCTAATAATGATTCTTGATCTGCAAGGGATCGTAAGGAGGTCGGTGAGTTATACCCCTGAAGAAGGGGAAATAATTCACGACCTATCAAACGAGCAACTCACAGAGATTTTCAAGCTCAACCCAGATGAGATAGTGAAGGATGCTCCAACATGTGACTCGACTAGTGACGAAGAGCTCAACGATGTTGATGAAATCGAGATTGAAGATGTCACTGCCGAGCACTACCCTCAGTACGCTGACAATGAGGGAAATGTGGTCCCCAATCTGGGCGAATCCCTCGTCAGCGATACTTTTGAGGTGTTAGACAAGATGGAGCAAGAGTCGGAGAAAGTAGAGGAAACGGCCCAAGCCTCAAATGATGATGTTGATATTCGAAAGGCTGAGTGGGCTGCGTGTTTTGAAGAAGTTAGAGCCCAACACGCTACACCGAAATAGGATGCCTACACCAAACTCTACAGAGTCAAGAAACATCATAAGGTGACTGGCAGGATCATAGCGTGGGCGTATTTTGAGGATCTTAACATATATGCAGTTAAGAGGGAAAAGGGCATAGAGTACTTTAGATTCCCACATGATCTGAAGACTCTACCAGGTTTTGAGCTCAACCAGCTGGCCAAACTAAAGCTTTTGTATGCTGGCCGAGGAAAGATGTCAGACTGGTTCGAGGCTGCCCTAAAGAAGGAGTACCACACCAGGTGGGTTAACTTCAGACCCCAACAGCCTACAAGGTATATCAGAAGGTCTGAGGTTGATGCCATTACTGGAAAGCCGAAGATAGTGTTGAAGTGGAGTCCTCCGCGCACAATGTCAAGAACCCCACTCAGGGAAATGCCACAGGACTTCACTCCACACTTTAAGTGGTGGTACTACGATTGGAGAACAACAGAAGCAGTCATAGTCCTAAACAAAGAAGGTCAAATGGATACGATCAGGGTATTCGACCCAATGTGGCTTACCAACTTGTCAGCAAATGATGTCTACACGCTATACAAGTGGCCACTTTTCTATGATACGCAAGATATTGTACAAGCCCTCCAGTTCCAAAATGTCATAAGACTCTGCTTCGCGTTTGAGATTCACGCGGGAGTCACAAAAGAGGACAAGTACAAGAAATATGAGGAGGTGATGCAAAAAAAAGACATTAGAGAGATCTAGGTCCAAGGGGGAGTTTGTTGATACATGTATGTCCCTAGATCATGATATGAAATGTAATAGATCTTGTTTATCTGATTTTGATGTATTTGATATGATTAATGAAATGATATTGATTGTTTGTGATTTGTAATGACTAATATTTCATTAATGAGTCGATATTGAATTGGTTAATTAGGTTAGTGATTGTTTGAATGGTTACACATAATGTTTATTAATTAATACATTCAAACTTTACATAATGAAGTTCTCATGCGAATGGCCCATGCGAATGGGCCACACGCATGAATAACTTCATACGATTGACTCAGCCGCATGACTGAACCAGGAGACTGGATCAGTCGTATGATTGACACATAAGATTGGCTCAGTGGCACGACTGAACACTCAGTCGTGCGGATGGATCAACCGCATGGTTCAATCGCACGACTGAACCATGCTTATGGTCCAGTCGCCCGAATGAACAATACTAACCTATAAATACAATCCAATTCGTGAAAAAAAAAGAGAAGGGCATTCATTGATTCCGATTCCAGACGTACCCTAGCCGTCCAGAAGCCTCCCAATTCGTTCTCCAAGTTCATAGAACACTTTAGATCGATTCTCAATCGATTTCTAACATTAGTTTCAATTCTTTATTGATTCTTCGTGTGTTCTCACTGATTGGATCGCCAATCAAATAGGATTCCACACTATTTGATATGGTTTACACGCTAATCACTAGGTATTTCATTCAAATACCAGGTCTTAACAACATAGAATATTTAGGTTATGCTTATCCTCAGGTCAATGCCACCGCACAGCAGAGAGGCACACAACCTATCTTCTTGTTTGAGAAATTTTTTTCACAAATCGCAACAACCACATAGGTTATTAGCTTGATTGCTTTGTGTATTATTCATCATGTGCTTTGCTCATTTTATGGTCATCTGCCCACATTTGTGGCGTTTATTTTATTCATCACCCCTTATTGGAACTCTGTTGATTGTGTTAACCAGGGATAAGATGATAACCTACAGCTTGTTGAACAACTTAGTTTGATCTTTAAATCACCAACGAGGTCTACTTATCTATTGTGTTGAATCTACCGACACATCATCTAATGTTCTAGCAACCTCTAGGTCTACTTTCTCCGTGTTACCTTATTAGTAGCTAGTTCTACTATCATTTTTCCATTTATTTTTGCATAGACTTCTCAGACTTATACTTCGAATTTAGCATTTTAAACAATTTCTTATTTTAAAGTCCCAAACTATTTGTTCCTATGTACTATCATTTTCCATAGTCATTGAATCAGTATCACAGGTACGATCTCATTTCTCTTAGCTTGCATGTCCTCCTCCCTCTTCTCTTTTTTTATTTTTTATTTTAGGTTAAATACTAACTTAACCTATTCTCCTCCTAAAATTCTAAAACCAAAAAAGTTTTGTTTTAGGATTTTAATAGGCGAAGAAATAAAAATAAATTAAAACAAAATAAAATAAAAAAAAGAAAATATTAAAAATGAAATGAAATCTACTTATCGGACTAATTCTGTCATCGTTGGGAATCACATCACTTTTCTTTTTAACGCCGTTGACCTCTAACAGATATAGAAAACGTGGTTTATCAAACGCTTTTGTGTAGAGGTCAGTGCGTTGAAAATCCGTATTAATTTTTACAACATCAATAAAATTCTTTATAAAACAATCACGTATAAAGTGATATTTAATGCCGATGTGTTTGGTCTTAGGATGTTGGACCGGATTTTTAGTTACGGATATTGCAGTAGAATTATCAACAAATATATGAGTGTTAGAGAATTTCAAACTGTAGTCCCGCATTTGTTGTTGAATCCAGATGATTTGAGAATAGCAGCTTGCAACAGCAACGTATTCAGCTTCACAAGTTGATAGTGTAACTGATGTTTGCGTCTTCCACTGCCACGTGACTAATCTTCTCCCAAAGAATTGACATCCCACTGATGTTGACTTGTAGTTCATTTTGCAACCGCTGTAATCCGAGTCACTATGCGCTGTAAGCTCGAAATCATCATCATGAGGATACCACAACCCGAGTGTTGGGGTACCCTTCAGATAATGAAATATCCTTTTGACTCCAATTAGATGGTTGAGTTTTGGTTTCGCTTGATATCTTGAGCAGAGACACATTGCGTACATGATGTCAGGTCGTGAGGCAGTGAGATACATAAGAGATCCAATCATGCCTCGGTACATGGTAGCATCCACCAGATCACCATTCTCGTCGGGTGCTATATCATGGTTTGTAGCAAGAGGAGTCCCAGCTGCGGAAGCATTCTCCATATCAAATAGACTGCGAATATTGCCTACATACTTTGTCTGATGTAGAAATATCCCCTATGGTGTCTAATCCACCTGTAACCCGAGGAAGAATTTCATCTCTCCCATGGCACTCATTTCAAATTCAGCCTTCATAACTTCTTCAAATTCCTTACATAAGTCTTCGTTCTAGGAACCGAAGATTATGTCATCAACATAGATCTGTACAAGCAGTAAGTCACTATCCTTCTCTTTGATAAACAAAGTACAATCAATCACTCCTCTTTGAAACCCGTGTTTCACAAGATGAGTCGAGAGTTTCTCATACAAGGCTCTTGGGGCTTGATAAAGCCTGTATAGAGCCTTGTCCAGCTTGTAAACTCTGTCCCGATGATACGGATCCTCAAATCCCTTAGGTTGACTAACATACACTGTTTCTCGGATTTCACCATGAAGGAATGCACTTTTCACATCAAGCTGATAGACTTAATCTTCATATACGATGCATAGGCTAGGAAGATACGGATGGCTTCCATTCTTGCCACGGGTGCAACACTTTGTTGTAATCGATTCCCTCAACTTGTCGAAATCCTTGAACTACAAGTCGAGCCTTGTTTCTGATAATGACCCCTTGGTCATCCTTCTTGTATTTTAAAACCCATTTAGTGACAATGACCTTAGAACCTTTAGGTCTGTCCACCAGAGTCCACATAGCTAACTTCTTGAATTGAAGTTCTTCTTGCATGGCACACACGCATGCCTCATCGTTCAAGGCATCAGTTACATATTTTGGCTCAAATTGAGACACAAAACATCGATAAGCACCGTCGTGAAGGTATCCTTTTTCCATGACTGAGGCATAATCAGCCAAATATAGCAAATTTCTTGTCTATACTCCTGATTGTACATCCCTTATGACATTCTCTAGAGTATGATAAACATTTAGATGAGATCCAGGAGTAGTGGGTATAACTACTTCATTATCTAGATTGTGGATCACAGGTTCAGTATCTGAGGCAGTGGGAGTATGGGGTTCCGAAGTGTCAGAGGCATCAACATATGATGCGTGTGTACTTGTAGTAGTTGGACCTGTTCCTCCTTATCCACCAGAACATTTTCCATTTCTTCATCATCAGAAGAGGAGTCACTTACCTCCAGTGCTCCCCCTGAGTTACTAGAAGACTGGCCTTGGAGCTGGATGTTTTGGATTCTAGGGGCGGTGTGTTTAAGACCTCATACATCATCTTGGTCTAACTCATCTTCAGAAGTGAAGAGAGGGATGTTGAAGGACTTAAAGAATCCATCATAATCGAAAAAGAATGCAGGTCCTTTTCCAGCTGGGGGGTGGTGTATCTCTGAACGTCCACGTTACACCACACTTCTACTTGACCCGTTGAGTTATTGTAAACTCTCTTATTCGGTATGTTGTATCCGAGGAAAATTCCTTCTTCAGCCTTCTCGCTAAAATTGCCTTCCTGAGTTTTCTTTAAAAGGGTGCAAGGAGCCCCAAACAGTTGAGGTACTCTAGATTTGGCTTACATCGTTGAAGTAGCTCGTAACACATCTTACCATGACATTTTACTACTAGGACTCGATTTATAGTGTAACATGCATTGTCAACTGCCTCATTCCAAAACTGGATGGGAAGTTTCGAGTCTGCTAGCATTGTCCTCGCTGTCTCTATCAAGCTATGATTCTTTCTCTCAGCAACTCCGTTCATTTGTGGAGTGTAGGTAGAAGTGAACTGGTGCACAATTCCCTTTTCTTTGAAGAAAGCCTCCATCCACTGATTCTTGAACTCGGTACCATTTTCTGAGCGTACTTGTCTTACCTTCAGCTTGTAGTGAGACTCTAAGTAGTTACTAGTTCTTTAAATGACTTAAGTGTTTCAACTTTGGATTTCAGAAACATTAACCAAGAGAATCTTGAGTAGTCATCTGTAACTACATAACAGTATAAGTCATCGGCGATGCTCCTTGTACTGACTGGACCAAACAGATCCATGTGAAGCAGCTTAAGAGGTAGTTCAATTGAATGAACTTTCTTTTCCTTATGAGACTTCTTAGTCGGTTTGCCTTTCTTGAAGGCAACACAAAATCTGGTAACTGGAAGTTTTTGACGTTTACTCCTCATACTAGATCATTCTGGATCAAGTAGTTCATCTTCTGTAGATTGATGTGTCTCATTCTCCTATGCCAGGAGATCGAATCTTTCTCTGTAGCCTTTGACAGGAAGCACTGAACTTGATGATCCATTGTGGAGGCCTTTGATATATCCAAGACATAAAGATCGTTATATCTTGAAGCTGACATTAAGACTTGGTCCTCCGGGATCACATAGTTCTTTTTTAGAACATAGCATTTTTTGTTGTCGAATATTACTTTAAATCCTTTGTCACAGATTTGGGAGACAGAAAGCAAATTATTTTGAAGTTGTTGAACATAGTTTACCTTGTCAAACTTCACTTTCTGATTCCCCACTTCCCCTTGAGCTGTGATGTAACCTCCTTTGTTTCCAGCAAATGATACATGACCTCCTTTTATTTGTTTGACATTTGACAGGAGTGTCAGGTTTCCAGTCATGTGCCTAGATGCTCCGCTATCTACAATCCAGGTATTTGTGGCAGCACTATAGCGAACACCCTACATATTCAAAGGAAATCATTAGTCAAGGTTAGGGACCCAAGCCTTAACTAGCTTGGGTGACCCTGAGGCATCACACATCATAAATTCCACCCACTGTCCATTTGAGGGTGAGGGAAGATCATTTGTCTTCTTGTTCTCATTATCAGACATTGAACTAGATTTTTCTTTCCATAAGCCAGTTTTGTGTAAGGCCTGTTTGTGATAAACAGATGATTGGCTTATGGTTTGAACTTTATGTTCACTAACTCTTCTTGGTGGGGTTATAGAACTCCTTTTAGACAAGCTGGGTTTAGGATCATGAAGTTCAACTTTCTTCCTAGGTGTCTGATAGTAAGGACAGTTAGACGCGATGTGTCCATACTTTCCACAGTTGTAGCATGATCTGCTTTCGAGATGTTTGTATGACTGTTTCTGTGGAGAAGTGTGTGACACTCGTGTGACTTTAATTTGTTTGGGTTTCGACACTTCTTGTTTAGATGTTTTATCTTGTTTAACAAAATTAATTGTTTGAACCTTTATAACATCTTTTTCTTTTGTTTATCTGGACTTTGACATGATGCATGTGTTTGGTTAATTTGTTTAGTCCTTTTGGGTTCTAAATTAGACGTATTTGAACCAGACTTTACCTTAACCTTCTCAATTTGTTCATCCAATTAACGATTGGCATTTTGCATTGACTTTAAAGTGGTCTCCTTTTGTTTAGTGACAGATTCAATGGATTACTTGTGGAATCTGGATCACTTACAAGAGGAGTGGACACCACATGATCCTTGATTGGGTTTTTATTTATTGGTTTGCATTTAGCATTCAACAAGGTCTCATGTGGTGGTGGAACCACTTTGTAACCCAAACCCTCTCTCTTGTTGTGTTCTCTCACTAGGTGCTGGACTATGTGAGAAGAACTAGTCCAACTGTGCAGTTTTTGTTTTAATGATGTTACTTCGACTTCCAAAAGTGCTTTTTGTTTCTTGGTTTCTTCTAGTGAGTTTAAATAGAACTTAATGTCAATTGCTTGGTTAAAGGCCATAACTTTGGTTTCCCTAAGTTGTTTATTTAACAGTTCTATTTTCTCTTTATAACTGTGCTCATTATGTTTTAAAATCTTGTTTGCTTCTGTGCACAGTTGTAAATCATTTACTAAGCTATCATTGTGATCTAATACCTAGCAAATTTTAAGTCTATGCTTTCTCTAAATTTATTACATTCAATACAAGCATGACTACAAACAATTGGTCTTTCGTACATACCTGAGTAGATTCGGTTGAATCAGCCATCATAGCAGAGTCTGACTCTTCTTGTGCTGGTGATTTTGAATATTTGGTGCTTGAACCCTCTTTATTCAGGTGACCAACCACATTTGTAGTTTCTTCATTATTTGACATCGCGAGTTCAACTGCTATATCCCCTTCGTTTGCGGAGTCGTCATCCAAACCCTCAACACACGCAATGTTGGATTCTCCCAGAGATACAAACCGAAAGGTCCAATCTTGCCCTTCGTCATCTTGAGCAGTCGAGGCCTTAGGATCCTTTCTTCAGAATGTAGGACTACTTGTGGGTTTATCTTGATGATTGAAGGATGAGAATGGATTACCATTACCTGTCTTCTTGGGCTTAACACATTCACATTTGAAGTGCCCCTTTTCTCCACAGTTAAAACAGGTAACTTTGGTTTTGTCAAAACCAAAAGTTGTATCCTTGTGGCAATCAAATTCTATCCAGTCTTCTTAACAAAATTCTTTGCCTCTGGACCGCACTTGCCAATGCCCACATGATGTACATTCTCTCTAGCTCAGTCTCATCTACTTGCTCGTAGTCTTCATCTGCCAGATGGCAGTTCCAATCTTCCCTGCAACTAGTCCGTCAAAGTGAGTGAACGACAGCTGCTAAGAGATCCATATGCTCCTTTGCTACCTCTACAGTCATGTTACCGATATTCTCGGTCTTTATTTTTGTAGCATTGGCTTCAGGTGCTATGTATTGGGTGCAAGACGACCCTGACGTGTCAGATTCTGAAGTAGTTGCTTGAGACAGAGCGGCTGAACTCGACACGAACGCCGTTTGGAGTGCTATTCCAAACATTTTTGCTTGAGGAGTTGAGTTGTAAAGTGACGGGTCCTGATCATATGATGATTTTTGAGACCTGTACTTCATCCTCAACTCTTCCTCTCTCAGCTTCAGAATGAAATCGTTGATATCCAACTTCGCCAGCATATCATTCTGTCTGAGGTTTGACACAAATGAAACCCACTTTTCTGTCAATCCATCTATGAAATCCGACTCCTTGTCTTCCATGGACGTAACAACCCTATGAGTGTGCAGCTCACTCATTAAGTGGTAGCAGTGGTCTATAACGTCATCTAGACTCTCCTTACCCATTGACGAGAAGTTATCAAAATCCTTGTCAAAGCTTTAGCCTTTAGAGCTTTTAGAGATGCATTCCCATCATACCGCTTTTCCAGAGCATCCCATAGCTTCTTTGCTTGCTTGTTCTCAGAAAATTGATGGAAAATATCCTTAGGAATGGACTGAGTTAACAGAGTGTACACCTTCTTCTCTGCATTGTACTTTACCTTTTGCCCATCAATCATGCCCCCTAAGGTAAGTTTAACTCCATCAGCTCCAACGGCATGGTATACCCTGTCTCTATTGATTCCCACAGATTAGGGTCTACTCCATTTAGGTAGATATCGAACCTTGCTTCCATTATGGGTAATCATCTAATGCTATCAGCTTAGGAGGCTTATTGTGATTCCCTACTTCATTTTCTAGAAGCAATAGATTCTGGATCCATGAATCTCTACCTGCGGTGAATGCTGAATACTGATCTTCCATTGCTATTTACTTTTGATTTTAGAACAAACTATTGTACTTATGCAATTAGAAGAATGCAATTAGGCTATTCGTGTGATTGAACGATGCGGATGGTTCAATCGTGCGACTGGACAGGTGCGGATGAACAATGCGAATAAAGATCTTCAGTTGTACGAATGGATGGACGACTGAGCCAATCGTGTGTTTGAGTGGTGCGAATGGGTTCAATCGTGTGATTGAGTCAATCGTGCAACTAGAGGCTATTGTTTTTGCAAAAACGAAGGTTTTGTATACTTTGACGCAAAAACATGAATTTCTCACTAACCCTAATTGCCGTATGCCGGAAAAACATTAACTTTTTGACCTGCGGACGTCGAAAACACTATTTCACACAAAAAGATTACGTTTTTGAGTGAAAAACGCAATTTTCATATCAAAATCGATTGAATCACACGCAAATCAAGAGCCAAAGCTCTAATACCATTTGTTAGGACCGTTTCGGTACCGAGTACTAACTGATTTACGTGTATACCAAACCAAATAGTGTGGAATCCTATTTGATTGGCGATCCAATCAGTGAGAACGCAAGTATAATCAATCAAAGAATGAATCTAAACGTTAAGAATGATAGTAGAATGATTAACTGCGATCTATGAACTTGGAACAGGTTATCTTAGGTCTTTGGACGGCTAGGGTACGATTTAGTGCATAAGGATTCAAATTGTCATGTTTTTTTATGAATTAAATGGTATTTATAGGTTAGGGTTTTCCATTCGTGCGACTGAACCATCTGCATGGTTCATTCGTGCGATTGAAGCATGCGGTTGATCCATCCGCACGACTGAAGATTCAATCGTGCGACTGAGTCGATCTCATGTTATAATCGTGCGACTTATCCAGTCTCCTGGTTCAGTCGTGCAACTAGTTCATTAGCATGAAGTATTCATGCGTATGGTCCATTAGCATGGTCCATTCGCATGAGAACTTCACACGATTTAGTTTAAGCACGTTTCTCAATCATTATTGACTAAGAACTATGTAAACAATCACAAACCTACATAGTTAACTCAATAAGCTTTATCACACAATAATCAATGAAATATCAAACATTATAAGCATCACAAACACATTAAATTTCATTCATATTCATTCTGTTACATATATGTAAGACATGAAAGACATTTTACATTTGAGCTCCTAAACTAGGTACACATGTATCTACAAATTGAACATTAATTCAATAACAATAACGAAATCAAACTTAGGGCTTTTGTTCCCTAAGTGAAATCAAGTGTATGGATGTGTGAAACTTACGTGATTGAGTTTGGATTCAATGAAAATAATAGGAGGAACCATCGCGACTACGTGTATGATGATTCAAAGCGCAAATGTTGCTGTTAATCAAATTAATTTTGTATGAAGCTTCAGACGGTGATTCGAAGTAAAAGCCCTCAACCAATTTTGTGTAATAGAGCTTCGAACATGGTTCTTAATTAAGTTGCAGGTTCGACGAACAGATGATGATCGATTTGGAGGTGTGTGTTTGTTTCTAATGGAATTGATGTTACAGAAAGTTTAAGGGAGTTAATTCAGAGGTTTTAACATCGTTCTATAGACCCAATTAAGATTGTTCCACAACGAACGGTTAAAGACTTTAAGTCGATGCTTCGGTTTCGAGTTCGATTTGTTTAACCGAAGTTATTACAAATTAACTTGGGCGTTTGATTCGAAACAGTCGAGGAGATGATTCGATGGTGATTAATTGAGATTAAATGGGTTGTTTTGTGGTCAAAAACACTCGCTGGACCGTGCCGAAAGTGTGGCCGGAGACATGGCCGGGAAAACGGGTAAGGGGGGGTTGGTTTGGGTTTTAGACATAATTGCGCATATGGTCCCTGGAGTTCTGATAATTTATTATTTTATGCTAGAAACTTTTATTTTAAGTTTCATAAATTATAATTTAAACCCTTGACTTATATAAACAAATTTAAATAATAGATTAGATTAATTATTTATAATCTCATTTTTTTATCTTTCATAAAACTTGTAATCTTGATAATTTAATTATTTATTTTCAACAATAAAAATTCATAATTACTAATAAACTGTATAAGTTATTAGAAGTTATTTTATAAATAAAATTTTTTCTTTTAATTATTTATTGTAAAATGATTATTCACTTTATAACTTTATGAAAAATAATTATTTATAAATCATAAATTATTACAAGTTATTTAGATAATTAAAAAATATATAATTCACAATATAAATTGCATATTTAATGCATTTGGTCCATTACAATTATTATTATAATTTTATAATAGAACTTAAAATTTTGGTTTTAACTTCAAAAAATGGCGGATGTTACAGTCTCCCCAATTTTAAGAAATTGTGTCCCGAAATTTAATCACAAGAAGATTGATTTCAAGGATAGGAGGAGTCTTGAGTTTCATTTTATGTTTACAAGTGAACTCTTGAAAGCGTTTAAATTCAACAAGTTTAGCTATGATGTTTTGTTATGTTTAAGTTTGTTAAGTTTCACAATTTATGATTTTATGTGCTTCTTGGCAAAGGGTACAAGATTAAAGTAGAATTTCAATTTATAGACTTTTACATTTCAAACAGTTCAAGACGATTAGGAAGGTTTTGTCATGAGCGAAACACTAAGTATTAGTGTGATACGAAACATAAGTTCGGGATATTTTTGGATGGGATATGGAGTTCATAAAAGCTTCTCAAACAAATAACTTTAACAAGGTTCTTAGATGATCAATTCTTGTTTACTATTTTGTTGAGGTTTTCAAAGTTTTATTAGTTTAACGTTGATATGAGATTCGATTTTGTTAAGATTAAAGATTCAATTTAGAATGAGTGCATCATTGCAATAGGTTTTCAGGATAAGTGCGGTTTTGAGGGGAAGAAATTCGGAAAGATTATTAATGGTCATTAAGAGAAATGGGATAATGAGTTTTAAGATCCAAAAAGACAAGATCAATGATAAAAGGATTCAAAATAACAAGATGTTTCAAGTGTTAAACCAAAACATTACGTTGACTTATCAAAGTATTAAGTCAACTACAACTTTAATGAAGACATGTGTACCTATAAGCGGACACTCACCCCAAGGGTTCCCACGTAAGGTAAATGGATCCATCGGTTGATTTGATTTATATGAATACCTTGCCTAGACAGTACACCTCGAGATACAGGCATCCCACTCTTCCAGCATTACATGTTTCAAGTTATAGGATGTAGACTTTGACGAGACTTGAAAACCACGAATAATGATTCAAAGCTTATTTTGAAAACCATTTGATTTAGGCACATAATGCCTTAGAATATGATTAGAGGTTTATGTGTGCATTGATAAGATTCAAAGTATAAGAATAAGCATATAAGGCATATAATCACATAATCATGTATAAACACATAAGGCACATAAAATCCTATCTAAGCATATAAAATACATGAAAGGAGTCATGTTAAAAGGTACTTAATTATAGTCTAGGTCATTCTATTTCTAATAACCTAAATCCCTATAACCATGGCTCTAATACCAATCTATCACACCCCGACCGACGGTGGAATAATCAGGGCGGACGAATGTGAAACGATTGTTCATAGCACATGGAACTAGTTAAATTTAAATAATATTAAACATCATTATTCACTGAACATTACAAGAAAAATAATTCCATACAATACAAAAGCATCAAACAAAGAAAATAACATATTAGTTAAACTAGGTCCAAGTCTTATATGAGCATGAAGAAAATCCTCAAGTATCAAACCTAAAACATGTTAAAAAATAAAGGGTCAACTTTGAAAGTTGGTGAGTTCCCGTGGTTTAAACACACGCATATATATACATACAAAAAGGTTTACAAGTAGCAATTCATGTCAATGGTTACGAGTTAGCAAGCTTATAGAACACATACAGTTACAACCAAACCTCGACTTGATTACAAGTATATATGATTGGCTAAGTGTATTTGGTTCCCATGATGAAAAAGCATACGCCATCAAGATCTGACAATACATCAGCTTTAGCACCAAATAGGCTTGTCAGACCCAAAGATCTAAGATGTTGACAAGCTAGCAATAGTTAATGATTGTAAACAAAATATGTATCTCATATAAGACTTACAATAACACAAATAACCATGACAAAAAGGTAAAGATGAATTGCATGTGCATTTACAAGTATCAAGATGTTTACAAGTGTAAGTTTATAAGGTTAACATGTTTCACCCCAAAAGGTGTGAAATAGAGTAAAAAGGGGTATGGAAACCTCACATGGAAAACTCACTTGGTATATATAAGATGATGATAAGAATTAAACGATGCTCTAACGATTTCTTTTACAAGTTACCTAAATGTATTGATTCCAAGATTAAGTTTAATAATAAGATTAATAGTTAGACATGAACTAGGGTTTCAATTGGAATTTGGGGTTTTGATAATTAGGTGTAAATAAAATAATATAACCAATTATATTTTAATTCTACCGATTAATGTCACACCCCAACCTTGACGGCGGAAACGTCGAGATGTGAGGGTTAAGATTGTTCACAACCACATAACGCTATAATTAAATATAAATATTAAAATTATAAGTTTCAGAAGGAAATACAAACATAAGTCTCAAACATGAAATAAGTTCATACATAAATCAAAACATAACATAACATTTTATTTATTTAACTAGGTCCACGTCCTAGTTTTATTACAAGCTTCAAAAGTGTAAGGCCCCGTTCTCGGGACGCTTACAGCTGGGTTCTCATCACACATAAAACGTATAACTGCATTTGTATTTCATAAATCGCAGCGGAAAACTAAAACAATCTTTCATTTCCATGTAAATGCTTTTGCAAGTTAATACAACATTCATTACAAAATAGCTTGTTCGCATTACAATGCAAACACATTAATCAAAAGAATTCCATCCCAAAAGAGCTGAGTAGCTTCACGGTGTGCCATCCTCAGCAAACATTACTTGCCAACTGGAAAGCATATAAAAAGTCAGCGTTGCTGAGTGAGTTCTAGTTTTATTACAAAACATACTTTACTTTCAAATAAAACCCTTCGTTACTTTTACATGATCACACACCGTACGTATACATAGATAATATCATTATTATCTTCTTCATTCATTCATTCGTTCTTTAGGAATTTACTTGCGCATCGGACATCATCCGTACCAATACCATGTGCTACACCCCGGTTAGTCGTAGCTACCGGGCCGAAGTCAATAAATGAACAGCTAAACGTATGCCACGGTACTAGGAGTAACCATCATTCTTAGCTACTGGGCCGAAGTCAATAAATGAACAGCTAAACGTATGCCACAATACTAGGGGTGACCGGTAGAGGTTCTACATTAAGGGTCAATCACAAAGAAGGACCCGTTATCCGATGCGTGCAAGACGTTTCATTCGTTCATTAATGTATGCATTCAACATCGTGTTCCTCTTTCATTATCTTTCACTTTACGTTACATAATACTTCGTTCATTCCTCATAATAAGTAAAGCCATAGGAAAGATATTATACATCATACTCAGGAACATTAACATGCATCCACATACATCATACATACATAACATGCAACATCATCATCTCTATGCCCTACATGCTTCTAAGGCCATATCTGCTATCTTACATGCTCTTACAGGAAACCTTTACGTCAAGACTTACATCTGCACTTTCCACCGAAAGCCAGAAGTCTATCTACACTTTCTTCGAGTGCAACAGCCCTAATCGTGCGTATGGACACCCAATAGTCGAATGGCCTCCATGCGACTGAACATCATGCGATTGAACTCAAGCGGATGAACATCTAGGCGAATGGGCATCCAGTCGTGCGTATGAACCTCATGCGGATGGAACAAATGCGAATGGGCACCTATGCGACTGATCTAATGCGAATGAACTCATGCGACAAAGCACTTATGCGACTGGACCCTCAGTCGTACGAATGGACCTTCAATCGTGCGAATGAACCCCAATCGCACCCTAATCGGTCGTATGGCCTCCATTCGGCCTCCAGTCGGTCGCCTAGCCCTAACTGATGCAGAATGCAGTTCATCCTGACTGCAGCCGAGGGTTTTCGGCCTCCAAACTCATCTAAACCCATTTTAAGCCTAAATCGACCATCCTAAACCTTAGGAATGCATACCATAACACCATACAAGCACACACACGCCCGGAAACATACACGAAACGCATCACACACATCACACCCAAATGGGTCAAACACATACACATACAAAAACGGGTTTTTTATGCTTTCCAGCCCCAAAATCGTTTGAAAAAAAGTAAAAGTGGGGTTCTAGAACTCACAAAAACAAGCACAACGTTAAGGGCTTTGATTTGGCTTGCTTCACGATGATTTTGGTGACCCGAACCGGCACTTTTCCTCTTTTTCTCTTCTTTCTCTCTTCTCCCCTTTCTTTGGCTGATTTGTGAGTGTGGGGGAGAGGGTAAGGGCTGCCCTCTCCCTTATATACTTCCCCTCACCCGACTTTCTTTCGTTGGCGAGTTTGGTCCCTCGACTTTTGGACTTTATTTTCTTTTCTTTCTTCACCAGCTTCAAAATAATAAATATTCGGGTGTTACAAGTCCACCCCCCTTAAATAGGTTTCGTCCCCAAAACCTGTTATTCATCGAACAAACGTGGATAATGTTGTCTCATTTCTTCCTCAGTCTCCCACGTTGACTCGGATCCCTTCCTGTGCTTCCACTGTACACGCACAAGAGGAACCACTTTATTTCGCAGCCTCTTTTCTTTACGATCGATGATTGCCACTGGTTGCTCCACATAATTGAGCCTTTCATCTATTTCAATGTCCTCCAGTGGAACAATCATGTCTTCATCAGCTATACACTTTCTCAGATGAGATACATGGAATGTCAGGTGAATCCCACTTAACTCATCTAGCAACTCCAATCTATAGGCCACCTCCCCTACTCGAGCAATGATTCGGAAAAGGCCTATATATATTGGGCTCAACTTGCCCCGCTTTCTGAATCTGATAATACCCTTCCAAGGTGAGACCTTCAACATAACCCGGTCACCCACCTGGAACTCAATTGGCCTACGTCGCTTATTGGCATATGACTTCTGTCTATCTTTGGCTGCCTTCATGAAGTCTTTAATCTTTTCAAGCTTCTCTGTCGTAGCCTCGATTACCTCGACGCTCCCCAATTCCTTCTGACCAATATCACCCCAACAAACGGGTGTTCTGCATCTCCTACCGTATAGCATCTCATATGGTGGCATACCAATGCTGGCATGATAGCTGTTGTTGTATGAGAATTCGGCTAACGGTAAGTGGTCATCCCAACTTCCACCAAAATCGATCACACATGCCTGGAGCATGTCTTCCAGTGTCTGAATGGTTCTTTCTGACTGACCATCGGTTTGGGGATGATAAGCCATGCTAATATGTAACCTCGTCCCCATAGCGTCGTGGAATTTCCTCCAAAATTTAGATGTAAACCGAGTGTCACGATCAGACACAATAGACACCGGCACACCATGACGAGTTACAATTTCCTTGATGAACAGAACGGCCAACCTCTCAGATGAATACGTCTCGTGGATCGGTAGAAAGTGAGCGCTCTTCGTCAGACGATCAACTATCACCCATATGGCATCATACCCTTTCGGAGTATGTGGCAGCTTCGTAATGAAGTCCATAGTGATGTGCTCCCACTTCCATTCCGGTATATCTAGAGGTTGGATCTTTCCATACGGCTTTTGATGCTCTGCCTTCACCTGTAAGCAAGTAAGGCACTTACTCACATACTCCACCACGTCACGCTTCACACCCGGCCACCAATAATCTTTCTTCATGTCATGGTACATTTTCGTGGCACCAGGATGAATGGAGTATCGAGTCTTGTGAGCTTCATCCATTATCTTCACCCGTAGATCCCCAAAACGAGGAATCCACACACGACCAAATCGAGTTCTAACACGGAGTGTGTTTTCACCCAATTCCCCAACCAGACCTCTCATTCTTTCCGAGTTAAGATGATCTTCTTTCAATGCCTCATCTTGAAACTCCTTAACTTGCTTCATCACATCAAAGGTCATGATTAATTGATAAGCTTTCACCCGAATCGGTTTGAGCCTTTCCTTTCGGCTAAGGGCATCCGCCACCACATTAGCTTTGCCCGGATGGTAATGGATCTCGCAATCATAATCCTTTATAAGCTCCAACCATCGCCTCTGCCTCATGTTCAGGTCTTTTTGCTCGAAGAAGTACTTCAGACTCTTGTGGTCAGTGAATATGGTGCACTTCGTCTCGTAGAGATAGTGCCTCCAAATCTTTAACGCAAAGACCACGGCTGCTAGCTCCAAGTCATGAGTGGGATAATTAACCTCATGAACTTTCAACTGTCGGGATGCATAGGCTATAACCTTCCCTCTTTGCATTAACACGCACCCCAACCCCGAGTAGGAAGCATCAGAATAAACCACTAGATTTTCACTTCCATCGGGTAGGGACAGGACTGGAGCTTGAGTCAGTCTTGCCTTCAGCTCTTCGAACGCCTTCTCTTGAGCTTGACCCCATACAAACTTCACATCCTTTCGGGTCAACTTAGTTAGTGGAGAAGCAATCTTAGAGAAGTCTTGGATGAATCTTCTATAGTAGCCCGCCAAACCCAAAAAGCTACGGATCTCGGTTGGCGTCCTTGGTGACTTCCATTGCATAACCGCCTCCACTTTCGCCGGGTCCACCATTATCCCATCAGGATTCACCACATGACCCAAAAACTGAACTTCACGCAACCAAAACACGCACTTGGAGAATTTAGCATACAATTTCTCCCTTCTCAACGTCTCTAGAACCTCTCGAATGTGACCGGCATGCTCAGTCTCGCTCTTTGAATAAATCAGGATATCATCAATAAACACAATCACTGATTTATCCAACATAGGCCGACACACACGGTTCATCAGATCCATAAAAGCAGCTGGCGCGTTGGTCAAACCAAAGGACATGACAAGAAACTCATAATGACCATAGCGCGTGCGGAAAGCTGTTTTAGGGTATCTTGTTCCTTCACCTTCAACTGATGATAGCCAGACCGAAGATCTATTCTTGAAAACCAACTGGCACCCTGAAGCTGATCGAACAAATCATCTATCCTCGGTAAGGGGTAGCGGTCTTCACCGTCAATTTATTCAGTTCACGGTAGTCAATGCACATCCTCATACTACCATCCTTCTTCTTTACAAACAGGATCGGAGCACCCCAAGGAGAGATACTCGGTCTAATGAACCCCTTATCAAGCAACTCTTGCAACTGTTCCATCAACTTTTTCATCTCCGTCGGAGCTAACCGATATGGTGCCTTGGCAACGGGTTGGGCACCCGGTATTAGATCAATCTGAAATTCAATTTCTCTGTCAGGTGGTACCCTTGGTAAATCTTCTGGGAACACGTCTGGAAAGTCACACACAACCGGTACATCAGGCAGTCGTGGTGTTGGTGCATCTACATCCTTTATGTGAAGTCGGTTTTTCGCCGGATCGATAAACATCCGAGCATGTTCTTGACGGAAGGATAAACAACAGCACAAACCAAAAGTCAAACAATAACACGAACTATAATTGAATGGTTTCATTGATAAAACCTAACGATTACAAGTTCGTTACAACATAAGAATCAAGACTCTTGGCAAGGGGAGATCGAGCATGATCTCCCCTCTCATCCGGTAGCCCTAGGCTCCCGGGCAGACTCCTATCTCAACCCCCTTGCTCTCTACACATTAAAACTGGTATATATAGGCCTCGGCCGATGTCAGATGCGACTGGGCCCATTCGTGCGATTGGACCATGCGTATGGTCCAATCGTACGACTGGACCATGCGTATGGTTCAATCGTACGACTGGAGCATTCTTATGGTTCAGTCTTACGAATGTCCCAATCGCATCTCTCAGTCGCACGGCTGGTCCATTAGCATGGCTCAGTCGTACGACTGAGTCTCATTCGCATATGCTCCTACGAATGACCCAGTTTCATGTGTTTACAACATATCAGGTGTATTACATTAAGCCTAGACTATTCGACAAGCGACGGACACACTATATATGACTATATATGCTCCAACACTTTACATAAGCCAAGTAGGCGCTACATCCACGCCTCATACACTTTCCCGCCACCGCCATTGAGATCACCTTCGGGATCGTAGTAACCCGATCACCATAAACCGTTACCAAACTTCCATCAGGCGCTGTCAACCGAATCATCTTCTTGCGACACAATGTTCGCCTCGAAGTCCGCCAACCAATCCATCCCAAGAACCAAATCAAAACCACCCAAGGTCATCACAAACGGTCTAACAGGAAACTTGTGACCTTCTAACTCCACCTCACAGTTTTCTATCATCTCCGAAATCCTGGTAGACTTACCTATGGCAGTATCTACATCAAAGGGCGCATCAACACGCCTACTACTAACAGGCAGCTTAGCACAAAAAGCAGCAGAAATAAAACTCTTACTAGCACCAGAATCAAATAGCACAGAAGCTAAAGTTTGGTTCACAAGAAACGTACCGGACACGACATCAGGGTCTGTCCTAGCTTCCTCCTGTGTCATAGTGAATGCCCTGGCGCTCGCCCTCGGTCCTTCACTTCCCGTCTTCCTCACCCCTGAACCCTCAGTCCTCGGCTTCTTACAATCTTGCTCATATGACCAGTTTCCCCATAGTTAAAGCATTTGCCGGACAGGCATTCCTTCGCCATATGCCCTGTCTTCCCACACTTGAAGCACACGTTCAAACCCAGCCTACATTCTCCCGCATGCTCCTTTCCACACTTACCACACCTCCTTGATCCCACTCCCGATGTGGCCACGCGGCGGTCATCTACCCGTGCCTTTTTGTTATCCGTCGAGGCATCACCCCGACCAAACCTCCTCCCATTCCAGTTCTGATCACCACCACCCTTCT
Source organism: Flaveria trinervia (assembly GCA_025506515.1). Lineage (NCBI taxonomy): Eukaryota > Viridiplantae > Streptophyta > Magnoliopsida > Asterales > Asteraceae > Flaveria > Flaveria trinervia. Next base: position 32,822,436 of record CM046442.1, read on the forward strand.
TACTCGCTTCAGTCACCACCACCTCCCGCTCGTCATACAGCCTCCCTACCAAATCAAACGCCGACCTAAACGTGCTTTGTCGGGCAACGATCATATGCCGACGAACATCCACCGGTAAACCCTGAATGTACCTCTTGATTTTCCGAGACAGAGGCGTCACCTGATTAGGCACGAGTCGTGCCATTTTGTTAAACTTGGTGGTATACTGCTGGTGTGTCATGGTTCCAGCATCCAACTACAGAAACTCCCTTTCCAACTTATCCATTTCCCTGTGAGGACAAAACTCCTCAATCACCATCTTCTTCAACTCAGGCCATTTCATGCTCCCGATTGCCCGATTACCCTCTGCTTGGACAATGTTGTCCCACCAACATAGTGCCGAGTCCACAAATGAATGAGTGGCAAACTTCACCTTCTGATATTCCCAACACTCGCTGATGTCGAGAACGGCCTCCATCTCTCTCACCCATCGGTGAGCAGCGGTAACATTGCCATTACCGTCAAAAGTAGGGGGATTGCATCTCATAAATGCCTCGTAGTTACATCCTCGCACTGCCTCTGGCACAGGCTCTTCTTCTTCCTCTTCATCATCAGACAGGACCGTTTCAGGCTCTGGGTGTTCCCGTTCTCCAGAGGATCTGTTTCTTTTTTTTCTTTCCCCTTCTCGTACAGCCTTAATAACTTCAGTCACCACAGACGGTAAGATTGTCTGCATGACCTGATGGACTTCTTCTACAACAGCCTCCTTTACTGAGGCTCTCAGATTGGCGCTTTCGTCGCCACCCTCCGGATGGGGGGTCTCTGGTTCTTCATGAACCACCTTCTCAACTCTGGGTCTCCCTCTCTTGGGTCACGGTTCAGCACCGTGACCTCCACCCCTAGAAGCTTTCGAAGATCTACCTCCGGCCATCACACGCACACTGAAAGATTCAAACACCAACACGGTCATTCAAGGGAACAGCTCAGCATATGTCAAGTATAGTAAGTCCCTAATTACAGTGGCCAGCTGTGATTAGCCACTTACTTTACTCTTCATACCCCAAGTATTACCTGTCCTGACTACATCAGTATTTAAATCTACATACAACACATAACACATACCATGCGCACATAAAACCGGTTAACTTTACGAAAATACCTGATGGCACGCAGCTACTCAGATTGGCATCCCATTCCCTTTCCGTCCCATTCTCAGTTTAAGATTAGGTTTATTTTGAAAATTTACCCATTTCACTTAAACTTTGGCTCTGATACCAACTTGTAAGGCCCCGTTCCCGGGACGCTTACAGCTAGGTTCTCATCACACATAAAACGTATAATTGCATTTGTATTTCATAAATTGCAGCGGAAAACTAAAACAATCTTTCATTTCCATGTAAATGCTTTTGCAAGTTAATACAACATTCATTACAAAATAGCTTGTTCGCATTACAATGCAAAAACATTAATCAAAAGAATGCCATCCCAAAAGAGCTTAGTAGCTTCACGGTGTGCCATCCTCAGCAAACATTACCTGCCAACTGGAAAACATATAAAAAGTCAGCGTTGCTGAGTGAGTTCTAGTTTTATTACAAAACATACTTTACTTTCATATAAAACCCTTCGTTACTTTTACATGATCACACATCGTACGTACACATAGATAATATCATTATTATCTTCTTCATTCATTCATTCGTTCATTCGTTCTTTAGGACTTTACTTGCGCATCGGACATCATCCGTACCAATACCATGTGCTACACCCCGGTTAGTCGTAGCTACCAGGCCGAAGTCAATAAATGAACAGCTAAACGTATGCCACGGTACTAGGAGTAACCATCAGTCTTAGCTACTGGGCCGAAGTCAATAAATGAACAGCTAAACGTATGCCACGGTACTATGACTAAACGTATGCCACAGTACTAGGGGTGAGCGGTAGAGGTTCTACATTAAGGGTCAATCACAAAGAAGGACCCGTTATCCGATGCGTGCAAGACGTTTCATTCGTTCATTAATGTATGCATTCAACATCGTGTTCCTCTTTCATTATCTTTCACTTTACGTTACATAATACTTCGTTCATTCCTCATAATAAGTAAAGCCATAGGATCATCATACTCAGGAAGTTTAACATGCATCCACATACATCATACATACATAACATGCAACATCATCATCTCTATGCCCTACATGCTTCTAAGGCCATATCTGCTATCTTACATGCTCTTACAGGAAACCTCTACGTCAAGACTTACATCTGCACTTTCCCCCGAAAGCCAGAAGTCTATCTACACTTTCTTCGGGTGCAACAGCCCTAATCATGCGTATGGACACCCAATAGTCGAATGGCCTCCATGCGACTGAACATCATGCGATTGAACTCAAGCGGATGAACATCTAGGCGAATGGGCATCCAGTCGTGCATATGAACCTCATGCGGATGGAACAAATGCGAATGGGCACCTATGCGACTGATCTAATGCGAATGAACTCATGCGACAAAGAACTTATGCGACTGGACCCTCAGTCGTACGAATGGACCTTCAATCATGCGAATGGACCCCAATCGCACCCTAATCGGCCGTATGGCCTCCATTCGGCCTCCAGTCGGTCGCCTAGCCCTAACTGATGCAGAATGCAGTTCATCCCGACTGCAGCCGAGGGTTTTTGGCCTCCAAACTCATCTAAACCCATTTTAAGCCTAAATCGACCATCCTAAACCTTAGGAATGCATACCATAACACCATACAAGCACACACACGCCCGGAAACATACACGAAACGCATCACACACATCACACCTAAATGGGTCAAACACATACACATACAAAAACAGGTTTTTTATGTTTCCAGCCCCAAAATCGTGTGAAAACAAGTAAAAGTGGGGTTCTAGAACTCACACAAACGAGCATAATGTTAAGGGCTTTGATTTGGCTTGCTTCACGACGATTTTTGGCGACCCGAACCAACCCGAACTGGCACTTTTCCTCTTTTTCTCTTCTTTCTCTCTTCTCCCCTTTCTTTGGCTGATTTGTGAGTGTGGGGGAGAGGGTAAGGGCTGCCCTCTCCCTTATATACTTCCCCTCACCCGACTTTCTTTCGTTGGCGAGTTTGGTCCCTCGACTTTTGGACTTTTTTTTCTTTCTTCACCGGCTTCCAAATAATAAATATTCGGGTGTTACAAAAAGACCACTTTAAACTTGGGGATTTCCTGAAACATGATAAAAATAAACGATCAACTAAAAATAGTTGGTGAGTTTTCAAGGTTTTCATACATAATATGATAAGGATTACAAGTAGCAATTCATATCATAGGTCATAAGTTAGTAAGGTTATTGAACACATATCGTTACAACCGAACCTCGACTTGATTACAAGTATATAAGATTGCCTAAGTGTATTTGGTTCCCATGATGAACAAGCATACGTCATCAGGAGCCGGCAATACCTTGGCTTTAGCACCAAATAGGCTTGTCAGGCCCAAAGATCTAAGACGTCGCCAGGCTAGCAATAGTTAATGATTGTAAACAAACTATGTATCTCATATAATCACTCACAACACACAAATAACCATGACAAAAATATGAATTGCAAGTGCTTTACAAGTCTCAAACGTTTATAAGTGTATGATGTATAAGTATCATGTTTCACCCCAAAATAGTGTGAAATAAAGTAAAAAGGGGGCAAGGAAAACTCACTTGATCAATAAGTATATTAAGAAGATTAATAAGAACAATAATAAACGTCGTTCCAAGATGAACGTCACAAGGCACCTATAATATATATATATATATATATATATATTATATATATATATAATATATATATATATATATATATATATATATATATATATTATAAGATTTAGGTCAATAATATGGTTAACGATATAATGAAAACTAGGGTTCCAATATGAATTTGGGGGATTTTATAAACAAAATTAGTGAACTCTTGTTTATGATTTATTTGATAAAAGAAAATACTATTTATAAGATTTTAAAGGAATTAAATCCTTTGTAAATAACTTGCGTAATTAGTTATAAAAATATATTTAAATTCAATAATTATCATTATAATCTGTAATCAAGGAAAATATAAGGTTCTAATAATGTAGTAATTTGAATTATCATACAAATCTATTTTTATAAAGATATTTAGTTAAAATATCTGTAAATAATTTTTATAATACAATATTAAAAAAATTTCAAGAAATAATTTACAGAAAAGGTTTAGATGATTTTAAAAATATTAAGAGTTTGTGAAAGTTATTTTTATATTTAATATAATTTTTTATAATTAATTTAAGGCTAAAAAACGTTTTTAAAAAAAACAAAGGGTTCGAACCCAGAACCTCTAGGTTGGGATGGGGATGGTTGACCACTGAACTAAGGCTCTCAGCCACGATATGAAGCCGTTTTTTAATCTTAAACAAATAACAACTATAAATCCCCAATTCCACATAAACCCTAGAACAGATTCAATCCCAATCGACCATGGATTCGCGTATGTTCATTGTATTAATCATAGGGCTTTTGTTCCCCAAAGAAAACCGAGTATATGTGTGTGATTAATTACCCGTATAATGTTCGAATTGATGAATCTCCCAGCGAAGAGCAGGTCGCGGCCGTGGATACCCAATGGATAAGCAATCCTCAATGGAAATCAAATTAACCTTGCAGATAGATTCGAATGATTATTTGGACTAAAAGCCCTCTACCAATTTTGATTTTTGAACTCTAGAGGGTAGTGTTCGATTGATATGCAGGTCGCGATGAAGATGGTGATTGAATTCGTTGTTTGTGTTTGTTTCAGGTGTAATTGGTGGTTGCAATCGATTAGTGATAGATAGATGATTGTTTATGTTGAATTAATTGGATTATTATTGTGCTTTAATGTTCGAACGTCTATGTGAATAAAGCCTTCGGTTATTCAATCGATTAGGCTTTGTAACCGGCTTACAAACGCAATTAAAATGTGTAATTAAGTTCGAAATGTACTCTCGAATTCATTAGGAGCAGTTTGGGGTCGAAATCTCGAAATGTGTAATAAAGCCTTTGGGACCGCCGGAGCTGGGCCGGAGCTGTGGCCGGAAACACGAGGGTGAAGGGGGAAAAGGTCTGGGTCTTATTCGATTTACACAATTAGCCCTCCAACTTTGATTTCTTATCATTTTATGCATAAAAACTTCTATTTAAAGTTTATAAAATGACATTAAGACCCCCTAAACTTTAATCTAACTTGTTAATTATTCAAGTATTATTATTATTATTATTTTATTATTATTATTATTATTATTATTATTATTATTATATTATTATATTATTATTATTATTATTGTTATTGTTATTATTATTATTATTGTTCTCATAATTATTATTATTGTTTGATTTAATATTTTATTTATTAACTTTCATATATTAAAATTTAATGACAACTAAAAAAATGCATAAATAACCCCTGAATTTCATGATTGACAACAGTGACAAAATAACTTTTAATAACCAAAAAATACGATATGTTATGATTAATAATTATGATTTTATAACAATAATGAATCATTAGTGAAATTGAATAATAAATATTGCTTAAATATTAATAAGAATTGATTAAGTAATGGTTGAGTATAAGATAAATAATTACACAAAAAATTAATTATTTAAAACTTAATCAAAAATAATTAATTGGAAAATTAATTATTTAATTGACTTGCAAAATAACTTAAAAGTATTTAAGTTTGATTTATAATGTTTTTCTTAAACTATTTAGTATTATTATAAAGGTTTCATAATATTAAACCCTTTCAAAAATAAAAAACTAAGATATTATATGATCTAGAAGTTTTAGGAAATAAATAAAGATAAGAAAAATAATTTTTATAAATAGTTATACTTTTAAATAAATTATATATTTTTTTATAAAATTCAATATGTCAGTGTTTTTATATTATTAAACTATTTGTTATAAAATAGTAGATTATATTGCTCCAATTTTTCAGAAATTAGATTAACAATTTCCAAATTAATTTTAAGTATTAACATAATTTTTATTTTTATTTAATGGAATAATAGTATTTTTTGTGATTTAATTTATAAAAAAAGATTAAAAAAATGATTTGAGGGAGTCCGGGTTCGAACCCGGGTCCCTTCTGCATGTGCACATGATGTTAACCGGTGGGCTATTAGCCCGAATATGATTTAGGTCCATTAATAATTTTTATAAATGTTCATTAGAAAAACCCCAAATATCCAAGAACCCTAGAATCGATTTGGTTTCAGTTGAACATCAATTCGATAACAATAACGAAATCAAACTTAGGTCTTTTGTTCCCTAAGTGAAATCGAGTGTATGGATGTGTGAAACTTACGTAATTGAGTTTGGAATCGATGAAAATGATAGTAGGAACCGTCGCGACTACGTGTATGATGATTCAAAGCGCAAACGTTGATGTTAATCAAATTAATTTTGTATGAAGCTTCGGATGGTGATTCTAAGTAAAAGCCCTCAACCAATTTTGTGTAAAAGAGCTTCGAACATGGTTCTCGATTAAGTTCCAGATTCGACGAACAGATGATGATCGATTGGAGGTGTGTGTTTGTTTCGAATGGAATTGATGTTACAGAAAGTTTAAGGGAGTTAATTGGGAGGTTTTAACATCGTTCTATAGACCCAATTAAGATTGTTCCATAACGAACGGGTAAAGACTTTAAGTCGATGCTTCGGTTTCGAGTTCGATTTGTTTAACGAAGTTATTACAAATTAACATGGGCGTTTGATTCGAAACAGTCGAGGAGATGATTCAATGGTGATTAATTGAGATTAAATGGGTTGTTTTGTGATCAAAAACACTCGCCGGACCGTGCCGGAAGTGTGGCCGTAGACATGGCCGGGAAAACGGGCAAGGGGGATTGGTTTGGGTTTTAGACATAATTACACATATGATCCCTGGAATGCTGATAATTTTCTATTTTATGCTAGAAACTTTTATTTTAAGTTTCATAAATTACAATTTAAACCCTTGACTTATAAAAACAAATTTAAATAATAGATTAGATTAGTTATTTATTAATCTTATTTTTTATCTTTCACAAAACTTGTAAACTTTATAATTTAATTATTTATTTTCAACAATAGAAATTCATAACTACTAATTAAACTGTATAAGTTTATTAGAAGTCATTTTATAAATAAAATGTTTCCTTTTAATTATTTATTGTAAAATGATTATTCACTTTATAACTTTATGAAAAATAATTATTTATAAATCATAAATTATTACAAGTTATTTAGATGATTAACATATTTATAATTTACAATATAAATTGCAAATTTAATGCATTTGGTCCATTACAATTATTATTATAATTTTATAATAGAACTTAAAATTTTAGTTTTAACTTGGAAAAATAGCGGATGTTACAATAAGTGTGTTGATGCGGTGGGAGAAACATCTATGTCAGATCTAAATTTCTCTAATTTAGATCTTTCTCATCAACTTGCTATGATCCCTCAGCTTAGGATCCACAAGTCTCACCCCACCACAAACATCATTGGAGATGTTATCACATGGGTAAGAACAAGAGGACAAACCCATGAAGCAAATGTTTGTCTTCACTCTTGTTTCTTATCCCAATAGAGCCAAAGAAAGTTGATGAGGCTTTAAAAGATGGAAGTTGGATTGAAGTTATGCCAGATGAGCTTATTCAATTCAAAAGACAGAAAGTTTGGAACCTTTGTCCTCTTTCTCATGGGAAGACTACCATTGGAACCAAATGGGTGTTTAGGAACAAGAAGGATGATAGAGGCATTATCATCAAGAACAAAGCTAGACTAGTTGTTTAATGATACGCATAAGAAGAAGGGATTGACTACACTGATGTGTTTGTTCCTGTAGCAAGACTGGAAGCTGTTAGGATATTTCTGGCATTTGCTGCATCCAAGAACTTCAAGGTCTATCAACTTGATGTAAAGTTTGCTTTTCTGTATGGAGTGATTGATGAAGAGGTGTATGTCAAACAGCCACCTGGCTTTGCAGATCCTGATCATCCTGATTTTGTCTGCAAGCTTGACAAAGCTCTTTATGGGCTGCATCAGGCACCCAAGAAATGGTATGAGACACTATCTTAGTATCTTTGCAAGCATGGATACAGGAGAGGTATAATAGATGGAACTCTCTTTATCAAAGGACAGGGAAATGACATATTGCTAGTTCAAGTATATGTGGATGACATCATCTTTGGTTCAACTAATCCAAAGCTCTGCAAGACTTTGAGAAGCTGATGAAGGACAAATTTGAAATGAGTGCCATGGGGGAACTCAATTTCTTTCTAGGAATTCAAGTGAAGCAAGTTGAAGATGGCATCTTCATTAGTCAGTCAAAGTATGTTCATGACATACTCAAGAGGTTCAGCATGACTGTTTGTAAGATTGCTAAGACACCCATAGCTAGAAACCACTCCCTTGGACCTGATCTTGAGGGGGAGTGTGTAGATGAACATTTATACAGGGCTATGATTGGGTCTCTTATGTATCTTACAGCTAGTAGGCCTGATATTATGTTTGCCACTTGCATCTGTGCAAGATATCAAGCCAACCCTAAGATGTCTCACCTTATCACTGTTAAAAGGATTCTAAGATACCTTAAAGGTGCTTCAACACTTGGTCTATGGTATCCTAAGAATCCTGACTTTAATTTCTATGCATATACAGATAGTGATTATGGTGGTTGCAACATGACTGCAAAGTCTACATCTGGGGAATGTCAATTTCTTGGTGGAAGGGTTGTCTCATGGCAATGTAAGAAACAATCTTGTGTCTCTACGTCAACTGTTAAAACTAAATACATTGCTGTTGTAAGCTGTTGTGCTCAAGTGCTTTGGATTCAGAATTAGATACTGGACTATGGGTTAAACTTCAAGGAGACTCCCATTCACATAGACAACAACAGTGCTATCTCAATCACAGAGAATCCTATGCAGCACTTAAGGACAAAGCACATCAATATCAAGTATCATTTAATAAGAGATAATTATGAAAAGGGATTAATCCAACTAGTCAAAGTTCACACAGATGAACAATATGTTGATCTGTTTACAAAGGCTTTTGATGAACATAGATTTAAATATCTAATATCAGCTATTGGGATGATCAAGTTTGAGTAGGTTTTTCTTAAAACTAATTCTTATTATTTCTTAAAAATGTGTGTCCTAAGTTGTCTAGTTCATCACTTTCATAAGCTCTTGTTTTCTTCGGATAAAATTTTTTGAAGATTTTCCTTAAATTCTGATAATTTTGATCCTTCGGAAGTTATGTTTTTAACTTTGGAAGAAACTTATGCCTTTAAAACAACTAACTGCCCAAGTATTTTACCTTCGGAAGAAATTTCTGAAATATCTTCCGAAGCTTAAAATCTTCTTTGGCACTTATATGTTTTCAAGGACAATCTTCTTCTGAAGCAAATTAACTCTCGGAAGTTTTGTCCTTTTGAACAAACCTTTCAAGTCTTGATTTTCTTTCGAAGAGAAAATTCTCAGAATCCTTAGGAAAATCTTCCGAAGTCATTTTAGCTTCAGAAGCTTTTTCATTAAAACTTCCGAAGATAATTTACCTTTGGAAGCTTTTTGACTTCCAAGAAAACTACTTTTTGAGCAAAAGTAAACTACTTTTTCAAAGGTGGGACTGACATTCGGATTTCAAAGTTTATCCTCTTTCATTAAACTTTATTTGAAATCCTTTTTCATATATAAACCCAATGGTTGCCCCCTCTTTCTATCATCTGCTTCTTTCCTCCAAACCTAAAATCCCAAATTTCTATCTGAAATCAATCTCTTTCATCTTTCTTCATCCTTAAGCTCTCTCCAAATGGCCAACCCTCATCACAAAAATGACCCGAACTTTACCATGTAGTTACACAGACAACATAACCAGGTTGCTCTGTTAAGCTCTGAGAAAAATCCTCATTTCTCAGAGGTTTGTTGTTTCTTAACTCTATCTAGCTACTTCACCTCCCTAACCATTGATCCTCCTCTTTATGAGAATCAACTACAAGAATTCTGGAAGACCTGCCAAGAGGTCGTAGTGGATGGGGAGAAGGCACTGTCTACCATAGTGCAGGGGAGAACAATCTTCATCACTCTAGCCATCATCAACATGCATCTTCAACTAGATGATGAAGAAGGTGAGGTGTTCTTTCCCAAGGAAGTTGTTAACCAGTCCTTCACGCAGATGGGCTATGAGGGAGATTACTCTATTAAGACCTTCAGGAAAGGGAATGTATCATCCCAATAGAAATTCCTGCTCCATGTGGTTATTCACAGCTTATCAAACAAGCATAGTGGATGGGACCAGATTCCTGAGGATCTCTCCTTCATTGTCCATGGGATGGTTCAGGGGGTAAAATTCAGGTACTCTTAGTTTATCTATACTAATCTACTTGCAAACTTGGACTCCTTAGAGTATTACATGTTCCCTAGATATGTTCAATACATTCATAACTGTGAACTGGGCTCACAGTTAAGGGGAACAGGTAATATTCTTAAACTAGGACAGATGAAGCCCGACATCTTTAAAATTTTAAGAAAGCCCATTGTTGGCTTCTCTGGTGTAGAAACAGCCCATGTCCCAAAAATGTTAGAGCTCATTACTCATGGTGCCAACCTAGCAGCACTAGCTAGTGTTAAACCCACACCTTCTACTTCCCGACCACCTCAACAACTACAAATCACACACACGTACCAAAGAAAATACAAATGAACCCCTACTCAGACTATTCAGTCTGTGCAGGCCCCTATACACTCACCCACACAGGAAGAAGTGGACACTAGAGCTCCCACTTCTCCTGAGGAGCAGACCACTCCCATTACTTCAATGATCAGTGCTGAGGTTCCTCATGCTTAGCCTAATGAGCACATAAGCCCAAATGCCTTAAGCCATCACTCTGAGTCTCAACACTCAAGTGATCAACCTTCAGGGGACGGTTACCATCCCCAGCCTTTAGACTTAAACCAACCAGTTCCCAACCTTGACTTCTATACTGATGAAGATTTAGGTTTAAGTGAGTATCATGATTCTCTCTTCTTTTCCCATACTCAAAGAGAGATGAGTGCTTCTAAGGCTCCTATTTCTAGCCCACATCAATCACCTACTACTAAGGTGGACACTCTGAACCTGTTTAGGATGTCCATATAGAAGAGGCTCTCACTTTTGTAAGTGATTCCATCATTAAGACTTCAACCCTGGTAACTCTACCCATTGACATCTTTACTAAGGCTATCAATGACCAGAGGAAATCCAGCAGCTAAGAACCTGAAGCTGGTGGTGGGAGTAAGGACTTTGGTCCAGTTCTCTCATCCCCCAATGATTCTTCTGATGAAGATTAGGGGAATTTAAGACTAAAGGTGCAAAAATTGTCTAAAACATGCACCTATTTAGACTCCAAGGTTAGTCATCTTGAATCTCAAGTGACTACCTTGCACAACAAGGTCAATGATCAGCAACTTGAGATTTCATATCTTAAGGAAAAACTAGTTGGGAGACCTTTAAGAAGAGCTCAACCAGGAACACCAGAACCTGTTGATGTGATTGACCTAACTCCTAGCTCACCTATGCAAGTGGCTGATGCTACCAAAAAGGGAGAGAAAGTCATTATAGTCACAGAACCTGGGAGTTCTTTAGAGAGTATGGACATTGAGGACTCACCATCCTCACTTGCAACTGTACATACTCAACAACTTCCTCAAGTTCACATTGATATGGACTCTATAGACTCCTTCATACAGAGTCTGTTTGAGGAAGGGATACCAAGGGCTATGTCAACTCCACCATCTTCAAATCACATCATTGGGTGGAGGTATGACAGCAACAGAAGAGCCCTCATCACTATTAGAGTTCAAGGGTAGTAAGGGATCTTCAACATTCAGACCTTGAACTTTTATGAAGGTCTAGATTTATTCAACATGCCACTTGTCAATCCAAGCCAATCAAGACAAGCTGACAGGATGGCTCAAAGAATCCAAGACCGGATCATTGTAGAATTCAGTTTTAGAAGAAGACTAAGGCAATCAGGCAAAGTCCTCGGTCAACTGGATGTTGAGGCAGACCCTAAGATTGGTTTCATAGGGGAAACCTTGACTGAAGGCCAGTGACAGAACCTGAAAGCCCTATCTTATCACCATCAACTGCTGCAGAGATCAATACCCTTTTTGAGACACCTGCTGGTAAAGGTGTTTCTCAACCTCTCTCTGGCCAGAGCTTGGAAGCTACACCAAGCAAGTAAGGCCAAAGCTCTGTCCACCCTGAGTCACAAAGGTCTGTGAGTGACAAAGGGAAAAGAAAGATGACTTCTGAGGAGATTGAGGAGGATAAGAGAGAGAGGAAAAGGAAGCTGAGGGGAGAAGTTTCTCTTTTGAGTCTGCAAGACTTACGGAAACTGCAATCAGGGCTTCCCCCAGACCAAACACTCAAGATGATGAGTTGAGGGCACTCAGGATCAGTTACTTGCAAACTAGGAACTATGACATTGAAAATGTCATCTCTCTTCCCTTAGAGGAATTGAATGAACTGGTTGACATGGAAAGGTCAAAGGAGAAGAAAGAGGCAGAAGATGTAGAGCTACTGGTATAAATCAAAGAAGACAGAAGAAAGAAAAGATTGTACAAGCATGTGCCTACTCTCTCCCCAGTTCAAGAAAGTCCTGCACATGAGGGTGTGGTTCAACAAGAACCTCAGGTAGATAAAGAAGAAGACAAGATCAAAATGATCAACTACCTGAGTGCCACAGGCCTCTATCAGGCAGAAGCACTTCTTCTCTTATCCTATGACTATGTTGAGTTTAAGAATTTAAAACAACTTGAACTTTAGGTAGTCAAGGAAAGAAAGACAACTAAAAAGAAGCTAAGGGAAGAAGCTGCCAAGTCAAGCGCCATCATCCAGAAGAGCATGAAGAAATCTGCAGACAGGCAGAGGATGATGAGCTTCTTGAAACTGTATAGATTCTTCGGAAGGAGGCTTTGTCCCATGTCTCTGTCCACTATGGATGAGCATATCAAGGTGATCAAGCTGAAGATAAAGATTGGAGAGCTGATTGACTTACATTCCCCACCAAGTCAAGCTCCACCTGAAGTGGAGGTTAAGGATGAACAACCAAAGACAACACAACCTGGACCTCCTACTGAATCTCAGTAAGCATCATCTTCTGATCCACAGCAAGGTCAGAATCCCTCTCATTCTAAACCTATGAGAGTGGAAGAACTAACTAAGAAAGACAATGAAGATCAATCATGTGTTGCAGGCCAGTCTTCTTAGTTAAAAGTGACAGAGAGAAAGAAAAGGATGGCTTCAAAGCCAAAGCCAAAGAAAAATAAGGCTGTATCCTTTTCTGAACCTCAGGATGAGTTAGAACATCCTGAGGATGTGCAGCCAAAGGATGCTCCTTCATCTCCCATTCCAATAGCTCCCCTAGCATCAGAAAGACCCATCATGTCCTGGACATACACTACAAATCTAGATAAGTGGCATGTTATTAGAGATCATGGCATTGAGAATGTCTACACATGGCAAGACATGTTCAATCTGTCTCTGCATGATCTATTTGACATGAGAAGACACTTTGATAGTTTGAAGGATCCTGATCATCTTATGAAGAAAGGACTGGTCATTATCCTGATAAAGACTGTCGATATCTGAAGTCTTTAAGTGTTTTGGTAGCATCAGCCTAGGGGGAGTTTGTAGAGATTATATGAAGAGGCTAAAGCAACCAAACACCCAAAGTCTTTCTACTCTCATGCTGCACAAGTACACTGAAGAAGAATGCTTTGGACGTTTCACACAAGCAACAAAAATATTCTAAGTGTGAAATCTTCCGAAGCCAAGACCAATATCTTCCGAAACCAAAGATGAAGTCTTCCGAAGCTTCAAAGACAAAGTCTTCCGAAGCCAACACTTGAAGACAGATTTCTTCCGAATACTTTTAACAACATGCTTTATCTGATGTACTAGTCTATAAAGCTAGACCCCTTTCTGCTGCAACTCTGTAAAGTCACCAACTTACATGAGTTGGTAAAAAGGTCTATGCTTTTGGTAACTGTACATTGAGGTCTTGAGTCTGTAAATTTTCTACTTCATGTACTTTATCCTTTTTGTAATATATAAGGATATGACCTATGGCATGTCATAGTCACTAGTCAAAAGGCAATCTGCCTTTTGACTCTGCAATTGATTTTGTTTTGTGTCTAGTCAGTTGTATCCGGCTGGCCTTCAAAGTATGGTCGGCTGTAGGATGTAGTATAAGTATCTCATGTTCTTGTAACTTTATTTTATGCTTTGTAACACTTGTAATTAAACATTGAAAAAGAAATATACTGCAATATTGAAAACCATCTCCTTGTGTATGTTGCTCTTTGTTCTGTCTCTTAGTTACTTGTGTTCTTAGTGTCTTTACTTGTGGTTAACCCAGTTCATATTTGATTAAGTTAAGTTACTCTCCTCTTTGTGTTGTTGTGTTGTAAGTGACCACCCTTCACCAGTCCTGCATCATGATGCTTGGAATGTTCATTTAAAATAATAGTAGTTTATTTGTTTTTTTGTGATGATGTTGAATCATTGATTAATAAGAATAATTTATATATAGTTAAATGATTGGTGTTGAATCCTATATGACGAACTATTTGTTTAGTATTTCGTTTTACGTAAATTTTGATTGTTTTACATATATGTAAATGTGTTTAATATAAATCAAGCAATATACTTTCAGGTTTGTTATCTGCACTATGTGTGATAAGGATCATTTTTACACATATGTAAATGAATAATGTTAATTACAATATGCTATGAGATTGTATTTTAGCAGCCTTGTTTTCCTACATAGTTTCACAAGATATACAATTAGTATCTTCCTATATGTTTTTTATATTTAAAAGAGTTTATTTGTTTATTTAAATGTCTCTTTAGTTTTTTCCAGATCTTGCTAATATGAGTCATTGTTTTAAGAACTTTTATAATATGAAAATAGATGTACATGATGGTTCTTTTAATAAATGTTAATAATTCTTCAACTCAATATAAGAATGTGTTGGGTAATCCCCTTGTTTTACTTATGAGCAAAAAAAATTTTAAATTAAATCATTAATGATGGTTTATAGGTATATGAATTAAATAACACATATTATTCTTTTTATTTTGTTCTGCATATATGTAAAACAAATATAGATCATCTAACTTTTAGTAAACTATATTTTTTATGTTTTAAATTCTAGATATGAATGTTGATGAAAAATAGAAATGAACTTGGTGGATTTGTTATTTAGATTGACCTACGGGTGAACTTAAATTAAACTTGTATTTTGTTATTCACCCCTTGTTTAACTTAAACATATATAAAACAAAGATAAACATATGTACGCATTAATTTACACATATTTAAATTGTTAATTTATGCATACGTAAATAGTTAATTTAAATTAAATGTTATTTTTTATCTTTTGATTTATTTGTTTTTCACCTAGTGTTTATTTATGCAATTAATACAACTTTTGTGAATGTCGTTTTAGGATTTTAATCTATTTAAGGCATTCATCTTACATTGAAAATACTATGAATTTCAAAGGAAAATAAGAAAGTGAATCACAAGGTATGTGCGTACACTAAAAATTAATATAATAATTATATCGTTCAAATATATACTAAAGTTTAGGAAGTGTAGTTGTATTCAAGTTAGGTTTATATTAACTTAAAAAATATATAGCTAAGGTTTAGGGTTACACATGAGTAAAAACTAAATTTTGAGTTAAGTTCTCTTGGTAATAATAAAGAGTTAGGGAGTTATCCAAATAACGTGTTTTTATATTATCGATTTGAGATTTGATAAACGATTTAACAGGAATATGAAACAAACTCCATTTTGGAATCCACTTTATATTTAGACCTTGGGTTTCAAGAAAGAAAACCTAGAAAGATAGCAAATGATTAACATCATATAATTTGTCATAACAACACCGAGTAACAGATATTAAATTTGTATGATGCAACCGCGACTTGATTTTTTTCATCTCAACATCCTAACTTATTGTTCACGTGAAATTGCTATCAAGTTATACCAAATGAAAGTTTGAAACCGAGTAACAAATATCAATAAGCTATTAAACTCAAATCCTTCATATTACTTGAAACTTAACTAATAATAACATATTGGGTTAAAAGTACTTACCCACACATATAGAGCTGTAAGAATTGGTTCGATTAGCCGCATAATAAAATTGATGTACCCTCCTCAGCATCTTGTTCTTATCCAAGTTAACCTTAAACAATCCATAATTTATTTGTTCTTTCACTAAAATATATCACTAACACTAAGAAATCAATGGGTAACAATGTTTTTTAGGTTTTATACATCTTTACAAGAAGGTGATTAATGAGAAGATTGTTGCTACCCTATCTCTGACTTCAGTTTTTGTTGAAAGAAGCCTCACAACCACCGATTTTAAGACTTTAACCCGTAGATAGCCTCACAATTCACGTATGATGAAAAATAGAAGAGAGATGAAAAGTGAGTACGGTCTTTTTTATTAAACTGCTAAAGATTGGTGGTCAATTTAAAAGAACTAAAACTATCATGTACAAACCGACCTATAGAATTATAATATGTATAATATACATTTAATATAATTAAAAACCTATCAAATTTTAAGTACACCAATCGACCCTCTTGACCTTTTAATTAACATATTTAAATTTAATAAAAGCCAATTAAATTCAATTAATATATTTATTATTTCTTGACGTTTTAATTTAATAAAAGCCAATTAATTTAGTTAATATATTTCATCCTCTTGAGTTTATAATATCAGAGTTTTAAATTTTAGTAAAAATCCATGTCATTTTGTACGACACAATACTTTGTTGAGGGTTAACTTAGTTAACAAGGTTACGAATAACAAATTACTTCTAGATGTGTTTATAGTCATGCATAACTTAAAAGAATACAATATATAATCACTTAAGATGGTGAAGGTCACTTGGATTGATAGGTTAGTAATAAAAGTTGACTATTTTAAAATCATTTTGGTTTAAACGTGAATACGTGATTAGAATTACTTTGAAGGACCTTAAAATGAGCAATTACTCATAAAAATCCTTAAATTTTTGATGAATTTTATAATATCATTTTAGAAATAATCATTAAAAATAATACTTTATTAAAACATCATGAGAATTTTTTTAAGCATTAGGGTGGTGGGGCATACATGCGGAGAGGCTCGATTTATACCGTTTGGTTAATATAGGAACCCTAATCAGCCTCACCTTTAAACCCGCAAACTGAAACGATGTACATTGTGTTTTTTCCTCTCTTTTATACTTTTGGGGTGCTTTTGCATAGTTTTGGTAGTGCCTGCCCTCTTTTGAATATGTAAATAGTTTAGAGTTAAAAAACATCACATATATATTGTAATGGAGTGTTTCCTTGAGCTGTTTTTGGTATGTTAAAGTCACTAACTATTCACATTAATATGCTATATATGAACTTTGATGCTTGTTTTTTTTCTATAAATTCATGT
Source organism: Flaveria trinervia (assembly GCA_025506515.1). NCBI lineage: Eukaryota > Viridiplantae > Streptophyta > Magnoliopsida > Asterales > Asteraceae > Flaveria > Flaveria trinervia. Next base: position 32,839,962 of record CM046442.1, read on the forward strand.
GAAATTTTGAGATTACACAACAATATATTGATGGAGTACATCATGATCTCAATGTCCATAGTACTCCCTTTACTCTTGCTATTAACAATCTTCTTCTTCTTCTTCAATAGGTCCACCACAAGAAAACATGAGCCAAAATCATATCCAATCATCGAGTATTGTTCCCTATATATATTTTTTCACCATCGGTTTGTCCAGTGGACGGCCGACATACTCAACAAGAGCCTTACTAAAATCATCATGTTACACCTCCCACTAGGTCATGTTTCAGTCATCACCGCCAACCCCACCTTTTTCCGTCACATTCTCAAAACCAACTTCCATCTCTACCCGTAAGGCACGCATTCCACTACCGCAGCATATGATTTACTCAGTGATGGCATATTCAACAGTGACAGTGATACATGGAAGTTACAGAGGCAAGTTTCTACTCAAGAGTTCAATACACGGTCTCTATGTAATTTCGTCCAACATGTTATCAACGGTGAGCTCAATGATCGCCTACTACCGATTTTCTCCACCGCTAACACCAACAACACCGCTGTTGATTTCCAAGACATTCTTGAAAGATTTGCGTTTGACAACATATGCGATATCACTTTTGGTATGATCCTTCTTATCTAACGCCATCGTTGCCAAGTCATGTATTCGCCACCGCATTTGAGAGGCCCTTCTAATTATTCTCTATAGAATGTTATCGCCGCTTCCGTTTGTATAGAACTTTAAACGACTTCTCAACATTGGTTCCAAGAAGCAACTTCGCAATGCCATTGCCGTCGTTCGAGATTTCGCTGATAAAATTACCAAACAGAAAGTACTAGAGCTCGAGGAGAAATCAGCTCTTGATTCTGATGATCTACTTTCTCGGTTTCTTAGCACCGGTCATAAGTTTGTCACTGACATTGTAATTAGCTTCATATTAGCGGGAAGAGACACAACATCGACGACGTTGACGTGGTTCTTTTGGTTGCTTCACAAAAACCCTAGAGTCGAAAGAGAAATTGTCAAGGAAATAGAAATGAAATCTGAAATGTCCGTTAAGTTTACGAGGAAGTGAAAGACATGGCTTATACTCATGCTTCCCTCTGCAAAAGCATGAGACTATACCCTCCGGTGCCGGTTGACAGAAAGCAGGCGGTCGCCAACGACGTTTTGCCTGACGGAACTTTGATGAAGAAGGTGATTCAATTGTATACCATATTTACGCAATGGGGAGGTCACCGGAGTTGTGGGGGTTGGATTGGGCGGAGTTTCGGCCGGAGAGGTGGTTGGAGAAGGATATGTCGTCAAGGCATTGGAAGTTTAAATCGAGAGATGTTTATGAGTATCCGGTGTTCCAGGCTGGACCGCATGTTTGTTTGGGGAAAGAAATGGCATTTTTACAGATGAAGAGGGTAGTGGCTGGTGTTTTACAACAATTTGGGGTCGTTATGGCAGAGGATGATGGTGCGGACCCCGTTTATGTATCATCCTTCACGACCAAATGAAAGGTGGGTTTCCGGTACGAATTGAAAAACAGAGGGAGATCCAAATGAAGTTGTATTAATTATTAAAGATGAAAGGTGGTGATTGTAATTATATATATATATATATATATATATATATATATATATATATATATATATATATATATATATATATATATATATATATATATATATATATAATATATATATATTATATATATATATGTAGGGTTATGATTTTTTTCAAAACTCCTAAAAATTGCGAAAACCAAGAGAACTGATTCTAGTCCTTGATTAATATATTTTTATTTTTAATTTAATTAAGTCAAAAAGGGTATTCATGTCATTTAATATTTTTAGTATTGGTATTAATTGATTTCCTTTATTCTCTTCTTTTAATTAGGGTAGTTACACTTTTTTTAAATCACCAAGATTTGTAGGGATTATTCTTTAATCATTATCTTCAATATCGACCGAAAGAAACAAAATCCAACTGAAATTCAAAGTAATCGGAATTACGTACATTGCATCGACCACTTCAACAATAGATTCATCATCGATTCTCCTAAATTAAGACTAAAATTCCATAGCTTTATAATCAAAGGTAATAATCGGCCATTTGAATTCATACTTGGCAATTAATTATGTAATATTTATCTAGATTTCATTGATATTATTTTCATTTCATTCACGTATAAATCAAATACGTGACTCTCTTGTCCCGTATCACAGTATTTGATTAAACTTTTCATCATGTCGTTAACTATCATCTTGAGAAGGTATTTATATGTCCATGAACCCAATTGGTGATTCTATCCAAAATCAAATAGAGAAGTTGGTTAAGGATGTTGATGTTGATGAAGAAGGTAATACAACAGGTATTCATGAAAAGAGGAGGAAACATTATAGTGATACTGTGATTTTTTCAATTATCATGATGCTTGGAATGTTTATTTAAAACAATAGTAGTTTGTTTGTTTTTGTGATAACGTTGAATCATTGATTATAAGAATGAATTTTATATATTTAAATGATTGGTGTTGAATCCTATATGACAAACTATTTGTTTAGTATTTCATTTTACATAAATTTTGATTGTTTTACATATAAGTAAATGTGTTTAAATATAAATCAACCAATATACTTCAGGTTTGTTATCTGCACTATGTGTGATAAGGATCATTTTTACACATATGTAAATGAATGATGTTAATTACAATATATTATGAGACTGTATCTTAGTAGCCTTGTTTTCCTACATAGTTTCACAAGATATACAATTGGTATCTTCCTATGTGTTTTTATGTTTAAAAAGGTTTATTTGTTTATTTAAATGTCTCTTTACTTTTTTCCAGATCTTGCTAATATGGACCATCGTTTTAAGAAATTTTATAATATGAGAATAGATGTACATGATGGATTTTCAATAATGTTAACAATTCTTCAACTCAATATAAGAATGTGTTGGGTAATGTTTTTTTAGTTAACCATTAAGGTATATTTTATTTAGCCTGATTTGTATTTTAATAATATGTTGTCAATCGGCACGTAATCGAATTGTATTTTGTTATTCTCCCCTTGTTTTACTTATGGGCAAAACAATGTTTTAATAAACCATTAATGATGGTTTATAGGTATAGGAATTAAATAACACATATTTTTTTTTATTTTGTTCTGCATATATGTAAAACAAATATAGATCATCTAACTTTTAGTAAACTACATTTTATATGTTTTAAATTCTAGATATGAATGTTGATGAAAAATAGAAATCAACTTGGTGGATTTGTTATTTAGATTGACCTACGCGTAAACTTAAATTAAACTTGTATTTTGTTATTCACCCCTTGTTTAACTTAAACATATATAAAACAAAGATAAACATATGTATTCATAATTTACACATACTTAATTGTTAATTTACACATACGTAAATAGTTAATTTAAATTAATTGTTGTTTTGTTATCTTTTGATTTATTTATTTTTCACCTAGTGTTTATTTATGCAATTAATACAACTTTTGTGAATGTCGTTTCAGAATTTTAATCTATTTGAGGCATTCATCTTATATTGAAAATACTATGAATTTCAAAGGAAAATAAGGAAGTGAATCACAAGGTATGTGTGTACATTGAAAATTTGTATAATAATTATATCGTTCGAATGTACACAAGTGAAAACATTTATTTTTTTTCCTAGGCATGTAAATATTGATTTGAATCATGGTTTGAAGTTGGTAATTTGTAAGGCCCCGTTCCCGGAAACCTCACAGTTGGTCAATCACAGCAATTAAAACACTATACATTACAATTATACAAACTTAAGCAGCGGAAATGATTTATCAAAAACCATTCATTTCACTTAAAACACTGTTGTTAAGCAATACATCATCATTAACGGTTTACAAAAGAATTGTTTTAACGCATTACAAAACAACAGCAACATAGAAATGGATGGTTTTTGATAAATCATTTCCGCTGCTTAAGTTTGTATAATTGTAATGTATAGTGTTTTAATTGCTGTGATTGACCAACTGTGAGGTTTTCAGGAATGGGGCCTTACAAGTTGGTATCAGAGCCAAAGTTTAAGAGAATTAGGTTAAATAAACTTTTAAAACCTAAATTAAACTGAAAATGGGACAAATGGAGGGATGTCAGCCCGAGTAGCTACGTGCCATCAGGTATGTCTTTCCTAATGATTAACCAGTATTATGTGTGCATGTTATTTGATTATGTGCTCTTAGTAGATTTAGATACTGATTAAGTCAGGATAGGAGATGCTTGGGGTATGAAGAGTAAAGTAAGTGGCTAATCACAACTAGCCACTGTAATTAAGGACTTACTATTCTTGACATAAACTGAGTATTACCTTGAATGACCGTGTTAGTGTTTGAATCTTATAGTGTGCTTATAGAGGATAGCTGGCGGTAGATCTTCAAAGGCCTCTCGTGGTGGAGGTCACGGTGCTGCTCCGCGGCCCAAGAGAGGGAGACCCAGAGTAGAGAAAGTGGTTCATGAAGAACCAGAGACCCCTCATCCAGAGGGTGGCGACGAGAGCGCCAACATGAGGGCCTCAGTAAAGGAGGCTGTGGTGGAAGAAGTTCACCAGGTCATGTTGACGATTCTACCTTCTGTGGTGACCGAAGTGATCAAGGCAGTTAGAGAGGGAGAAAGAAAGGAAATGGGTGGACCTACGGGTGAAAGAAGACAACCCGAGCCGGAGACGGTTCTCTCTGATTATGAGGAGAATGAAGAAGAAGAGACTGTGCCGGAGGCGACTTGAGGTTGTAACTATGGAGCGTTTATGAGATGCAAGCCCCCTACTTTCGATAGAAACGGCACTGCGGCAGCTGCTCACCGGTGGGTAAGGGAGATGGAGGCTGTCCTCGATATCAGTGAGTGCCGTGAGGATCAGAAGGTGAAATTCGCTACCCACTCCTTGCGGACTCGGCCTTGTGCTAGTGGGACAACATTGTCCAAGCCGAGGGTAGCAGGGCCATTAGAAGAATGAGATGGCCTGAATTGAAGAAGCTAGTGATCGAGGAATTATGTCCTCACAGAGAGATGGACAAGGTGGAAAGAGATTTCCTGCTAGAGACTGTAAAAATCCGAGGGCAGAGAGCTCCGGGGCAGAGAAGAAGAAGCCGGAGGAAGGAGGGCAGAGGGCAGGTGCTAGAGATTACACCATGACCCGGGAGGAAGCCAGAGCTGATCCCGATGTTATGTCAGGTATGTTTCTGGTAAATCAAACTTGTGCCTCTATATAGTTTGATTCTGGTGCTAGTAGGAGTTTTATTTCTACTACTTTTTGTGCTAAGTTGCATGTTATTAGTAGAAAGGTCAGTGCACCATTCGATGTAGAAACTGCTATTGGTAAGTCCACTAGAATTACCGATGTGATAGAGGACTGTGCCATAGAACTAGAAGGTCATAGGTTTGCTGCTAGGTTACATGTGATACCCCTAGGTGGATTTGATGTAGTACTAGGGATGGACTGGCTAGCACCTATGAAGCAAATATTGTGTGCCGCAAGAAGATGATTCGATTAGTTGCGTCCGATGGGAGTTTGGTTACGATTTATGGAGATCGCGTCACGACAATTCCAAAAGTGATTTCGATGGCGGTGGCGGGAAAGTGCATGAGGCGTGGATGTAGTGCTTACGTGGCCTACGTGAAGGATGTGGACGCGTTAACACCACAACTATCTAATGTACCAGTTGTGTGCGACTTTCCGGACGTATTCCCAGAAGACTTACCCAGCGTGCCACCGGATCGCGAGATTGAGTTCCAATTGACCTGATACCCGGTGCTCAACCCGTTGCCAAAGCACCGTATTGACTAGCTCCCACAGAAATAAAAGAACTCATGGAACAGTTGCAAGAGTTGCTCGATAAATGGTTCATTAGACCGAGTATCTCTCCCTGGGGTGCTCCGGTCCTGTTTGTGAAGAAGAAAGACGGTAGTATGAGGATGTGTATTGACTACCGAGAGCTGAACAAGTTAACGATGAAGAACCGATACCCCCAACCAAGAATAGATGATCTGTTTGATCAGCTCCAAGGTGCCAGTTGGTTTTCAGGGATAGATCTTCGATCTGGTTACCATCAAAGGTGAAGGAGCAGGATATCCCTAAAACAACTTTTCGTACGCGCTACGATCACTATGAATTTCTTGTTATGTCATTTGGTCTGACCAATGTGCCAGCTGCTTTTATGGACTTGATGAATCGAGTGTGTCGGCCAATGTTAGATAAATCAGTGATTGCGTTTATTGATGATATCCTGATTTATTCAAGGAGCAAGGAGAAGCATGCCGATCACATTCAGGAGGTGTTAGAGACCTTGAGAAGGGAGTTGTATGCCAAATTCTCCAAATGCGCGTTCTGGTTACGCGAAGTTCAATTCTTAGGTCACGTGATAAATCCCGAGGGGATTATGGTAGACCCTGCTAAGGTTGAGGCTGTGATGCAATGGAAGTCTCCGAGGACGCCATCCGAGATTCGTAGTTTTTAAGGGTTGGCGGGTTATTATCGAAGGTTCATTCAGGACTTCTCCAAGATCGCTTCTCCGCTGTCCCAGTTGACCCGAAAGGATGTAAAGTTTGTATGGGGTCAAGCCCAGGAATAGGCGTTTAGGGAGTTAAAGGTGAGGTTGACTCAAGCTCCTGTCTTGTCATTACCCGAAGGAAGTGAGGACTTGGTGGTATATTATGATGCTTCTTACTCGGGGTTGGGGTGTGTACTGATGCAAAGAGGGAAGGTTATAGCCTATGCATCCCGACAGTTGAAAGTTCATGAGGTTAACTACCCTACTCATAACTTGGAGCTAGTACCCAAGTTGCATCAGGTGAGTTCTAGACCCTGGTTTTTACTTGTTTTCAAACATCTTTGGGGCTTAAAATATATTTAAATGATTTTCAAATGTTTGAGTATGTATGCCCGTATGTATTGTGCATGAATGAATGTGATTCTTGAATGCTTATAGGTTATTGATGTTTAGAATAGCCACATTAAGCTTAGAACAGATGGATTTGATGATTAGGTTGAAAGCATACTGGAAACATGACGAAAAGAAGGTCCATGCGCCTAGATAAGGCTCATGTGCCTGAAAATGCCTTAGAAAGAACCAAGTGTAATCCATGCGCCCAAATAGTAGCTCATGCGCCTAAGATTACCTTAGAAATGATTAAGTACAGCCCATGCGCCTGAATAGTGGCCCATGCGCCTGGAAATGTTAGCTGGATGACTAAGTGTAGGGCCATGCGCCCTAATAATGCCCATGCGCCCAAGTGGCTCATGCGCCTAAGTGTCCATGCGCCTGAATTACTCATGCGTCTAAGTGTTCATACGCACAAATAGTACCCATGCGCCTGAATAGCTCATGCGCCTAAAGTGAAAATGATTAAGTGTTGGCTGATACGCCTATATAGTGATGAAAGGCCCGAACAGGGCTCATGCACCAAATAGTTCCATGCGCCTAAGACTTAGAAATTTTTACAGAATTTTTCTGGGAGTCTGTGCCTTAGGGTTTTGACCAAGGTTGACTAAGGGCTTATTAATGATGTTGTTTCATGCATGATATGATTGATTATGATTGTTCCTTATTATTGTTATTGCTATTATTATTATTACTTATAGTATGTGACTTTACGTGGTATGTTATTATCGTAACGTAAAGTATATCATAATAATAAAGTGAAAGAGCAATAAGAAAGAAGAGGAACATTAATGAAAATGTTAACAAGTCTTGCAAGCTTACAGGAGGTACACGACCATGTTGTCGTTAGCTCAACTGTGTTGCAGGTTAGCTACCCTATTATGCACACAGGGTCAATCAATTGAGATTGGCAGGACCTTTGCAGCGTGTCCTGGGTGATTGAGTTGGTCTTGTACATAGTACACAGAATCCTTTCGAGGGATACAGTTGACCCTTTCGGGGATATAGTTGACCCTTTCGAGGGATACAGTTGACCCTTTCGAGGGATATAGTTGACCCTTTCGAAGGATACAGTTGACCCTTTCGAGGGATACAGTTGACCCTTTCGAGGGATATAGTTGACCTTTTCGAGGGATACAGTTGACCTTTTCGAGGGATATAGATGGCCCATCACCCGTTTTCCATCGCGCATATAGTTGGGGTATTGCTCACTGGTCCATACAGAAAGTGAAACATAAAGATAAAAGTTCATAGAACAGACAAGGCCTACAGTAAAGAGAACGAACAATATTTGTTCATATAGTTGATGCGTGCTCGCATATACAGTACAGAGTTGTATTTTACAGAAAAGAGTATTTTCTTATACAACATATAGAAAGTATTGTATTACTTTTAAAACTAGAGCTCACTCAGCAACGCTGACTTTTTATACATTTACAGTTAGCAGGTAATTATTGCTGAGGATAGCACGAGGGTGAAGCTACTCGGCGGCGAAAGACTGACATCCATTTCTATGTTGCTGTTGTTTTGTATTGCGTTAAAACAATTCTTTTGTAAACCGTTAATGATGATGTATACGGTCGAGCTAACGGCAACATGCCGTGTCACTCCTATAAGCTTGCAAGACTTGTTAGCATTTTATTAATGTTCCTCTTCTTTTCTTTATTGCTCTTTCACTTTATTATTACGATATACTTTACGTTACGATAATAACATACCACGTAAGTCACATACTATAAGTGATAATAATAATAGCAATAACAATAATAAGGAACAATCACAAGCAATCATATCATTCCTGAAACAACATCATCAATAAGCCCTTAGTCAACCTCGGTCAAAACCCTAAGGCACAGACTCCTAGAAAAATTCTATAAAAATTTCTAAGTCTTAGGCGCATGAGCCCTGTTCGGGCGTTTCATCACTATGTAGGCGCATCAGCCAACACTTAAAAACATTTTCATTCTTGGCGCATGAACTATTCAGGCGCATGGGCACTATTTGTGCGTATGAACACTTAGACACATGAGTAATTCAGGCGCATGGACACTTAGGCGCATGAGCCACTTGGGCGCATGGGCACTATTAGGGCGCATGGCCCTACACTTAGTCGTCCAGCTAACATTTCTAGACGCATGGGCCACTGTTCAGGTGCATGGGCTGTACTTAATCATTTCTAAGGTAATCTTAGGCGCATGGGCTACTGTTTGGGCGCATGGATTACACTTAATGCTTTCTAAGGCATTTTTCAGGCGCATGAGCCTTATCTAGGCGCATGGACCTTCTGCTCAACATATTTCCAGTATGTTTTCAACCCAATCATCAAATCCATCTGTTCTAAGCTTAATGTGGCTATTCTAACATGGATACCTATAAGCATTCAAGAATCACATTCATTCATGCATATACATACGGGCATACATACTCAAACATTAGAAAATCATTTAAATACATTTTCAGCCCCAAAGATGTTTGAAAACAAGTAAAAACCAGGGTCTAGATTCACCTGGTGCAACTTGTGTGTTCTTCCTTTTAACCCGCTTGCAAAGAGTTCAAAACACCTAGTAACAACATCCAAACACATACACACAAGCACAAACACAACACATAAGCACACAAGCACATAACCGAGACAAAACCCGTCATAAATATCCAAAAACCACGAATTCTTACCTTGAATTTGATTTCTTCTTTCTTCTTCTTCAAAAACCGAATTCTGCTCTTCTTCCCTTGTTTATCTCTCTAAAATGACCGAAAATTGGTTGTAAAAAAAGATGATGGGCGGCCATGCCACCTTTATCACCAACTTTTCTAAAGTTTTCCTTTTGGACACTTTTGGTCCCTCCACTTGGACCTTATTTCCTTTCTTGCTATTATTCTTTTGATCTTGGCTTTTAAAAATAACCGGGTGTTACAAGTCCACCCCCTTATATAGGTTTCGTCCACGAAACCTGTTATTCCTCAAGCAGACGAGGATAATGCTGCCTCACTCCTCCTCAGTCTCCCACGTAGACTCGGATCCCTTCCTGTACTTCCACTGTACACGCACAAGAGGATCACTTTATTTCTCAGCCTCTTCTCTTTACAGTCGATGATTGCCACTGGTTGCTCCACATAATTGAGCCTTTCATCAACTTCAATGTCCTCCAATAGAACAATCATGTCTTCATCGGCTAAGCACTTCCTTAAATGAGATACATGGAATGTCGGGTGAATTCCACTTAACTCATCTGGCAACTCCAATCTATAGGCCACCTCTCCTACACGAGCAACGATCCGGAAAGGGCCTATATACCTTAGGCTCAACTTGCCCTGCTTCCTGAATCTGATAATGCCCTTCCAAGGTAAGACCTTCAACATAACCCGGTCAACCACCTGGAACTCAGTTGGTCTACGTCGTTTATCGGCATACAACTTCTATCTATCTTTGGCTGCCTTCATGAAGGCTTTAATCTTTTCAAGCTTCTCAGTCGTAGCCTCGATTACCTTGACGCTTCCCAACTCTTTCTGACCAATGTCACCCCAACAAACGGGTGTTCTGCATCTCCTACCGTATAGCATCTCATATGGTAGCATACCAATGCTGGCATGATAGCTGTTGTTGTATGAGAATTCGGCTAACGGTAAGTGGTCGTCCCATCTTCCTCCAAAGTCAATCACACATGCCCGAAGCATGTCTTCCAATGTTTGAGTGGTCCTTTCTGACTGACCATCCGTTGGGGATGATAAGCCGTGCTAATATGTAACCTCGTCCCCATGGCATCGTGGAATTTCTTCAAGAATTTAGACGTAAACCGGGTGTCACGATCAGACACAATGGACACCGGTACACCATGACGAGTTACAATCTCCTTGATGAACAGGCCAGCCAACCTCTCGGATGGATATGTCTCACGGATTGGTAGGAAGTGAGCACTCTTCGTCAACCGGTCAACAACCACCCATATGGCATCGTACCCCTTCGGAGTACGTGGTAGCTTTGTAATGAAATCCATGGTGATGTGCTCCCACTTCCATTCCGGTATATCCAAAGGCTAGATCTTTCCATACGGTTTATGATGTTCCGCCTTCACTTGCAAGCAAGTAAGACACTTACTCACATACTCCGCCACGTCATGTTTCATACCCGACCACCAATAATCTTTCTTCATGTCTTGATACATCTTTGTGGCACCAGGATGAATCTTGTGAGCTTCATCCAAAATCCTCACACGTAGATCCCCGAAATGAGGAATCCACACCCGTCCAAATCGAGTTTTAACACCAAGGGTCTTTTCACTCAATTCCCCAACCGGACCTCTCATTCTTTCAGAGTTTAGATGATCTTCCTTTAATGCCTCATCCTGTAACTCCTTGATTTGCTTCATTACATCAGAGGTCATGATTAGTTGGTATGCTTTCACCCGAATTGGCTAGGGCCCCTCCTTCCGGCTAAGAGCATCGGCCACCACGTTGGCTTTGCCCAGATGGTAATGGATCTCATAATCATAATCCTTTATGAGCTCCAACCATCGCCTCTATCTCATATTCAGGTCCTTCTGCTCGAAGAAGTATTTTAAGCTCTTGTGGTCGGTGAAGATGGTGCACTTCGTTCCATACAGATAGTGCCTCCAGATCTTTAGTGCAAAGATCACAGCCGTTAGTTCCAAGTCATGAGTAGGGTATTTGACCTCATGGACTTTTAGTTGTCGGGATGCGTAGGCTATAACTTTTCCTCTTTGAATTAACACACAACCCAACCCCGAGTAAGAAGCGTCTGAATATACCACCAAATCTTCGCTTCCATCGGGTAACGACAAGACAGGAGCTTGAGTCAACCTCGCCTTCAATTCTTCGAATTCCTTCTCCTGAGCCTGACCCCATACAAACTTTACATCCTTTCGGGTCAACTTAGTCAATAGAGAAGCAATCTTAAAGAAGTCTTGAATGGACCTTCGATAATAACCTGCCAACCCCAAGAAACTACGAATCTCGGATGGCGTCTTCGGAGACTTCCATTGCATCACAGCCTCAACCTTAGCAGGGTCTACCAAAATCTCGTCTGGATTCACCATATGACCCAAGAACTAAACTTCGCGTAACCAAAACACACACTTGAAGAATTTTGCATACAACTTCTCCCTTCTTAACGTCTCTAGAACCTCTCGAATGTGACCGGCATGCTCAATCTTACTCTTTGAATAAATCAGGATATCATCAATAAACACAATCACCGATTTATCTAACATTGGCCAACACACTCGATTCATCAGATCCATAAAAGAAGCTGGCGCATTGGTCAATCCAAACGACATAACGAGGAACTCATAGTGACCATAGCGCATGCGAAAAGCTGTTTTAGGAATGTCCTGCTCCTTCACTTTCAGCTGATGGTAACTAGATCGAAGATCTATCCTCGAAAACCAACTGGCACCTTGGAGCTGATCAAACAAATCGTCTATTCTTGGTAGGTGGTATCGGTTTTTCACTGTCAACTTGTTCAGCTCTCGGTAGTCAATACACATCCTCATACTACCGTGTTTCTTCTTCACAAATAATACCAGAGCACCCCATGGAGAGATACTCGGTCTAATCAACCCCTTATCGAGCAGCTCTTACAACTGTTTCATCAGTTCTTTCATTTCTGTGGGGGCTAATCAATACGGTGCCTTGACAACGGGTTGAGCACCGAGTATCAAGTCAATTTGGAACTCAATCTCGTGATCCGGTGGCACGCCAGGTAAGTCTTTCGGGAATACGTCCGGAAAGTCACACACCACTGTACATCAGATAGTTGAGGTGTTGGTGTGTCCACGTCCTTTACGTAGGCCAAGTAGGCACTACATCCACGCCTCATGCACTTTCCTGCCACCGCCATCGAAATCACTTTCAGAATCGTCATGACGCGATCTCCATAAATCGTAACCAAACTCCCATCGGACGCAACTAATCGAATCATCTTCTTGCGACATACGACATTTGCTTCATAGGTTGCTAACCAGTCCATCCCTAGTACTACATCAAATCCACCTAGGAGTATCACGTGTAACCTAGCAGCAAACCTATGACCTTCTATTTCTATGGCACAGTCCTCTATTACATCAGTAGTTCTAGCGGACTTACCAATAACAGTTTCTACATCAAATGGTGCACGGACATTTCTACTACTAACAGGCAACTTAGCACAGAAAGTAGTGGAAATAAAACTCCTGCTAGCACCGGAATCAAACAATACAGAGTCATAAATTGGTTTACTAGAAACATACCTGACACGACATCTATATCAGCTCTGGCTTCCTCCCCAGATCAGGGCGTAAGCTCTGGTACCGGCTTTCTGCCATCTTTCCTCCGGCTTCTTCCTTGCCCCAAAGCTCTCCGCCCTCAGCTTCTTGCAGTCCCTGCTCACGTGACCTTCTTTACCATAAGAATAGCACTGCCCCATACCGCAGTTCTTCGCCACATGTCCGGTCCTTCCACAACGGAAACAGACATTGCTTCCCAATCTACATTTCTCGGGGTGCCTGCTTCCACACTTATCACACCTGTTCGACCCCGCAATCCCAGTCGTCATCATTATGCCAAAACTCTCGTCCCATGGCTTCTTACAGTCTCTAGCGATGTGGCCAGGCTTACCATACCTGAAGCATACATTCATTCTAATCCTGCACTCACCGGTATGCCCCCTTCCACATCTGCCACACTTCCTTATCCCCGCACCGGATGAAGCTACACATCGGTTATCCGTCCTGGAAACCTTTTTATATGGGGTGTAACCTCCATATTCGACCCGCTTTCCGTTGCAGTTTTTGTCATTGCTACACTCCTTGTTCACTTCAATCACGGTCATCTCCTTCACCGTCCTAATTATCTCAGTCACTATGCCCGGACGAATCGTCTGCATGGCCCGTTGAACTCCCTCGACAACAGCCTCTGTCAATATGGTCCTCAGACTAGCACTATCTACACCGACATCTGGGTGATGGATCTCGGGCTCTTTGAGTGCTACCTAAGCAGTCCTAACCATACTTTTTGTGACACGCGGTCCAGCACCACGTCCACCACAACCTTCACCTGACGAAACCTTCGAAGTTCCACCACCGACCATCCTCTAAACGCACACTATAAGATTCAAACACTAACACGGTCATTCAAGGTAATACTCAGTTTATGTCAAGTATAGTAAGTCCCTAATTACAGTGGCCAGTTGTGATTAGCCACTTACTTTACTCTTCATACCCTAAGCATATCCTATCCTAACTTAATCAGTATCTAAATCTACTAAGAGCACATAATCAAATAGCATGCGCACTTAATACCGGTTAATCATTAAGAAAAGACATACCTGATGGCACGTAGCTACTCGGGCTGACATCCCTCCATTTGTCCCATTTTCAGTTTAAGTTTAGTTTTAAAAGTTTATTTAACCCAATTCTCTTAACTTTGGCTCTGATGCCAACTTGTAAGGCCCCGTTCCCGGAAACCTCACAGTTGGTCAATCATAGCAATTAAAACATTAAACATTACGATTAAACAAACTTAAGCAGCGGAAATAATTTATCAAAAGCCATTAATTTCATTTAAACCATTGTTGTTGAGCAATACATCATCGTTTAAATGATCAAAAAAGACTTGTTTATATGCATTACAAAACAACAGCAACATAGAGTACGAATGGATGTCAGACTTTTCCTGCCGAGTAGCTTCACCCTCGTGCCATCCTTAGCAATAATTACCTGCCAACTGAAAATGTATAAAAGTCAGCGTTGCTGAGTGAGCTCTAGTTTTATAAGTAATAAAATAATTTATATATGTTCTATAAGAAAATACCTTTTTTGTAAAATACAACTCGGTAATGTATGCGCCTGCATACTGCCCATGCGCCTAGGACTTAGAATATTTTTCTGATTTTTGGGGAAAATGTGTAAAGTAGGCTTTGACTTGGGAAATTCCCGGAGGACTATAAGTTGACTTTTGAGGTTATAAATAGTATGATGGGCATGTTATGGATGATGATGATGATGATGATGTTGTTGTTGCATGATTATGCATGATGTATGTATGTATGTATGATGCCTTGTGATGATGTGTGTATGGTATGTTATGTTATGTTCCTATGATGATGAATGTTTATCTTTCCATGGCTTTACGTGTATGTTAATGAATGAACCGAAAGTATTATGTAACGTAAAGTGAAAGATAATGAAGGGGAACATGATGAATGAATACATGCATTAACGAATGAATGAACGTAAAAAGTCTTACAAGCAAATGTAAGGAGGTTCACACCTAATGAAGGGTGTTAGCTCAACTGTGTGCGAGTTAGCTACCCCAGAAGGATGCACACTGGGGTCCAATCCTTGTGATTGACCACATGTATGGGATCCTTGCCGCTTGCCCGAGGTACTGGAGTCAGCTTCGTGCACAATGTTCGGGGTCTATAAAAGACCTCAAGCCCAGTAACCAGCTTCGTGCACAATGTTCGGGGTATAGCACATGGCATTGATCCGGAATGAAAAGAAAAGATGAATGGTGAATGTACTTGCCTCAGGTACTGGATTCAGCTTCGTGCATAATGTTCAGGGTCTATGATAGACCTCAGGCCCAGTAACCAACTTCGTGCACAATGTTCGGGGTATTGTACATGTCACAAGATGTAACGAATGAACGAAGATTAATGAACGTAATGAAAGATAATAACGATGTTATCTGTATGTACGTATGATGTATGATCACGAACGAACAAAACTTATAGTATGGACTCTGTAAAGAAATAAATAACGATTTATGTATGTTTTATTATAAAACTAGAACTCACTCAGCACGCTGACTTTTATACGTTTTCAGTTGGCAGGTAAACGTTGCTGAAGATGGCACGAGGCGGCTACTCAGCTCTTTTGGATGGCATCTATTTAAGTAAGCTTTTGTGATGTAATACAACAATGTAATTTTGTAACCGACAAACGATGCATTATGTTGCAAAAGTTTTTATGATGAAATGAAATGCCATTTGTTTTATGTTTTCTGCTACAATGTTTTGATGAATAAATGTAACGTATATGTTTTACTTGCGATGAATCACCAGCTGTAAGTGTCCCGAGAACGGGGCCTTACAAGTTGGTATCAGAGCCAAAGTTTAAGTGAAATGGGTAAATTTTCAAAATAAACCTTAACTTAAACCGAAAATGGGACGGAATGGGAATGGGATGCCAATCTGAGTAGCTATGTGCCATCAGGTATTTTCGTAATGTTAACCGGTTTATGTGCGCATGGTATATGGTTATGTGTTGTATGTAGATTTAAATACTAATGTAGTCGGGACAAGTAATGCTCGGGGTATGAAGAGTAAAGTAAGTGGCTAATCACAACTGGCCACTGTAATTAGGGACTAATACTTGACATAAACTGAGTTGTTCCCTGAATGATTGTGTTGGTGTTTGAATCTTTCAGTGTGTTAGTAGATGGCTGCAGGTAGATCTTCGAAGGCCTCTCGTGGTGGAGGTCACGGTGCTGAACCGCGACCCAAGAGAGGGAGACCTAGAGTCGAGAAAGTGGTTTATGAAGAACCAGAAACCCCTCATCTGGAGGGCGGACACGAGAGTGCTAACCTAAGAGCCTTAGTGAAGGAGGCGGTTGTGGAAGAAGTGCACCAAGTCATGCAGACGATCCTACTGTATGTGGTGACTGAAGTGATAAAGGAAAATAGAGAGGGAGAGAGAAAGGAAAGGAGTTGACCTATGGGCGAAAGAAGATAGCCCGAGACTGAGACAGTTCCGTCCGATGATGAGGACGAGGAAGAATAGCCTGCGTCGGAGGCGATCCGAGGCTGCAACTACGGGGTGTTTATGAGATGCAAACCCCCTACTTTCGATGGGAATGGCACTGCGCTGCTGCTCACCGATGGGTGAGAGAAATGGAGGTGGTACTTGATATCAGCGAGTGCCGAGAAGACAGAAGGTTAAGTTCGCTACCCACTCATTCGTAGACTCGGCTCTGTGTTGGTGGGACAATATAGTCCAAGTCGAGGGTAGTCAGGCGATCGGGAGAATGAGATGGTCGGAGTTGAAGAAGTTGGTGATTGAGGAGTTTTGTCCTCACCGGGAAATGGACAAGGTCGAGAGAGAGTTTCTGCAACTAGAGGCGGGAACTATGACACACCAAGAGTACACCACAAAATTCAATGAAATGGCACGACTGGTGCCCGATCAGGTGAAGCTACTATCACAAAAGATTAAGAGATATATTCAGGACTGCCAGCGGATATCCGTAGGCATATGATCGCCGCCCAGCCAAGCACTTTTAGGTCGGTGGTTGATTTGGCTAGTAGACTATATGATGAGTGTGAGGTGGTAGTGGCTGAGGAGAAGAAGACAAGTAGGGATGGGAGAAACTGGAATGGGAAACGGTTTGGCGTGGTAGAGCCGCTCCAAACAGTAAGGCGGCGAGGGTAGGTGACCGACGTGTGGTCACAGCTAGCGTTGGGTTGGAGAAGTGTGGCAAGTGCGGGAAGGAGCACGGTGGTGAGTGTAGATGGGGGTTGAATATCAGTTTCAAGTGTGGGAAGCCTGGTCATATGGCTAGAGACTGTGGAGGTGTGAAGTGTTTCAACTGTGGGGGAAGTGGTCACATGAGTAGGGAGTGTAAGAAGCCAAGGGTTGAGAGTTCCGGGGTGAAGAAGGCCGGAGGAAGGGCCAAAGGCAAGCGCCCGAGCTTTCACGATGACTTGGGAGGAGGCTAGGACAGATCCTGACGTGGTGTTAGGTATGTTTCTAGTAAACCAAACTCTTGTATCTGTGTTGTTTGATTCTGGTGCTAGTAGGAGGTTCATTTCTGCTGCCTTTGGTGCTAAGTTTCCCAATAAGAGTAGATGTATTGGTGAGTCATTCGATGTAGAAACGGCTATTGGTAAGTCCACTAGAATTACTACGGTGATAGAGGACTGTGCCATAGAACTAGAAGGCCATAGGTTTGTTGCTAGGTTATATGTGATACCCCTGGGTGGATTTGATGTAGTACTAGGGATGGAATGGTTAGCAACCTATGAGGCAAACATCGTGTGTCGTAAGAAGATGATCCGATTGACAACGCCTGACGGAAATGAGGTGACGTTTTATGGTGATCGCGTCATGACAATCCCGAGGGTGATTTTGATAGCGGTGGCGGGAAAGTGCATGAGACACGGATGTGGTGCCTACTTGGCATACATAAAAGATGTGGATGCGTCGGTATCACATTTATCTGAAGTACCAGTGGTGCGCGACTTTCCGGATGTATTCCCGGAAGACTTACCCGGTGTGCCACAAGATCGCGAGGTTGAGTTCCAAATTGAATTGATACCCGGTGCTCAACCCCTTGCCAAGGCACCATACCTGTTGGCTCCGACGGAGATGAAAGAGTTAATGGAGCAGTTGCACGAACTGCTGGATAAGGGGTTCATTAGACCGAGTATCTCTCCATGGGATGCTCGGTATTATTTGTGAAGAAGAAAGACGGTAGTATGAGGATGTGTATTGACTACCGAGAGTTGAACAAGTTGACGGTGAAAAACCGATACCCCCTACCTAGAATAGACGATCTGTTTGATAGCTCCAAGGTGCCAGTTGGTTTTCAAGGATAGATCTCCGATCTGGTTACCATCAACTAAAATTGAAGGAGCAGGACATTCCTAAAACAGCTTTTCGCACGCGCTATAATCACTATGAGTTACTTGTTATGTCGTTTGGATTGACCAATGCGCCAGCTGCTTTTATGGATCTGATGAATCGAGTGTGTCGGCCAATGTTAGATAAATCGGTGATTGTATTCATTGATGATATCCTGATTTATTCGAAGAGTGAGATTGAGCATTCCGGTCACATTCGGGAGGTTCTGGAGACGCTAAGAAGGGAGAAGTATGCAAAAATTCCCAAGTGTGTGTTTTGTTTACGCGAAGTTCAGTTCTTGGGTCATGTGGTGAATCCCAATGGGATTATGGTGGACCCGGCTAAGGTAGAGGCAGTGACGCAATGGAAATCTCCAATGACGCCATCCAATATTCGTAGTTTCTTGGGTTTGGCGGGCTACTATAGGAGGTTTATCCGAGACTTCTCTAAGATTGCTTCCACTGACTAAGTTGAGCCGGAAGGATGTAAAGTATGTATGGGGTCATGCTCAGGAGAAGGCATTCGAGGAATTGAAGGTGAGGTTGATTCAAGCTCTTGTCTTGTCGTTACCCAATGGAAGCAAAGATTTGGTGGTGTATTCAGACGCTTCTTACTCGGGGTTGGGGTGTGTCTTAATGCAAAGAGGAAAAGTTATAGCCTACGCATCCCGACAGCTGAAGGTTCATGAGGTCAACTACCCTACTCATGACTTGGAACTAGCGGCCATGGTCTTTGCACTAAAGATTTGGAGGAACTATCTGTATGGAACAAAGTGCACCATATTCACCGACCACAAGAGCTTGAAGTACTTCTTCGAGCAAAAAGATTTGAACATGAGGTAGAGGCGATGGTTGGAGCTATAAAGGATTATGATTGCGAGATCCATTACCATCCGGGCAAAGCCAACGTGGTGGCTGATGCTCTTAGCTGGAAAGAGAGGCCCGAGCCGATTCGGGTGAAGCATACCAACTAATCATGACCTCTGACATAATGAAGCAGTCAAGGAGTTTCAGGATGAGGCATTAAAAGAAGATCATCTAAACTCTGAAAGAATGAGAGGTCTGGTTGGGGAATTGAGTGAAAATACACTTGGTGTTAAAACTCAATATGGACGGGTGTGGATTCCTAATTTCGGGAATCTACGTAAGAAGATTATGGACGAATCTCACAAGACCCGATACTCTATCCATCCCGGTGCCACAAAGATGTACCAAGACATAAAGAAGGATTATTGGTGGTCGAGTATGAAGCATGACGTGGTGGAGTATGTGAGCAAATGCCTTACTTGTTTGCAAGTGAAGGCGGAACATCAAAAGCCGTATGGGAAGATCCAACCTTTGAATATACCGGAATGGAAGTGGGAGCACATCACCATGGATTTCATTACGAAGCTGCCGCGTACTCCGAAAGGATACGATGCCATATGGGTGATTGTTGACCGCTTGACGAAGAGTGCTCACTTCCTACCGATCCGCGAGACATATTCATCCGAGAGGTTGGCTGACCTGTTCATCAAGGAGGTTGTAACTTGTCATGGTGTACCGGTGTCCATTGTGTCTGATCGTGACACCCGGTTTACGTCTAAATTCTGAAAGAAATTCCACAATGCCATGGGAACGAGGTTACATATTAGCACGGCTTATCATCCCCAAACTGATGGTCAGTCAGAAAGGACCATTCAGACGTTGGAAGACATGCTTCGGGCATGTGTGATTGACTTTGGAGGAAGTTGGGACGACCACTTACCATTAGCCGAATTTTCGTACAACAATAGTTATCATGCCAGCATTGGTATGCCACATACGAGATGCTATACGGTAGGAGATGCAGAACACCCGTTGTTGGGGTGACATTGGTCAGAAAGAGTTGGAAGCGTCGAGGTAATTGAGGCTACGACCGAGAAGCTGGAGAGGATCAAAGCCTTCATGAAGGCAGCTAAAGATAGACAGAAGTCGTATGCTGATAAACGACGCAGACCGATTGAGTTCCAGGTGGGTGACCGGGTCATGTTGAAGGTCTCACCTTAGAAGGGTATAATCCGATTTAGGAAGCGGGGCAAGTTGAGCCATTTGTATGTAGGCCCTTTCCGAATCATTGCTCGAGTGGGAGAGGTGGCCTATAGATTGGAGTTGCTAGATGAGTTAAGTGGAATTCACCCGACATTCCATGTATCTCATTTGAGAAAGTGTATAGCTGATGAAGACATGATTGTTCCACTGGAGGACATTGAAGTTGATAAAAGGCTCAATTATGTAGAGCAGCCAGTGGCAATCATTGATCGTAAAGAGAAGAGACTGAGGAATAAAGTGGTTCCTCTTGTGCGTGTACAGTGGAAGCACAGGAAGGGATCGGAGTCTACATGGGAGACTGAGGAGGAGATGAGGCAGCATTATCCTCATCTGTTCGAGGAATAACAGGTTTCGGGGACGAAACCTATATAGGGGGGTGGACTTGTAACACCCGGTATTTTTAAAGCCAAGATAAAAAGAATACAAGCAAGAAAGGCAATAAGGTCCAAGTGGAGGACCAAAAGTGTCCAAAAGGACAAAACTTTAGAAAAGTTGGTGATAAAGGTGGCATGGCCGCCCATCACTTTTCTACTCCCAATTTTCGGTCATTTTAGAGAGAAACAAGGGAAGAAGAGCAGAACTTGGTTTTGAAAAATAAGAACAGAAGAAGTCGAATTCAAGAATGAATCCAAGGTTTTTATGCTTTTATATCGGGTTTTTCCGTTATGTCTTGTATGCTTATGGGTAGTGTTGTGCTGGGTGTGTGTGTTTTTTGTGTTGTTTCTAGGTGTTTTGAACTCTTTGCAAGCGGGTAAAAGGAAGAACACCCAAGTTGCACCAGGTGAGTTCTAGACCCCGGTTTTTACATGTTTTAAACTATTTTTGGGGCTGAAAACGTATTAAAATGATTTTACAAAGTTTATGTGAATACTCGTATGTAATGTGTATGTTGGATGTTAGTTCTGGATGGTTTATAGGCTACTCATATTTAGAATAGCCACATTATGCTTAGACAGATGGGTTCGATGATTAGGATGGAAAATATCCTAGAAACATGTTTATAGAATGCTCATGCGCCTTAACAGTACTCATGCGCCCAAAATTTGCCTTAGAAATGTTTAAGTTCTGCTCATGCGCCTGTACAGTGGCCCATGCGCCTAGAAATGTTAGTCAGATGACTAAGGGTAGGGTTATGCGCCCCAATAGTGCCCATGCACCCAGTGCCCATACGCCTAATGTTCATGCGTCGTCCGAATAGTATCCATGCGCCTAGATTGGGCTGGAATTTACTAAGAGTTCAGACATCCAGAAGTCCCCATGCGCCTGAAACTGGCCTATGCGCCTAAGTGTTCCCCATACGCCTGAACGTGGCCTATGCGCCTAAGTGTTCCCCATGCGCCTGAATAGTGTCCATGCGCCTGCATAGTGCCCATGCGCCTAGGACTTAGAATATTTTTCTGATTTTTGGGGAAAATGTGTAAAGTAGGCTTTGACTTGAGAAATTCCCAGGGGACTATAAGTTGACTTTTGGGTTATAAATAGTATGATGGGCATGTTATGGATGATGATGATGATGATGATGTTGTTGTATGATTATGCATGATGTATGTATGTATGATGCCTTGTGATGATGCGCGTATGGTATGTTATGTTATGTTCCTATGATGATGAATGTTTATCTTTCCATGGCTTTACGTGTATGTTAATGAATGAACCGAAAGTATTATGTAACGTAAAGCGAAAGATAATGAAAGGGGAACATGATGAATGAATGCATGCATTAACGAATGAATGAATGTAAAAAGTCTTGCAAGCAAATGTATGGAGGTTCACACCCAATGAAGGGTGTTAGCTCAACTGTGTGCGGGTTAGCTACCCCAGAAGGATGCACACTGGGGTCCAATCCTTGTGACTGACCATATGTATGGGATCCTTGCCGCTTGCCCCAGGTACTGGAGTCAGCTTCGTGCACAATGTTCGGGGTCTATAAAAGACCTCAGGCCGAGTAACCAGCTTCGTGCACAATGTTCAGGGTATAGCACATGGCATTGATCCGGAATGAAAAGAAAAGATGAATGGTGAACGTACTTGCCTCAGGTACTGGAGCAGCTTCGTGCATAATGTTTGGGGTCTATGATAGACCTCAGGCCCAGTAACCAGCTTCGTGCACAATGTTCAGGGTATTGTACATGTCACAAGATGTAATGAATGAACGAAGATTAATGAACGTAATGAAAGATAATAACGATGTTATCTGTATGTACATATGATGTATGATCACGAACGAACGAAACATATAGTATGGACTCTGTAAAGAAATAAATAACGATTTATGTATGTTTTATTATTAAAACTAGAACTCACTCAGCAACGCTGACTTTTATACGTTTTCAGTTGGCAGGTAAACGTTGCTGAAGATGGCATGAGGCGGCTACTCAGCTCTTTTGGATGGCATCTATTTAAGTAAGGCTTTTGTGATGTAATACAACAATGTAATTTTGTAACCGACAAACGATGCATTATGTTGCAAAAGTTTTTATGATGAAATGAAATGCCATTTGTTTTATGTTTTCTGCTGCAATGTTTTGATGAATAAATGTAACGTATATGTTTTACTTGCGATGAATCACCAGCTATAAGTGTCCCGGGAACGGGGCCTTACATTATAGACCAGTGAGCAATACCCCAACTATATGCGCAATGGAAAACGGGTGATGGGCCATCATATCCCTCGAAAGGGTCAACTGTATCCCGGAAGGGTCAACTATATCCCTCGAAAGGGTCAACTGTATCCCTCGAAAGGGTCAACTATATCCCTCGAAAGGGTCAATTGTATCCCTCGAAAGGGTCAATTGTATCCCTCGAAAGGGTCAATTGTATCCCTTGAAAGGGTCAACTGTATCCCTCGAAAGGGTCAATTGTATCCCTTGAAAGGGTCAACTGTATCCCTCGAAAGGGTCAACTGTATCCCTCGAAAAGGTCAACTGTATCCCCCGAAAGGGTTCTGTGTACTATGTAAGGCCGACCCAATCACCCAGGGCATGCTGCAAAGGTCCAGGTCTCATGTGCAATAAGGGGTAGCTAACCCGCACACGGTCGAGCTAACGGCAACATGGCCGTGTCACTCCTATAGCTTGCAAGACTTGTTAGCATTTTATTAATGTTCCTCGTTTTTTTCTTTATTGCTCTTTCACTTTATTATTACGATATACTTTACGTTACAATAATAACATACCACATAAAGTCACATACTATAAGTAATAATAATAATAGCAATAACAATAATAAGGAACAATCATAAGCAATCGTATCATGCCTGAAACAACATCATCAATAAGCCCTTAGTCAACCTCGGTCAAAACCCTAAGGCACAGACTTCCAGAAAAATTTTGTAAAAATTTCTAAGTCTTAGGCGCATGGGAACTATATAGGTGCATGAGCCTTGTTCGGGCGTTTCATCACTATGTAGGCGCATGAGCCAACACTTAAAAACATTTTCACTCTAGACGCATGAACTATTCAAGCGCATGGGCACTATTTGTGCGTATGAACACTTTGACGCATGATTAATTCAGGCGCATGGACACTTAGGCGCATGAGCCACTTGGGCGCATGGGCACTATTGGGGCGCATGGCCCTACACTTAGTCGTCCAGCTAACATTTCTAGGCGCATGGGCCACTGTTCAGGCGCATGGGCCACTGTTCAGGCGCATAGGTTGTACTTAATCATTTTCTAAGGTAATCTTAGGCACATGGGCTGCTGTTTGGGCGCATGGATTACACTTAATGCTTTCTAAGGCATTTTTCAGGCGCATGAGCCTTATCTAAGCGCATGAACCTTCTGCTCAACATGTTTCCAGTATGTTTTCAACCCAATCATCAAATCCATCTGTTCTAAGCTTAATGTGGCTATTCTAAACATGAATAACCTATAACCATTCAAGAATCACATTCATTCATGCACAATACATACGGGCATACATACTCAAACATTAGAAAATCATTTAAATACATTTTCAGCCCCAAAGATGTTTGAAAACAAGTAAAAACCGGGGTCTAGAACTCACCTGGTGCAACTTGGGTGTTCTTCTTTTTAACCCGCTTGCAAAGAGTTCAAAACACCTAGAAACAACATCCAAACACATACACATGAGCACAACACAACACATAATCACACAAACACATAACGAGACAAAACACATCATAAATATGCAAAAACCAAGAATTCTTACCTTGAATTCGATTTCTTCTTTTCTTCTTCTGAAAATCGAATTCTGCTCTTCTTCCCTTGGTTTCTCTCTCTAAAATGACCGAAAATTGGCTGTAAAAAAAGGTGATAGGTGGTCATGCCACCTTTATCACCAACTTTTCTAAAGTTTTGTCCTTTTGGACATTTTTGGTCCCTCCACTTGGACCTTATTGCCTTTCTTGCTTTTATTCTTTTTATCTTGGCTTTAAAAAATAACCGGGTGTTACAAAATTCAATTTTTTTATCTTTCCAACGCCTACCATATTGATATACTTTTCTAAAAAAATTGTACATCCGTTGTTTACATATGTATAAATCTAGTTATACACATGTGCAATTCTGGATTTACACATGTGTAAATCCGATATTACACATGTGTAAATCCGATATTACACATGTGTAAAACGAATTTCGTTAGAAAAATGGGAATTTTTTTTTTTTTATAATTTTTTTATATTTTTTTTATGAAAGAGAAAAAGTTGGGGAACATTTTTGTGTTTTTATTTTTTTAATTTTTATGTTATTTTTTGATTTATAATTTTTTTAAATATATTTTTGTTAATTACAATTTTACCATTGAGAACTAGTGGTTGATATTGGTGTTAGAGTTCTCACAAAAAAAGCTAGTTCTCATTTGATCCCACCCTTATATATATATACATATATATATATATATGTATATATATATGTATACATACATATGTATACATATATATATGTATATATATGTGTGTGTAAAAATTATAGGTATAATGAGGAGGGTTCCATTGAAAATTTTATAATTAAAACCCTGAAAATCATTATGGCCATTGATTTAATTGATCTATTGGTTTGGATTAATTAGTGTCATTATTGTAATTGAATAAAAAGTTAAGGAGTTGTAATAAAATTAATCTTTTCTTTCTTCTGTTTTATTCATTGAACACAAATTTATTTATAATGATAACACTTATTTTTTTAAATATTCAAATTTAAAGTACGACTTTAATTTATTTTAAAAAATGAAATCAAGTGGTATATATATGTGAACATGAATCCTACATGTACGTACAAAGCTCGTATAAAATCAGTGAGCAAATTGAGTTCACATATGTGACGACTAAACCAAAGGAAAATTTGAAATATGCATATAAATTATAAGACATATCCGAGTTGTGTATGTGTAACAAGCGGAGTTACAACTAGCATAGAAAAGTTACATATGCGAATTATCAATTAAACTTTCATTTTTTTTTTGCTTTTTGTTAAACTAGTCACAACCATTCATCGTTCATTGCTTTTTATATTTATTGCACTTTAAAAAAACTCCTAAATATTATATTTCAATCATATTCTTATATAAAACGTAAAAAAGGTTGTGTGTTGATAGGAGTTTTACGGTTCTTAAAATATTTACTAGTTTTCTAATGAAAACCATAATGTTATGTGAAAACTAAAGAAAATCAATGAAACCGACTACATAATTTACAAAAAAAAATTATCACCACCCTTTATATTTGTATATGCATATATATTAATAAGAGCATGGATCAAATGAAAATCGTTGCATGGTTTTACATATACGTCACATATAGGTTACGTACACGTAACCATTTTTTATTCGAAATAGTGTTACGTATACCTAAGACTATGCATTATCGTATTTATGTTCAACATATATGTAACAAAACTTGAATAACTTTTAACTATTAAAATATAAAATATTTATGAATTATGTTATTATTTTACGTAATTTTCTTTTATTTTTACATAACTATTAGTTTTCTCAGAAACTCTATCCTAAATATATATATATATATATATTATAATATATATATAATATATATATATATATATATATATATATATATATATATATATATATATATATATATATATATATATATTATATATATATATATATATATATTATATATATAATATATATATATATATATATATATATATATATATATATATATATATATATATATATATATATATATATATATATAGATATATATATATATATAGGATGTGGTTCAAATGAGAACCCATCCTATTTGTGAAAACTCATTAACTAGATATGAACCTTAGATTTGAATTAGATTTTTTGATCTAATGGACAATATTAAAAGTCAATATTTTAATGTATCTCTAGTCCATAAAAGGGTTGGAAGGGCATACATGTAATTTCACAGAATCATTAATGTGTTCTAGAGTTTAAATAGCCTACTATGGCAGATCTAATATCTATCAAATCATATTTTTTCAAGTACATATTATATTAAATAATATCAATAAGTATTGCATAATATTACATCACACTAACAATGTAATTGCATTATATTACAACTATAATAAGTGTTGCATAGTAATACAATCAAAATTCGTCATGCATTTGACGAAAATTTACGTTAGCCTTTTCTATCAAAACATACAAGTTTTCAACGTCCGGCCAAATTTCTTTTCCTATTTGATCGTCGCTCTTTTCTCTATCACTCATCTATGGTTGGAACTTAATCTTCAGCTCTTTAACTCTATCGAGTTGTGATTAGTTGTAAATAAAATATAATCTGTCAAGTAAAGATAAAAAAATAATAAAAGGTGACACGATAAAATTTAATGAATAGAATACAAAATACATCTATATTGATGGTGCACTACCAAAATAAAAATATGAATTTTCAGTAGATACATTATATACACTAGTGCATTGGCCGAAAAAATCTACATAAAGTGATGTAACTACGGTCGAATTAAAATACTATTATCTAAATTACATTAATTTACATAATACATTTATAATTATGCTATACTATGCTCAGGGGCAATACCAAAATAAAAACTATTAATTTTTAATAGATTACATTATATTACACTAGTGCATTGATCAAAATAAATCAACATACAGCAATGTAACTATGGTCAAATTAAAAAACTATGAAAAAAATACATGAAATTAAATCATTCATCTATAATGATGGTATACTATACTCAGGTGCAATACCAAAATAAACACTATCAACTTTTAGTATATTACATTATATTACACTACTGCATTGGCGGGGATAAATCAACATACAATAATGTAACTAATGTCGAATTTAAAAACAATAAAAAAAAATTACATTAAATTAAATAATACATCTATACTGATGGTATACTATGCTTAGGTGCAATACCAAAATAAAAACTATAAAATTTTAGTGGATTACATTATATTACACTAGTGCATTTGACAAAATAAATTAACATACAACAATATAACTACGACCGAATTAAAAAACTATGACAAAGTTACATTAAATTAAATAATACATCTATAATGATGGTATACTATGCTCGGGTGCAATGCCAAAATAAAAACTATGAATTTTAGTAAATTACACTAGTACACTGCCAAAAAAATCAACATAAAGTAATGTAGCTACGATTGGATTAAAAAAACTATGAAAAAGTTACATCAAATTAAATAATACATCTATAATAATGGTATATCATGCTCAACTATGGTTATATTTTCTTATATGCAACATGCTACAACATCAAAATGAAAACTAAAATTTTTTTGTAGATTAGATTAAATTATAATAGTGCATTAGCCAAAATATATTTACCTAAGTAATTTAGTTACAGCCTAAATAAATTTTCCTAAGTAATTTAGTTACAGCCTAAATAAATTTTCCTAAGTAATTTAACACGAAAATGAAAAACTATGACATTCTACTAGATTACATCAGATTACAGTAGTGCAATAGCCTAAATAAATTACCTATAATAACATGACTATAGTCTAATTAAAACACTATAAAAACAATTACATTAAATTAAAAATGTATCTGAGATGATGGTATATTATACTCA